>VFFE01006527.1:14041-38707 GCA_008921705.1 Burhinus oedicnemus
CCTTTACCTTGTGCACGTTTTTAAGCTTGGGGGGTAGATTGTCTCGGATCATTTTCATGGCCTTTAATGGCGGCTCGTTAAAATAAGGCGGCTCCCCGTCCACCATCTCGATAACCATCACGCCCAGGGACCAGATATCCACCTGCCAGGTTGAGGGGGGGACACGGCAAAGATGGTGGTTAATTCAGGTGTGAGGCCACCCTGCACCCCCAAATCTGCCCCACGCTCCCCCCCAAACCCACCTCATGCCACCCCAAATCCGCCCCACATCCACCCCAAATCCGCAGCTGGCTCACCTCCGGGCCGTAGGGCAGGCGGGAGATGAGCTCCGGTGCCATCCAGTACGGGGTCCCCACCAGCGACTTCCGTCGCGGCACCTCCTTGTTGACTTGGGCGCAAAACCCAAAATCGGAGAGTTTCACCTAAAAAAAGCCAGGGAAGGCGGTTGGGTGAGAAGGGCCACTGCCAGATTTCGGCTGGCCGGGAGGAGGCTCCGTACCCACCACCGCCACGGCGCTTACCCTGCCGTCGTGCGTGAGGAGGATGGAGTCGCTCTTGATGTCGCGGTGGATGACGCCCTGTGCGTGGAGGACGGAGAGGGCCTTCAGGACGGCCAAGCAGACGGCCGCGATCTGCTCCTCGTTCATCCTACGAGCAGATGGAGAAGGTGGGAGGCGAGAGCCGAGCGTGCCGGGGTGGCGGATAACCCCGGTGCCGAGCCGGTAGCTGGGCAGGGGACACATAGGTGGGGGTCCCTGGGGACGTACCTGGTGTGCGTGACAATGTCGGTCAAGGCGCCGCCCTCCAGGAACTCCATCACCACCCAGAGCTCATCGCCCACCAGGTAGCTGTTGTACATCTCCACCACGTTCTCGTGCTGGTAGTCCCGCATGATCACCACCTGCGGAGCAGAGGTTGTGACTGAGACCCCCCCTCAACGCATGCGACACCCAAAAACGGGTGCTGAGCGAACCCGGTGGGAGGGGTCCCCATGGGGTCCTCGCTCTGCCGCACCTCGTTAAAGAGCAGCTCGCGCCGCTGCTGCTTGCGCAGGTCCATCTTCTTCACGGCCACCAGCTTGCCGGTGCTCTTGACGGTGGCGATGCAGACAATGCCGGTGGAGCCCTCGCCGATCTTGATGAAGTTGTCCAGGTAGGTGCGGGGGTCTCCAGGATCCACCACCATCTGCAGGGCTGCCCGAAATTGCTCGTGGGAGACACGTTGGGGCTCACGTTGGGGCGAGCGGGGTTGCTGCGGCCCTGCCGGGGTGGGTGGGGGGCCGGGGGGTGGCTGGCGAGCAAGGTGGGGGTCCGAGGCGTGTGGGGTAAGGCCGGGATGGGGCGGCTCAGGGTTTTTGGAGCGCGGTGGGCCAGGCGGGTGGGCTCGGGAGGAGCCGGCACCGCCGCTCACCGGCCCGTTGGATGCCACCTCCTGCGGTCGTCCCGGCCGGTGCTCTGCCTGCAAGGAGATGGGAGGAGAGGGATGTCAGCCACCAAAAGCCCCCCTTCTCAAAGGGGAACACGCGGATGGAGCCGGGATTTTGCCGCTGTCCCCAAAACGCCGACCCCATTGCCTCCAATGGAGCAAGTGGCAGAGGCGTTAGCAGGGCCGGACGCTGCCAAAGGAAAGGTTTGCACTAGACAGGCTTGGAAGGAGCGAGGAAGAGGGAGAGACCATGGAGGAGCCGGCAGCCGTTTTGGATACACGGCACAGAAAAGGAAAGCAGGGAGCCGGCAGTCTTCGGTGCGTGCCGGTCCTACCGGTCTTAATCGGAGCGCAGGAGCCCGTTAGCTGGTGCTTGCTTAGGAAGCGGAGGAGAGAGGCGGCTTTTCTAGGAGGCAGAGGAGAGGCAGAGCAAGGAAAAGCTCCGCCGGGCTGCATAGCCGGGGAAGGAGAGGTCGCTGCCAAGCGGATCTCGTCGGAGCGGAGGGGAGCAAGGAGATGGGGGAACCTTTACCTGTGAACCCGCGCCCCTGCCGGGGTCGGTCTCAGCCCGCGGGTAGGTATTAAAAGGCCGTCCTGTCTGCTGAGCCGTCTTCATCACCCCTTCGGAGATGGGGATGTTGGGAGTCCGGATATTTGGCCCGGAGAGCGGGCGTTTGTCCCGGGGGGATTGCGGGCTGGACTCACCGGCGTAGGTGGACTTGGGGCGTTTGTCGGAGGGCTCGGGACGCTCCCGCCGCACCACCCGGTCAACCGGCTCGCTGTAGTCCCTGTCGGCGGGGTAATCCCGCCAGCCGTCCCGCTCGGCGGGGGTTTTGGGGTACTCGGGAGGGGGTGGGCGGCCACTGGCGGGAGGAGCGGGTTTGGGGCCAGGTTCCTGCCCGCGGGGCTGCTGATGGTGATGGTGGTGGTGGTGGGCGCGTTGGTCCTCCCTCTCCCGGGGTCTCTCCTTGCCCTGCTCTAGCTCGCTCCTGGCCCCGTGACGGCTCTTCTCCTTGCTCCTGCTGGCATCCTCGTGCGGCCGGGCAGCGGCCGGGCCCTCGGAGAGGCCATTCTCCTGGTAGAGCTGGTCGCGGCGGGGCGGGAAGGGGGGGCTGTCCCTGCGCAGAGAATTGGAACGGGACACGGACATGTTCTCAAACTCGTCCAGCAGCCAGGTGAGGGAGCCGTCCTTGGCGGCTTTGCTGCCCCGCACGATGGTCTTTGAGCAGGACGTGGGACGGGAGGCGGACAGGAACACAAAGCACAAACAGAACAAAAGAAGAAAGAAAAGAAAAAAAAAAAAAGAAAAAAAAAGGGAAGAAAATAATAAAAAAAAATGAAAATGAAATGCCTGGTGGTGACGGGGACACGGCTCACACAGAGGGGATGTGGGAAGGGGACAGGGTCTCCAGGGGCTGGCGTCGATGCCACCTTGGTCCAGTCGAGTGCCGGGACATGGCTGAGCCCAGCAGGGCCGTGGAGCCCCATGGACGACGATGCTGGAGGCTCGGGGAGAGGGCTCTGCCTTTCCCCACCAGCCCCAGGCCCCACCAACAGCTTTCTTGGTACCAAAATAACAGGGCTGTCCCTCAGGGAGCCGGATTCGGCCTTGTGCCTCTCTTCCCGGATGGGCCAAGCGCCGGCAAGAGGCACCGCACGCCTGAGAAGCCTTTGGGCAGACCCAGACCTGCTCAGGGGGCTCACGGGGAAGGGTCTGGGGGGCGGCTGGCAGCACCTTGGCCCCTGGCTTGTGCCTGGGGGGCTCTGTCTGCCCCCAAAACACCGTTATTGGTGCAGGTTTTGCTCCTGGCTGGGGTCCAGCCCCAGCAAAGCTCTGGGGCAGGCACTGGTCCTCCTCCCCTCAGTGTCATCAGCCAGTGGAGGAGGGAGAGCAGATATATCCGCAGTTCGTTTTGCCAAAGGTTAACGAGCTTGTCCCCAGTGCTGTCTCAGAACAAATGGGAAGAGCAGAGCAGGGAAAAACGAAGCCTGATGCTGGGAGGCAGGTCCCAGCCAGGTGGGACACCCAAACTGGGGAGCTGTGGGCTGCGCCGGGGGGATTCCACCAGCTCCCAGTATCAGACTGCCTGGGGTGGGGAGGGACATGCCCCGTTTCCCAGGATTTGAGCCTCAGAGGGCATGACCAAGCAGCAAGAGGTGAGGGGACAGCGGGAGCCACCCCATCCCCAAGGCCTCTTGCCTTCCTCCAAAGAGGAGGATGCCTTCTTCTGCAGAAAGCATCTCCACACAGGGCGAGCGAGCACAGCCCGCCGTCCTTGGCTATTTATATCCCCTCCTCTTCCTCCTCCTCCTCCCACCGCCTCAGGGAGCAGGTTATTTTCTCAACAGGAGAGTCGAGCCTGGACCTCCGCAACAAACCCCGCTGTGTGGGGTGCAGTGGCTCCCAACCACAAGCCACGGGGCTCAGCACCGCCAAGGGGCCCCACTGGTTTTGGTGTCTTTTCGGGTCAGCAGAATTGCCCGGCTGGCTCTGCTCGGAAAGGCTGCAGCCGGCGTTACTCACGGCCGCTGGAGCTGACCCATTGTCCGAGGCAAACCAGCTGAGCGAGCGAAGCCGCCGGCTGTGCAGGATTGCCAGCGCCGGGCATGCCGGTCACATCGTGGCCGGTACCGGGGACTTTAATTAGGGTGAAGGTGGAGGAACGGCAGAGAGCTGGGGCACGGAGGTGGTGTGGGTGTCCCCAGCCGAGGCGAGCAGACAAGCCAGACTTTAAAAAAAATGACATAACGGCAGCTTGGGGAAACACAGGCACGGGGAAGGGATGAGATGGGAAGGAACAGACACTGTTTCCCGGGCGTTTTCCTGTAGGGTGGGTTTTTTCCAGCTGCCAGGAGGATGCGGGAGAGGTTTTCACCCCGTGCCGGTAGAAGCTGGGTGGTCCCCGTCCCATGCAGCCCTGCACTTAACGGGGAAGGGGCAGGCAGTCAGCCATGGGGCCGCCGCCGCCTCCTGTGTGGGTTAGACACCAAACTGTCACCTTACCTGCTCCACGGCACGCCAGGGAGAAGGCATGGAGCCCAAATGATCCCCAAGCCTGGCTTTCTGGCCCCAAAAGCAGTATTAGCAGGCCTCCCCGAGAGGGCAGAGGCCACGCCGGCAGAGCTGCCTACCTTCTGCGAGCCGTGCTGGATGGCAGTGATGCAGACGGGGTCCACCAGAGGCTTGGGGCGCTTGGCTGACTCCTCGATGATGCCCTGCCATTGCCGCGGCAGCCCCGTGAACTTCTGTTCTTGCTGGTCGTAGCCGGTGTGGACGCGGTGCTCAAAGTTGGAGGGAGCGGAGATCTCGATGCGTTTCTTCTTCTTGCTGAACATGGTGAGGCCGGCTAGAAGACCTGGGGGGCAAAGAAGAGGGACATAAATGAAGGCTGGAGGAGGACAGAGAGGTGGGCAGCACACCAGGGACCTCGGCAAGCTGTAAAACGAACTGCCCCTTCTTTAGGAACTTGCTCCCTGGCAAAATCATTACTTGCCACATGTGTGCCAGAAAGGAAACACCTTAAGTGACTGCAAGCCCCGTGCTTCATTAGGCTGCTCGCCATCCAGGCGGGTTTTTATAGCCCACCCGACCTTGCAGCTGCGCTTGTGATTCCCCTACGGGTCCTGCTTATCCCTGATTTTTTCCGTTGTGTTAGAAGATGCATTTGCAGTTCCCTCCTGCCTTGATTTATTTAATGCGAAGGCAGCGATCGCAAACCAAGGGAGCCTTTCGGGGCTCTGGGCTGCCTGCCTGTAGAGCACACAAGAGAATTCCACATCAACTTCGGCTCTTCAACTTGCCGTCCCTTTTCCTCACTGCCCGGGTGGGCAATTTCCTCGGCTCTTCTCTTCCCAGCCTTTTCACGAGCGGTTTCCCCCGACATGCTGTGTCCCAGCTTCCAGGGCTGACTTAGGTCTGATCTTGCAAGTGTTTCGCTGCACTGTAATTACTCTTGAGCTGGTTTGGAGCTGGAGTTTGGCAACTGTCCCCCCCAAGGGCTTCAACCGACACATTGCAGCCTCCTTGGGGCAGAAAACACCCACCGGGGCACGTAGCAGGCAGGAGGATGGGCGCCTGGCCAGGATCTTCAGCAAAATCTCCCTAATTAAAGTTGTTTTCTCAAGCAGGTGGGACGCGTTGCCAAGATGGGGATGGTGGTGTTCACCTGCAGCCCGGCATCATGGAACGACTTCGGTTACCATTACCGTCTTGCGGATCGAAGTCTTGTTTTGGTCCCCGGTGAGCGATCCTGCACAGTTCTCCATCAAAGGAAAGCCGGCGGCGTGCAGCACCTCTGCGAGAGGTAGCAGCGGGGTCTGGGGGGCTTTTGGTGGGACACCAAAGCAGGAGCAAGTTTTCTCGGAGCCTCCTTGGGCGGCCACAGGACCCAGCTCAGCCCCGGCAAGCACCGTCACCTCCGTGAATCACAGGGACAACGCAGGCTTGGGTTACGTACTCACGCCTTGTCCTCACCGCAAAGGCATTTCCAAGCCCAGCTGGGGCCGGACTCTTGCTTCCTTCCACCGCAACCGCCGGGCTTTCGCCCGTCCCGGAGGTGAGACAACGCTGCTGCGGGGGATTTGGCAGCTCGAGCGACCCACCGAGACGGTCGTGGACGTCCCTCTGCTCTCCGCAAAGGGTGGCAGGAAGGGGGGGATTGGGTGTGTCTTCTCCCCTCTGGGATAATCCTGCTTCTTTCCGCTTCACTTCTCTTCCTCCCCAGCGTCATTTGCACGGGGGTTATTTTTCTTCCAGGAGAAGGGACGTTTTAGGAGCCCCCGTCTCGCAGACATTTTGCTGCGTCCCTCCTCCCTTTGATGTAACGCTCCTAAATTTAACAACTAAGCAGAAAAACCTCCCACAATTAAAAGCTAGGAGATGGAAAAAAAAAAAAAAAACAACAAAACCCACAAGGTGTGATGAGGAAAGCAGCTTGGTAGCGAATGCAAGCCTGGGCAGTCCAGCGACACCCGGGGAAAAAAGGTCATTTCGCTGGACACTGGTGACTCACACCGTTCCTTAAGCCTTTTACCTAAAGAGTGCCACTTAAAACCACATTTAAGCGTGGTTTTAAGGCAACGTTTTAAGTTACAAGCTGAATAAACCCGCGAGAAAAACAGCCTGACCTGCAAAAAGCTGGGTGTGCAGATGCTCAGCCCGAGCAAGAAAAAGAGACTGTTTACTCAGGCGCTTAAATGCAGGTCGAGGAGCCTAAAATACAACTCAAAGCTGCCGAAACTAAACTTAGCAGCGCAGCCAGCACGTTTGCAGCATTGAATTCAAACCTAGTTTTGGCCCGACAAGTTATGTTTTCTCTTTGCAGGCTGCAAAGGCAAAGCCGCCCGACGCAGCCAGTTTTGTTCGTTTATTTCCAAGTTTTCTTCATTTATGGCGTATTTGAGACTACCCCGGCATGCATCGCAGTCTCCCAGGATGAAGGGCTGCGGAAGCCTGGCCCAGGGTGGACCCTGACGCCGTTTTTCCTGGTGTAAACACCCGCAGCCAGGCACAATAGAGCCTTGTTTACACCGTCCAAAGGCCTGCATCCTTTCAAGCTCAAAGGTACACCATCGATCCTGCCCAGCGGGAGCCCGGAGCGCTGGCAAGCCTCCCGTAAATCAACAATTTCAGGTTAGTTTTGTTTTGGGTTTTGGTTTTTTTTTTTGGAGTTGTTTCAGTAATTTCAGCAGCGGAGCAGATGCTGGAAGTTGGCGTGGTCTCCAACAGGCGCGTTCCTGCTCCTCCCGACCTGGGGGCAGGAGGGGAAAGGAAGAAATTTCTGGGTTGGGGTAGGGGAAAAAAAAAAAAAAAATCAAGCCACCACGCCCAGGGCTAAAGCAAGCGCACTGGAAAGCGAGCCCTTGCTCTCGTGCATCATGGCTCGGCCGATATCCCAACCAGGATGAGAGCCAGAGAGAAACAGGTTGGAGCTATCGGACCCTACTAAACACCAGCGTGAGCCGAGGGGAAAGATGAGCAACTCAAAATGCTCCTAAAGCACCTTAATGACCTTAAACTCTGAATTTTCCCCCCATTAAACACACACCGAGCATCCTCTGGGTCCAGCCCCACTGGTCGGTGCAGCGGATGCAGATCGAGGGGTGAGCGAGGCAACCGTCCCCTTGCCGAAACGCCCTCGCCGCAGCCTGGAAAGACCGGTAGCGCTGGGTATTTCCACCTCGGCACTCCGGCTACTGCCGGCAACAGCGCCGAGAGCTGCCAAGTCTGCCGGCAGTTGCCAAATCCAGCTGATCTCCGTAACCACCGGCTTGTTCTGGGCTCGGCCGATGACAGAGCTCGGTTCTCGGCCGCTGCCAGGGACCTGTCGGCACTCGGCGAGCTGCGGTCTGGGAGGTGCTGCAATTAATGGGGGTTAAATGATGATTTTAAACAGGCTCGAGCGCGAACCCCGGTGTCTGGTATACCAATGCTCCTCACCTTGAGGGTGACTCCCAGGGAGAGAAGAGGACGAAGCTGCAAATGAACCCACCTTTAACTCGCCTGGGACCACAAGCAGGTCAGTGATTTCACTTGAGAAGCAGCTCGGGCTTCAAAACATCAAAAAAAGCACCAAAACCATCCCCTTTTCAAGAACATAGAACACCGGAATGGCACCACAGGGAAGAGCCCACCAAGCCATGGCAGCACGAGCCTTTCGCCATGTCCAGCTCCAGCCCTGCCGTCTTGCCGGCAAAAGCCCGTCGGTGGAGGAAAAACCAGTTTTTATTTGTTTGTCAGTAAAAGCAGGCGGCGGGGAGGAAGCACACCCCTCCCACACGGGCGCGGGGACGTGGAGGCAGCTGAGTAAAACAAACGCGAGGAAGCCTGGCATTTTAGGCCACTATTTAAGGTTTGTTTATTTAACTCCCTCATTTCTCCAGTTTCGGAAGGAGCAGTGTCATTCCGCAGTGCCCAAAGGAGCTCAGTGGCAGGATTTCGGGGCGACGCTGCAGCCGGCAGGATGCGATTCCAGCGGGATCTTTAGTTAGTGCCTAAACCCGTCAGCTGGTTTCACGGCAGCTGGTGCCCAGGACCAGGCTAGAAGCAAGCTGACAAATTCGAAAGGGGATTTAATTCGGTCGAGTCGAGAGGCTGAATCCTCAGGGATATGGGTAACACGCACACCGTCCCCATCCCGCAGAAGGGGATGATCCTGGGATGCATGGGGATGGAGGGACAATGCCGAAATCTCAAGGCGGGCGTGGGGAGAGCGGCAGAGCTGGGGCTGCCGCGGGGCGGATCTGTTTTTTCCCACTTTCACTGCCTTCGGGTGGCGATTGTGGCCGTTTCCTTCCATTTTAGTCTCCTGAATCTGCTTCCGACAGGCTGCCCGGTGCGAAACTCAACAGCTCCCGAGACAATCCCTTTCTCCACACAGGAAATCCCAACTCTGGTGCTCCGGCATCCCACCGCGTCCAAGGCGTCCGCAAAGGCACTCCCACTTCTCCAGCTTTCCCAGTCTTTGCAATTTTCTGAATAAATCCCCGATCCATTAGGAGAAGTTTTCCTCTGCCTAGACGTCTCCACCTTGGTCCTGGTCCCCCTTCAAAAATGAGGGGAATCCCGTAAATTTGCAATCCCCCATTTTACCCACTCACCCCAGGGATCGGACACAGCTGTTCACCGGCTGTTTGCGGCACAACCGAGCTCCGGCTTGGGCTGGGTCGAATCCTGAACTGCACCGTGCATGGGCAAACACGTTAATTATGAATAAACGAAGGCGTGAGTGTGCAGCCAGCAGGTTTATGGGGTTCCTGAGCCAGGAAAACTTTACCTTGAAGACCCCGATGGCTAAAACCTCACGCCAGGGCAGGTGCTTTTGTTCGGTTCATCCTTTTACTGCCGTGGCGAGCATCATGCCGGCTTCCCATAGCTTCTAGGCCAGACAGACCTCTGCCGTTTTGGTGAGGAACTGGTGTTTCACACCATCCCCGTGGCAGGACCGTGCCCAAAAGGAAAACCAAGGCTGGCCTCTCCTTTCACCTGCACCAGTCACTCCCAAACGCCGTCTTCCTTTGCACGGGATCCTTCCTCGCGTGCAAGAGCCTTTGCGGAGAATCGCTGCATGGACAGAAGTCCCGTTCCCGGATGGCAAAGGGTCTCCTGGTTTGGGGAGATAATCGCTAAATTTTGAGTGGGATGTTTAAAAACCGCTCACTATGTGTTTCACTGCAGGGAAGTCTAAGGAAAATATACCTGGAAGATACACATCAACCCGCGCATCGGAGGCTGGAGCATCCGAGCGCCTCGGGACACTGCTAGTTAAGCTAATCAGCCTCCAAATCTACCTTGGCTTCGCAAAATAAATATCCTTTTGGGGCTGGCAGGGGAAAACAGGCAGTGCAAAGGGGCAAGGGGGCAGAGCGGAGGCTGGAGGAGCTCTCG
Source organism: Burhinus oedicnemus (assembly GCA_008921705.1). NCBI lineage: Eukaryota > Metazoa > Chordata > Aves > Charadriiformes > Burhinidae > Burhinus > Burhinus oedicnemus. The sequence goes on from VFFE01006527.1 coordinate 23,853, forward strand.
ATGGTGGGACGGGGCTCTCTGGAGGAGGAGGAAGGGGTTAAGAGTGAGTTAACATCTCCCCCTCTCAGCTAGATACTCGCCTCCACCAGAGCTATGCACATTCCTCAGCCCCGTCCTAGCCCAGGTCAGATTCCCTTTATCTCCGCTTTGTTTAATTAGTCAGCCATTAACCAACGCTTCTAGCAGCCCTGAGTAAACAAAATAGGGCAGAATATTCTCCACTGCTGACAAACACCCTGAAACCTACAGTTATCGCTGGCGGGGAGTTTGCTAGCAGCTTTCAAATGAAAAATAAAGGAAGGGGGGTGGGGGTGGGAAAAGAAGATGACAGAAGTGCAGGCAGGCAATTTGTTCCTTTGCATAAAATCTAAAACTGGCAGATGTGGACGTTCACTGGCAGCAGCGTCCTGGCAATGGCAAACAGATTCAACAGATCCCCGGCAGGATCCAGCAGCAGCGTCCCGTTTGTCCCTGTGCCGAAGAACGCGTCTCTGGTGCAGCTGTATGCGGTTCACACACTCGCCTCCTCTTTAAACACATCGGGCCCAGCAAAATAAACATCTGGTCCGGCGGCCGCTGCTCCCTGGCGTGGCAGAAAGGGGCTGTTTGTCCTGCAGCTGCACCATGAGCCGCATCCCGGGGCTGTGGACTCCCGACTTTCCGCCTGACGCAGGCAAAGGTTGGATTTCGAGACACAATTTTAGCTGAGGGCGTCCAGAAGTTGGTCGAATGACATGGTACTCGGGGAAAAAACAGCCCACGCAGAGTCCTGGCCAACCCCGGCATTGGCTCAGCTTGCCCGGAGCCTCCTCCGAGGCCAGAGGAGCCCACGGGACCTCTGAGAGCAAAGGGACCCCCTTGAGTGCCGGTGCCGTCACCCACTGCACCGATTCCCTGCCGACTCCGGCATTCGGGTCTCCTCCTCAAGCCAGGTCAGGACCATGAGGTTTCTTAGGGGGTCTTACAGGGCCCCAACCCTCGTTCCCACCGTGACAGCAGGCAGCTGGCTCCAGGCAACATTACCACCAGAACAACCTTTTGCTTGCCACCAGCTGGGAAGCGTTAGCCAGCCACCAGCCCTTCCTCACCATGAGCCCTCACGCCAGCTGCGGCCGAGCAGGACGCCTGTGCCAAGGGGATATTTGGTTTTGAAAGTCCAAATTCCGCATGTGGCACAGATGTGGGGTTCAGCTTTTCCCTCCTTGTGGGATTTTCAATTTTTCCACTTTTCCTTCCCAGGCAAACAGGCTTCCCCCCCTCCGCGCAGGGAAAACGAGAGTCCCTCCCCTCCTCCTTGCCAGAAATAACTCCGTTCCCCTCCCCGAAACACCGGCCTCACCTCGCAGCGCTGCTAACGAACAACAGACCTGCTCCAGCCGGCAAGATGGAGAGATCCCCTGTTGCTCCAGGCATTTCTGACAGCCGCCCGACCCCACTCCGGCTCGGAAAGGGAATAAACCTCCTCTGACAGCCCCCCCAGGCACTCCCCCATCCCAAAACACCCTGGTTAAAACTCATTAAAAAAACCCCAAACAACACGAATGTAAAAAATCAGCCAGACTCTGCATTACTCACCCTCACCATCCTCCTGCTTCCTGCAAGCCAGAGGGGGAGGAGGGAGAGAAGAACGCCCCAAGCCCTCGCCCCGAGAGGGGCGCGGGGACCGAGGAGCCCCCCCCCAAAACCGTGCACGGGTGGCTTCTTGGCAGGTGAAAAAAGAGGGGCTGGGGGGGGGGGGGGTTGTCGCAGCTTGCGTTGGAGCTCTGGTCCAACGCTTTCGGCTGGAGGCAGCGCTCCTGACTCCTGACGCTGCAAACTCCAAAGCGCCTCCCCCAGCACCGGCGAGCGATGGGCGGACAAGCACAGGATCGAGTCCGGGAGGCAGCGGGGGACCTAGGGATGGGGGCGATCTGCCCACGGCTCCCCAAGCCAGTCGGGGTCCACGTTCCTGGACACCCCCTGCTGCCCCCCACCTGGGTCCCGGACCCCAACAGCTGCTCTTGGCCCCGTGGGGGTACCCGGCCGATGCGGTGGTCCTAGCACATGGCTCTCCCCACTTTCCCAGCTTCACCTACATCCCAACCTGCTCTTAATGCCTTATCGTCCTCCGGAACCGGTTTCACAGGCAGACGCAGCTCCTGGCTTGCACCGGGATGGCCAGACTTCTCTCTCCTTCATCCTCCGGCAGTCGGATGCCAGGGACAGATCGGCACTGGGGAGGGCAGCACGGTTAACCCTGGTGTACCCCAAAAGGGGGTCTGGGGAGGCAAAGCTGCTCACTGAGCAACAGCTGTCCCGCTCCGAAGTCAGCGGCCGAAATAACAGCTTCCCAGCATCTCCGCCCGCCCGAGACGGTGACTAACGCCGGCACTACGGCCCTGCGATTTAACAGGCGTTATTACCATTTTCCGGGACTGGGAGCGTCGCCGCCGTTGAACTCTCGCCCACGCTGCGAGGTCAGTAATCCGTTGGGAGAGTGAATAGCCGGGAGAGGAGATGGCAGCACAGCCGCTGCGAGTAGGCTCGGAGGGGTTAAAGACGGAGCTCGGGAGAGAAGCGGAGCAGGAATAGAGGAGATTTGAGCCGGGAACCAATGAGGCAGCAACATTTGAAACAAAGCAGCCAGTCAAGTGCCCCTCCGGGTGGCTGGGGATCAAGAGACTGGGAAGGAAGGAGAGGGAAAGGGCAGGCGAGAGCCGGCAGAAAACCCGCCGCCTATCCCGGCAGGAAGAACCGGCCCTCCCAGCCCTGCTCGCCCGGGTATTTCCCTGGTCAGGGCAGCAGCCCTTCGCCACACCATGCTTCCAAGAGCCCCCAAAATCACGTCTGTGCCCTGGGTTGCAGGCAGAGAGCATGCCGGTGAAGCGTGCCCGTCAGCAGGGACCACCGGCACACACTGGCGCTGCAGTAACCAAACCCCTGACGGCCAGGACTGCTGACCTGCGGCCCCGGCTCCTGCGGGTTTGGCTGGTTTTAAGACCCCTTATTAAGATACGTGACCCCTGCAGCCTGGCTGGGGGATGCTAGGGGCAATCCGGACCCTCTGCAGGAAGATGAGCCGAGAAGCCCCTCACCTGGGCATTGGAGCCTCTCCTATGGGTGGGGATGACAACTCTGCTGCCTCAAGCCTCTGCCTCTTCCTCCGTCTTCTGGCTGAACGAGAGCAATGCCGTTTCCTAAACGAAAGCAGCACTAATTGGCGGGTCCCATGAGGGGGTGCACACTCTCCATCTCGCTCGCTGGGAGGAGGAACGGTGGCTGAGCCCTCTCCGGCACAGAAAAGCAAGGCTTTGATGTCATCGTGGGTATTTTGCTCCTCTCTTTTCTTCCCTTCGAGGAAACACCCTCGAATTGGCCTGACGAGCTGGCGAATCTCGCAAACGAACTTGGGAGGTTTGCCTGGCATGGCAAATTGATGGCAGCCCGCCGTGCCGAGCACCCGAGCAGCTCCGAGCCTCTGCCGTGGAGGGTCCACCCCATCGGCGTTTGCCGGGAAGGTGCCAGACCACGAAGCAGGCAGAGGAGAGCAGCAGGCACCTGCGGGTGATAAGAGTCGAGCCACCACCGCTGCGCCTCTGCCAACTCCATCCCACAGAGCCCGACGACGTCTCACAGCTGAGAAGGTCTTATTTTTATTCAAATGCCTTTTACAAGTGTGGGGGGGTGGTTAAAAAACCCCACAGTCGGGAAAGTTAATCATTGATCATAGTTTACAACGAGATTGCTCACTTCCCATTTGCGCTAATTTTCCTCGTATTTATTCTCTTTCAGAATATTCATGGATCAAAATATCTTCTGCACCACCGTCGGACTGCTAATTGGCGCTTGGAAGCTTTCCTAGAATCACATCAGAAGGATGCGGCGTCCGGGGGGAAAATAAAAAAAGATCATCAGATGAAAACTAACCTCTCCCACCACTTGTTCTCTCTTTTTTTTCCCCTCTCCAATTTCACAAGTGACAACCTCACGCCGCTCAGCTGGAGGTGATACCGGGATACCACGGGTGTTCGGAGGAGGTGGTGAAGGAGCGTGTTTCCGTGCAGCCCAAGCAGGGTGTTCCTGGCATCACCAGGATGGAGGATCCCAACACTCCGGGGGTCTCAAACGGCAGCAGCTGCCCGTGCTGGGAGGATTCCCGAGCTTGAATCCGTCGGTGCTGGAGCCTTTTGGGATGTGAGAGCTGCACATGTGCTCGGAGGGAGAAGGTGGTTCACTTAAAACCTTAAGAGAGAATCACGGCCGCAGCTATTTAAGATGCTACCCAGCTTGGTGAAAAGCACCGAATTCATCCCAAGCTCCCTGGGAGCTTGAGATTGCATTTTAGCCTTCACGGGTTCTTCGTTTTAGCTGTTTTGGGAAGAAGAAAAACAGCAGCGGAGAACCGGGAAGAAGTTGAGCCACGACGTGTCTGTTAATGCAAAAGGCAAAACCCATTTGTCCTTCTGAAAAGTTATTTCTCTCGTGTCAGTACGAACCAGCAGCAGCTTAAAACCCTCCAATTCGCACGTCTTCAAAAGCTGCTGCGACTACAAAAATTCACCAGCTGCTCTCTTCAGCTGCCAAGAGCACAAAGAGCCCCCAGCATCAATTTTAGAGCCTTGTGAAACACACTAATTAATCCACAGAAAGATAAAAGCACATCAAAGACATAGCTCTGGCCCCCAAATCTTTCAGAATTCGAACAAAATTAGCAAAGGCGCACGTCTTCCTAACCCTCACCTTGCAGACGACCCTGATGTTTCCTGAACCTGCGGCACGCTTGCCCGCTCGGTACCACTGAATTAGTCCCTTCCCACCCCGTAAGCACATCCCGGTAGCGCCTCAGAGCCCCAGAACAAAAGCTTATCTCCCAAATTAACTCCACTCGCAACTCGACCCTGCCAGAAGCTGAAGCAGGCTTCGCTCGCACAGCAAAGTTTCAAAATATCAGTGGAAAAAAGCGATGGATCAGCTACTACAGAGCCTTCATCCTCCCCACCAGGACACAGGCTCAGCCCTGCTATCGCCTTTTATTTGGCAATAAACTTCTCACGCGGCTTCAAGCTGATATTGCTCCAGCCTTTGTTCTTACATCTGGCTTTAAAAACCCCGATCGATGGCTGGATATTTGCGCAGCGAGGACCACGCCAAGAAGATTTCGTACCTGCTGATAAATCGCCTTGTACCAGAGGTGCCAGCGGCAGCTCAGCTGGCAACCTGGGATTTCCTCCACGGTATCACATTCTCCAAGGATGGAAGATCTCGAAGCACAAACCTGAAGCGACGCAGCAGAGACGGGCGTCCTCTTCCAGCCGAAGCGGTCGACGTCTGCTTCTCCGAGACGGTGGAAGCGTAAGGCTTGGCTGGGGTTTGTTTAACCTGCCGGCGAGGGCGGGTTGAACTGGCCCGGCTGGCTCAGCACAAGCCAGGAGGGAACCGTCCCGCGCTGGGAGTGGCAACCTTCAAAGAGGAGGAGAGGTGTCAGCCTTCCAGCCCCATGCTGTGCCTCTCGTGGCCGAAAACAGGGACCTGGTCAAGGCTGCCGGAGCACGCTGCATGGCGGGGCAACGGCACGGTACCTGCGATGGATTAAACGAGCGATTACCGTTTAAACGAACCCGATATCCGCAGGCAGACGATGGAGCGGAAGAGGAATCCTGGAATTCAAAGCATCTGAAGTACTTAGTAACCCCTGCAAGGATCCTCCTGGTTTCAGAGGCAACGCACCTCCCCAAACAGCAGCCTCAAAAGCTTGATCAAAGAGGATTAATTTTCTTTAATCCTGCTGTCCCAAAGCAAAACTTCCGGCCCGCAGGACGCGGTGGCGCAGGGCACCGGCACATCAAAGCTCTGCTCGACCGCTGGCCGCTCGTCCCCTCGACTCCAGCGGGGCTCGAGCTCGACCGACGCAGCACAGAGCAGCCAGGGGTGTTTTACCTGCGGCCACAGAGAGACGTTTGCTGCCTTGTCATGAGGCCGCGTCTCCTCCGTCCTGCTGAGGGGCCACCGAGCCGCCGTGCAGGGACACCCCGGCACCGTCCCACCGCCCTGGCACGGCATGCGGGCAAGACAGCTCTGGCCGTACGGGGAAGCACGGGTGAAAAAGCGAGCCCAACGGGTTAAGAGGACCACCGAGTCAGTGGCACCGAGCAGGGCCGTGGCTACGTGACCCCCGCCAGCGGCATCCCACGATGAGACATCGCCGCTGCCGCCCCGAGCGCGGGGAAAATGCTTGCGCAGAAGTTTCAGGTGCAGGAGCCTGCGGACCTCGACAAGCTGGGGCTTGCGGGGAGGGAAGGCAAGTGCCTGCCAAGCTGCCTCCCAAGCCACCCGCCGACCAGGCGGAGAGAGGTGAAACCTTAACCCCATCAGAAATGATCGCAGGAGGTGGTTTGGTTGGGGTTGTTTTTAAGGAATAAACCAGTTTGGAGTCAGCAGAGCTTGCGACAGCAAGCCACCATTTGACTCTGCGACGTTGGCTGCAATCGGGGACGGCTGCAGCACCTCCGCGTCCGTGGGGGCACTGCTGTTTGGACAGATAACCTTGCAAACCAAAATTGGGGAACGGCCTGCTAGAAAACAGAGGGGAGTTTTCAACAGGTTATTTCTTATCAGGATAAATCTCCCTATTTATTTATACTGGTACAATTGCCTCGATATCACATGATTTGGCTGTGAACAGCTGTAAGAGAGTAATCGCTTTGGCAAAGCCCAGCTGTTGGTGGAGCGAGGGTTAAGCCAGAAAATCAAAATATCGTTCCAGAGCCGCACAAACACGAAGCCTCCCTATTTCCATCTGCATTTGATGCTCCACAGAGCAGCTGCAAAGCAACGCCGGGTCTGAAATGGTTACCAGCATGCATACAAACTCGCCTAGCGAGGCATTTTCTTCCTGGCAGAAAGCTTAGGCTTCGAGCGAAAAACTGATTTTAATTTTTGCCTTTTTTCCACCCAGCCCCACCAGGACTCAAGTCCTTTTCCTGCTTTAAGGCCCAAAGGCAGGTTTCTGGGAGTCTGTTGCCGGCTCAGCCCCTGACTTGCTCCGCAACAAGGAGCGAGGCACCTCGGGCAATTTGGTTTCCCCTTCAATAGAGCAGGATAACACCGGCTTCTCCGAGTGGAAGATGATCACAGAGAGCTCCGAGGTCACCAGAGAAGAGGTGCAGACGCTGCCGACGGCAAGCTTTAGAAAGGGATTCGCATCCTCCACGCAACCAGCTACCGCGCTCAAAAAAACAAAAACCAGGGCAAGAGGAAGAAACAACAAGGAAGGCAACGGGATTTTTCCAAAACTACTGGAGTATTTTGCACAAAAAAGAAATGGGGTACACCTGTTTTGTGCCGTACCCACCCAGAGCTCTGCCCAAAAATCAAGTCTACCAACTTTGAGTCAGCTAACCCCGAATTTTACCTGATTCTCTAAGGCTTCATGGGACCGGGGCAATCTTCCCCACTCCAGACAGAGCCACCCCGCACCCAGAAATTCTCCCTTAAAACACCACGGCACAATATTGCACCAGAAACGGGCTGGTCCTCCCATTCCCCGCAGACGCAATTTGTGCCTGGAAGCGTGAGCTCCAATTACCCTTATCTCCGTTTCCAGAGATACAGGCAGAAGTGTCGCGCACCGAATTTCTCCCTTTAAAGCAGAATTAGCCACACGTAGGGACACACGGGGAGAGGAAATCTCGGGGCGCTTTGGGAAATCACTTTTCAAAAAGAGCTCTGGACCCAAATTGATCCTTTGGCTCTTCTCTGCTTTGCCAGGCGACCCTCCTGTATCACACAAAACCCATTCTGCTTGCTAACCTCCGTTCTCCCCACCATCGCGTTCAAACAGCCTTTTCTCCCCGAGCTGGCCAACGCTTGGAAATTCTTCATTCATTTAATCCCCGCTCCGGTGCCCGACTGCTGTGGGAAGGGCGAGAGGATTGCACCCCTGGGGCACCAGAAAATAATTAGCGCCAAAATTAACTAGGGAGCCAGCCAGGAGGGATGCGCGGAACTCGTTCCTGAGCGGAGACGATGTGCTGAAAGCCCTGGCAAGGCAGCGGAGGCGTGAGACCTGTGGGAGCTACCAGAGCAGCCTTCACGCGCTAGGGTTTTCATCCGGACCTAAAGATCCGTATGGGGATGCAGAGCATCTCCAGTCGGATGTGCCGGAGGGGTGGGAGGACTGGAAACGCTTGAGCCCAGGCTCTTCCAGCAGCCGTGAGCTGCTGTCCCATCCCCAAATCCCTCCTGGAAACGCTGCAGACCTACACCTACACCAGCCAGAAGCACCGACAAGGGCCTCCAGCCAAGATCTCAATCTGCGCTTGGGTACCTACGTGGGTTTTAATTAGCAATGAGCCCCAGCGGCTCGGCCCCAAGGGCCGGCTCCACGCACGGCTGCTTTCCCAGCAAAGCGGCGTCGGGCGAAAGCACCACTCTTCAAACAACAGCGACAACCCTGGAGCAAAATCCAGCCCAAAAGGTCCCAAACTCCTTAGTTTTTCCTTAAACTCCATCCTACTACGTACCCGGCAATGCAGAAAGCAGGGGTTTTTTTTAATTAAAAGGAGGTCATTTCAGCGCAAGAAATGCAAATCACACACAGTTTTTGGGATGTCTGCTCTGGGAGCAGGAACAGTTTAACAATGGGTGTGGAAAACCTCAGAAAGACGGACTGTTTTGGGACAGGGGATCAGGAATAACTGCCAAACAGCCGAGGAGCTATTGCATCTGTGACTCCACACCTACAGCGGGGTTAACCAAACCCTGGAGTGTGATTTCAAGAGGAAGTTCCAAACTGGTTTAAAAAAAGAAGGAAAGAGCGTTCCAGCTTATATCTGGCATCTTCTCCTCCCACCTATCCTGGCCAGGACAAACAGGTTCTTCCGCGCTCAGAAGATCCCTTTGGTCAAGGGCGGAGGAGAGGAACTCGATCTGTAGCCGATATCTTTATTCTGATGGCTTAATGAGGCATGAAGCCACCGGGGAAGTAAACAAAACCAACCAAGGTTCCCCCATTTATTTAATTCAGATGCTCTAGCTCTTCAGCAATAGATAAAAAGAAAAAAAAAGGAGAAAAGCGAGTACAGGCTCAACCTTGGCCTTGTGACAAAACCTGATTAGCCTTGGACAGGCTCAGAGCCACCACGCTCCGGATTTACCTCTTGGGGCTCCTTCCTGGAGGACGGGAGCCCTTGGTGGGCTGGGTACCCCACAGCAATGCTGGCACCCCGAAAGGCAGGCTGGGGTCCCCCGCACCCCTGCCAAAGGAGAGGCTGTGCGAGAGGGAGATTGCTGAGACTGCGTCATTTTTATTCTATTATTACTTATCGAAACCAGATAACCCCAGCAGCAGCGAAAGGTCGGTAATCTGCATCGGGAAAGAGTCCGCAGGGACGTCGTCTAACCTGGGAGTCGGTCAATAGGCGACGGAAAGCTTCAGATGATAAACAAGCACCAGGGAAGCCAAAGTCCCTTCCATTTACGCACAACCCATCTCGCTGTCCCAGCAGCCTCGGAAGGGAATTATTTGTAATGATGATTTTAATGCAACCTGGCAGCGGATTGTACTTCTAAACACGGTGTGGGCTTAAAAATCCTTATCGACCAAGAAAGGCGTGGGGTGGGCTGCCTCCTCTTCTCACTCCCTCTCTGCTCCGAGGGCAGAGGGGTCCCTGCATGAATTGACAGCTCTGCTGGAGCTGGAGTCCTGACGTGCTGAGCCGGGACCGCCAGCCCAAATACACCAGGCTGCTAAATCTGCCATGTCCCTCTCGCCCGACCGCAAGGGAAGCTCATTAAATCACATGCGCAGAGCGGGAGGTGAGGGAAGAATGCTCTGCGGCCGGCGCCAGGGTCAGCCTGGCCTTCACCCCACCGCTGCCGACATCCCCACCTGCACCCACGCTGTTCTGACACCGATCCAACACCGTGGACATGCCCGGTGGGGAAAGCACCAGAAAAAAGGGGGATTTGTCGATGGGGCTGACACCGCAGCCTTGCGACCACCTCTTACGGCACCGGCAAGACACCAAAGTTGAGTTGCCACATTACCGCGCCGCTCTTCGTTAGCGAAAGACTGTTAGGAAGCTCCGGGAGACAGGGGGAGGTGATCGGCCGGGGATCCAGGAGCACGGGAGCCCTACCTGAGCTCTTGTTAAATCCACCTCCCTGGGGCAGCAGCTGGAGCCTGCTCTCAAAAGAAAGAGGAGTCATCACTTGTAAGGCGAGAACGCTGTAATCAGCTGAAGTATTTGTTTCAGGCAGGAAAAGAGGAAAAAAACCCCACAATCACAAACCCCAGGGCCTCCCCTTTGGCGTTAAGGAGACGGAGACACATCAGTCCCCTTGCGCACCCTCCGTGCCCTCACTGGGGACAGTTGTGCTTCATCACAGCACACACGGATGGCAACCGGCACTGTTTGGCACAATCCTCTGGACCCAAATACGTCCCACGGAGCACCAATTTGTGGCTGGGCTCAGCTGGTTTTTCTTTTGTTGTTTTTTTTTCTTTTTTTACAGCACAAGGTTTCCTCCGAGCCAGAAGCTGCAGGGTCAGGGGAGCGAGGCACGCGAGGAATGCGAACCGGGACTGACACGGCCATCTCCAGCTCTTCCCCCCGCATGGGGCATTAATTACACGCGCTCTAAATGAGCCGGGAGACTCTGGCACGATGAGACATGGGTGTCATGAGGCAATTTTGAGGTGTATTTAGAGAGCAATGGGTGTTCAGCTCCCTCTCCGGTTGCTGGAAAGGCCCCGATGTGGCGTTAGTGACAGTAAAAACACTGTCACGTTTGCACAACGTGGGGCCGTGCTGGCAGCCACTGCTCCTGGGCGGGCAGCCGAGTTGGCTTCCCACAGCCAGGCCTCGGAAAACTGGGAAATAAAAGCTCCAAGCAGGTACCGTGCCGACCGATGCTCCCCCTCTTCATCAGGCCAAGAGATTTTAACGAGCTGATTCAATGCCACCTGCCCAGACGGAGCACGCTGCACATTAGGAAGGCGAAACCTCAAGGTTCCGTCTTTAGCAACAACGCATTAACGTCCGTGATGGCACTGGGGTTAACGAAGCCAGGACGGGAGGCAGAGCACCCCCGCTCCCCTTTTCCGACAGCCCTGCTGGAGCGGGCTGGATGCTCCGGTAACAGGCAGCCGAGAAGTCAATTTATGTTTCAGCAAGTGATTACCATTTGGTGCTAATTAAAGTGCAAGCTGATTAGTCGAGTAAAACCTTTAATTAGCCCCTTACATCATTTACAGAAATTATAGCTTATTTGCACCGTGTAAGTGCATGACACAGGGAAAGGAAGAGCGGAGCGAGCACAGTTCAAAAGAATTACACTTTCATTACGTCCAACTTTATTAGAGAAAATAATCGTTACTTCAACATCCTCCGCCCGCAACACAAGCGCCCGAAAACCGAGCGAGAAACTCGCGCCCTGAATCATTTACTCGGGGAGAAGCAGCTTGGAAGGGTTTGGTTTAAAGCTGCAGAAAGGGCATGCGAGGGGCTGAACAGTTAATAAAAAATTATCCAATTGCCAATTACGCAAATCAATCAAAATCTACAAAAACAGGAAGCCGGTTTGGAAACGCGAGCTGCGCTGGTGCCACCCAAAGCTGCCTCTGAAAACATGAAACCTACTGCGGCTCCATTCCTGAGGCAGGTGGCAAAATATTCCTCCCTTAAGCTCAGGAGAAATCAATTTTTATTAAATAAAAATGATGCGGCTGTAATTAGGCTGCAGGGAAGCCGTGAAAACGTCCCTGGGATTTCTCCCTGTGGCCAGGTGGGACTTTGAGGGACACGTCCTTCCCTCCAAGTGCCGAGGATGCGGCCCCAAAGCAAGCGATCTCGACAGGGAGGTAAAGCTGGCTGTGGAGCCAGGACCCGCAGACATGTCATTTTCCGGACACGCGTTTTGGCTGGGAAAAGGACATCGAACCTGGCAAGGCAGTTGGGAAATCCCTCTGGAGTCAGGGAGAAAGCATGCGGTGCTATAAAAGCTGCTCTTTTTCCCATGCCGGGAGGTGAGCACGGCGGCGTGTCAGTTTCCCCCCAGGAAAACATCACCTCGACGTTTAGAGGGAACTGTTTCTTCTCCAGCAGCGCTAAATCGGCCACGAAGGCTCTATGTAAGCTTTAACCACCAGCAGTGATGCAAAATTACGCATCCTCCCCTCCCGCCCCCTCTGCCAAACACCCACAAATTCCTAAATTATTCATCGGAAAAGTCAAGTGCGGAGGATCCGAGCCTGCAAGGCAAAAAGCGCGTCCCAGGGATGTCCCAGAAACATGCTCCAGAGCTGCCTCATCCCAAACCTCGTCCCTTCCAGAGCCGATCTCCTCTGGCCTGCCTTCCCCTCCTGCCTGCTCCCACAGCTCCCAAGCCTGCGGCGTCCAGCTTTCCGGCTGCGCTGATCTGCTCTGCTCATCCCCAGCGAGGCGGGCCGCAATTAGTGAGATGTCGGCGACGAGATCTCCACCTTCTAAATGGAGACACACGGGCAAACCCACGGCACGCAGAGCCCAGGCGTCAATAAACCAGTCACCAACGTGGCAACGAAGCACATTGAATGGTTCGGAGCAAAACCTTGTGATTTTTTTTTGTTTGTTTTAATTTTTGTAGAGGCAGCTTCCTTCTGGCAGATTTGATAAGTGCTGGTAAAATAAATGTCACCTCCGCAAATGCAAATAAAGATAACCGGTATCTGGAAAACATCTGGGAACTCGGAACGACACGGGAGGGGGAGCAGAACAGTTTCCACTCGGCAGAGGGGAAACGCAACCCAAGCCGTCGTTATCCCATCGGCATCTTCCCTGGAAACTTCTGCTGCTATTTCAACACCCAAATACGTTCCAATCCATTACCTTTATTTGGGAACCACAGGGTGGTAACTCCTCAGTGGAGCAGGGAGGTTTCCAAGGGATCTTTCTGAAGGTGGTTCCAGTGGCTGGAAGGCAACTCTGTACGACACCGGCCACGGATTCACACAGCCTCACGTTACACCCCTGCCGGGTACCACGTTCCACAGTCCCGTTCCTACGTGGCATTTATCCACACTTCCCAGAAAGCCTCCCTCAACCTGGGCTGGGGGCAATCCATACATCTAACAGGTTTATTTCTTAACCAGAACTAAAGATACTTGCCTTAAAAGGCTGCCAGGATTAGTTAATGTTTGTACTGGCAGCCAGCAGCTAATTCTTTGGCCACTGTTCAAACTCCGAGGCTTTATTTAAAACCTTCTTTTTTTTTTTGTGTATGTGTGTTTCCACAGCTCTCCTAAGGTCAGTTGCATCTTCCCCACTGCCGTGCTCCACAGCTGGGTGTTCTCAAGAACTCCAATTTGCAGTTATTTACGAGCCTACCACGTAGGGCGTTGTCAGAGTCCCTCTGTGGCCCTGCAGCCCACCCGCTTAATTGTTGCAAAACTCAGTAAATTACAAGGAAAACGCAACTAAAAACTTTTCTCGTTTTGTTCTCGTTTCCCTTCAACAAACAAAGCACCACTGGCAATGGGAACACACAGAAAATGACGGGCAGGGCAATTACCTCCAGCTGTGGTTCAGTCGAGTGAACTCGTGGGCACAGGGAAAGGAGTTATACAAATTAACAATTCCACAGCCCAAAAACCGTATCTGCATCGGGCACACGCTGCCCATGCTCCTGCCTGTCGATTCTCCATCCCCACTAACAACGCACCCAGATGCTGCCGGCACCAGCTCTTGGCAGTTTTGGCTGGTGCAGCACTGCTGCCCCGCATTTACAGCCACGCAAGCACCGCAGAGGAGTTTGGAGACAGTGATTTCTATTCTTGCCCTGCTCCCGATGTGCCAAAACCAGGGCAAAACCCCATTTTTGAGGGGTTTGGTGTGAGACAGAGGAGTTATGACAGCCCTGAGGGGTGCCGATCCTGCGTAATGGCGCCTGGCTGCCTCCAAATGCCCAGCCCAAAGTCGCGTGAAATGCTGGAAAAATCCCCCCCAGGGCTCTGCAGCCCAGCCGACTGTTAATTCGCCTCACTACTGGGGAGAGAAGCGCCCTGCGAACACTGACAGATGCATGAAAACACGCAGAACTGAGAATGCAGATAAAACACACCACAAAAGACAATTCTTGGATGTTTTCCTGTGCTTCCTGCAACCCGCTGCCACCCAGCTGGACCCCAGCATGTCAGCGAGCATGTGGGGAGGGGGCTGATCCCATTTCCACAGCCCAGAGAGCCAAGGAGGGCTCCGCTGGCTTTTCCATGAGCACCTAATAGCAATGGCGGTTGTGCTTCTCCCCATTCTCCTCCCTCCTGCACTTGGGGAAGAGCATCAGACACACCCCGGCACGGAAAGACCCTTCTTCGACATTGGATCGCAAAGTACACGTGCGGAATAAGAACTTCTCAAGAGCAACGCGCGGTGACAGGAGCCCTGGGGAGAAAGGGCTTCTCCAGGCAAATGATTTTGTCTCCGTTTCCTACCTGCGAGGAAGGGAAAACTCTTTTCCGACTCAGCTAAGCATGCCGGGATCCTCCAGTGAAAGATGCTGCATGAGAACAAGAGATTTCCGTAAGGCTCCCTGACAGGCGGCCCGGCACCGTGCCTAGACCGCAATACCCCGTAACCCACAATTTTGACTATTTTTAGGCCGGGGAGTGTTCGGAGGAAGGCAGAGCCCTATCCCTACCCTTCCCTCGGCCTCCCCGCCCGCTGCCAGCGCCCCTCCTGCCTCGCCTCGAATTCCAGGGCTCCTCTCCACCCCCCTGCCCTGCCTGTACTGCCTCCCCAGCCCCTTGCTCCCCCAGCCCTGAGGGTTTGTGCAGGCCCCACATCCCCCTCCCCAGTTTCTCTGCTTCCCCCGAGACCGCACAGCTCCCTTGTCCCTCC
>VFFE01006528.1:10712-146837 GCA_008921705.1 Burhinus oedicnemus
GTGACAATGTGTTCGCCTGGAAGTCGGCTGAAATCTTTTCACATATCCCGCAGCTCACTCAGGGACAGGGATCGTGTGATTATCTCTGGTTCTGTCTCTTCCTCCTGTTCTCGGGATGGCCCTGGCTCATCGTCATCCCTTACTAAGCTAACTGATTTCTTGGTGTATTTCTTCTTCTGTATGGGAGCAACCGATACTGGCGCAGGCTGGTTGTCTGGTTCAGCTGCAGTGACTGCCATCGGAGTTTGAGTAGCTGCATTGCCTGTCACCGGGGTTTGAGTAGCAACAGTGCCTGCCACTGGGATTGGAGTAGCTGCATTATCTGTCACCGGGGTGGGGGTGGCCTCAGTGCCTGCCGCAGGGGCCGGAGTGGCTTTGGTGCATCCTGCAGGGGCTGGGGTGGCCTCAGTGCCTGCTGCAGGGGCTGGAGTGGCTTTGGTGCATCCTGCAGGGGCTGGAGTGGCTGGGGCTGGAGTGGCTTCGGTGCCTTCCACAGGGGCTGGAGTGGCCTCGGTGCCTGCAGGTCTGGTTTCCCCCTCTTTCCCCTGAGGGTGCTGCACAATCCCGAGCAGTGTTTGGTAGATACTGGCCAGGGCCCAGCACAGTGCGGGAAGTTGTGCCTCTCTGGAATAGCCACAGCATTTTCCTTTCAAATATTCTATCACTTTATCAGGGTCCTGTAGTTGTTCTGGGCTGAAGTCCCAAACCATGGGAGGTGAGAAGTTCTTTAAATACCTGCCCATATTCTCCCACATGCCGTGCCACCCATGACTATCCAGCCTCGGGGCAGGTCTCTGGGGGGTAGTCTTAAACAGTTGTTTAACCCTAAACAGCACCTGAAACATATTCAGGAGACACAGCGATAGGAACACGCTGGTTTGAGCATCCCGAGGATATTCAAAATTCTCAAAAACTGTCATACCTGGCCCAAAGGAGAAAAGGGAGGCAAAAGAGGTTGGGAAAGTATCCCCCCCTGTTTCCCCCATAGATTGGGTGTGATTATTAATAAATTCTGAGAGACGGTGCCCAAGGTGCCACAGAAGATCTGAGCTATGTACAGCATTTTGAAAGGGCTCCGGTTTGCTGGAGTTGTGCTTATCCGTAGCTGTTCCGAGAATTAAGTTGCCCTGCCAATTGGCAGGGCAACTTAATTCTCGGAACAGCTACGGATAAGCACAACTCCAGCAAACCGGAGCCCTTTCAAAATGCTGTACATAGCTCAGATCTTCTCTGGCACCTTTCTCCAAATCTTTGGGCTCTCCAAAACTTAGACGTAGAAGGGGTGCTTTGGAAATGGAGCTGCTGAGGAAAGGGCTGAACTTCCAGTGATGGATTTGCCTTTGAACTTCCCTGCTGGGCCCTGGCTGTGGTATCCCAGGGGCTGTTATTGATCACAGAGAGAAGTGTCCTCCATGCTAACCTGCCTGGCCACCTCCCAGACCAGACTGCCAGGCTCCATGGCTGTGCCTTGCATCCCATCACTTCCTGGCTGCTCCTGAGTGGGACGGGAGCAGCCCCTTGGCGAACTGATCTTGGAGCCCCCCTGGAGCAGCTGCCCCAGGCAGCAACTGCTTCTCCAGGGCAGGATGGGGGCACTCAGGGAGGCTTCCCGGGATTACACCATGTCTGTGCCCTTCCCGCTTTACCGGCTCCTAATTAGCATTCCTTTTGCACACTTAATTAGCACATTCCTGCCTTTAAGTTATGGGCTGCTTTCCTATATTTACACCCTCCTAAAACATCAAGGGAGAGGTCTATAAATTACACTGCATGAAAAACATTAATTGTGTGAACTCCTTCCAGGATTTATAACGTTCAGTTCGCTACCCGCTCTGCACGGAGACTGCTTGTGCAAACACACACACACGCAGAGACCGAGAGATTTACACGTACACACTTACCGCACCTATTCATGCGCTGAACTATTGCCGTGCACGCGCAGGCGCACGTGCGCATACTGCGTCCATCACCCCCGGCCAGGGCCGCCCAGCCCAGCCGTGCACGCGTGGAGCAGCACGTTGTGGTCTGCGAGAGGCAATTGTCCAGCAGGTAGCCCAGCATCTCCAATCAGACCGCAGGCGCTGTTGGGGTGGGAGGCTGTAACGGGGTTCGGCTGCCTGTAAATCTCCCGGCAGAGCTGTCAGTGCGTGCAGAGTGCCTGGTTTATAGAGCGTGTGGGACTTATCCCAGCCCAGGCAGGACGTGATGCCGGCTGCAGACACTGTTTTTCAGAAGAGAATTTCATGCTGGTGGGAAGTACTGGCAAACCTGCCAGCCTTCTGGAGAGCCTGGCAGCGCTGCTGGTGAGCACCGACCCCTCACTGGGGCCACGGCACAGGCACAACAGGGTTCGAACAACCTGGCACCAGGATCCTGCACCCTTAGGACTCGCTGAGACTCCTTCCGAAGTGCAAGGGAAAAGGAGCATCCCGGTGAGGGATCTCACCGCAGAGGTCCCGGCTGTCTCAGAGCCGTGCTCGCCAACAGCCACACCTCTCTGCGCATAGGATTGGACCCTAGTTTCAATAGCAATCAATACTCCTACCCTCTGTTCTGTCTAATCTCTTTTTAAAGTCTCTGTAGCTTCCCTGCAATCCTGTGGCCCTGAGTCCCACCAGTTAACGACGCGTTGTACCTGAATCTTTTTTTTTTTTGAAGTCTGCTATCTCGTCACTCCGTGACAGTCCCTACTCCTTGTTGTAAAACACAGCGAGAAACCAATCCCTGCTTGTCGTTCCCAGTTTCGCAGACTGGTGTCACATCTGCCTCAGCCACTCTTTCCATCCCAGCTGACGGGTCCTGCTCTGTTTAACCTGCTCCAAGCAGAGTCTGCTCCATTTCGCAGTCTCCACTGGTGCCTTTTTCTCTACCTTTTCTATTTCTGCTTTGGAGATGCTCTGCCCAGAGACACACAGTATTCAAAACACTCCACGGATGTTCAGATTTGCAGAATGATATCTCGTGCTTTTTTCTCCCTTCCTTTACCGTCACTTGTTGGCTGCACCCCATACCAGGTTCTGGTTCTGCACGCTTGTAGAGAGCACGTGGACTTAAAACATACCCAAACCTCTGGTCAAAGTCCTCTTGTCTGTCGTCAGACTTCCTCTGCGGGAAAGCAAGAGTGAGTTCTGGTCTCTGTTTCTGATATGAATATTAGCCACTTTTATTAGCTTTTTATGGAGGAGGCAGGCACACAGCAGAAACCCAAGGTAATGGTGGTGGAGGACTGAGGCTGAGACCACACCAGGGCCAGTCATGGGTAGACACTCTGCTGTTCCGACACTGCTCCGTTCTCTGCTCTGGGACACAACTTGGCTGCTCCGGTCTCTTCAGAGGACCCTGGTGAGGACTGGTGGTCACACTGGTTTGACTTGCAGCTGGGACTAGGTGTGATGTGCTGATCCAGGCCTCTGCATTTCAGATCTTACCCTCCTCTTCTTCCCAAACATGAGATCAGAAGCCCATGGGTCTCAGAGAAAGTCTAGTTCAGACCCAGCAGATCTGAAGGTTGCTCTGCAGCTGTCATCACTGAGCCACGGCTTCTACCTTATGCCCCAAGGCTCAGACCACACCTAGGACAGCCGCAAAGGTCCAGCTGGAGAAGGTCCATGCCACCTTCCCGCTGTTTGCTGAGAGAGAGGTCGAGTCCACATTTCTTGTGCCCTCGGAGTTTTGTGCTCCCAGGGCAGGGGATTTCTGTCCTCCTGGGGACGGGCACTCTGCGGGCTGGTTGCACGACACAGCTTCTCCTCCAAGCACCAGTCCCTGCTCCTTTACTGCCCTACAGGAGAGGAGTCTGAAGAGTTCCTGTGTCCCAGGCTTCCTGCAGGGGTGGCTGGACACGAGCTGGGGGCTGTGAGACATTTGGTATGCGTTCCCTCCATTTACGCGTAGCAAGCTCCAGCTATTGAACTCTCATTAAGAATTAAAGTGCAGCCAAGACCTCAGCTAATGAGAGAAAAAAGTCACCCTGAAATGTGAGCTGGCCTGGTGCCTCCTGTTAAGCGCTGGGCAGCTGAGACCAAGATTGCTCTTCATGCCAGCACTGCTGCCCAGTCCTGGGCACGGGCGGAGAGGATCCCCGCTGTTCTGCGACAGATGGACTCCTCCACCATGCAAGGGTATTGAACCTGGAGGAGAGACCCAGGGAGCTTGGGCTGTCGGCTCTCTACCAGCCTTAGACACCTCTGGAAAGGAACATTGCTGGCATCTCTGGAGCAGTCGTCCTGGAGCCTTCCTCCAGGGTGGGATCTCTGCTGGCCTGACTGGAGGGCAGGTGTGGGCAGCACAGCGTGGTGTGTGCATCACTGCACAGAATCAGAGAACCATAGAATGGTTTAGGTTGGAAGGGACCTTGAAGATCATCTCGTTCCATCCCCCTGCCATGGGCAGGGACACCTCCCACTAGACCAGGTTGCTCCAAGCCCCGTCCAACCTGGCCTTGAACACCTCCAGGGATGGGGCAGCCACAGCTTCTCTGGGCAACCTGGGCCAGGGTCTCACCACCCTCACAGTCAACAATTTCTTCCTGAGATCTCATCTAAATCTACCCTCTTCCAGTTTGAAACCATCACCCCTCATCTTACCACTACATACCCTTGTAAAAAGTCCCTCTCCAGCTTTCTTGTAGCCCCTTTCAGATACTGGAAGGGGCTCTAAGGTCTCCCTGGAGCCTTCTCTTCTCCAGGCTGAACCCCCCCAACTCTCCCAGCCTGTCCTCCCAGCAGAGGTGCTCCAACCCTCTGATCATCTTGGTGGCCTCCTCTGGACCTGCTCCAACAGGTCCGTGTCCTTCTTATGCTGAGAGCTCCAGAGCTGGACACAATATTCCAGGTGGGGTCTCCCCAGAGCGGAGCAGAGGGGCAGGATCCCCTCCCTTGCCCTGCTGGCCACGCTTCTTTTGATGCAGCCCAGGATGTGGTTGGCCTTCTGGGCTGCCAGCACGCATTGCCAGCTCTTGTTGAGCTTCTCATCCACCAAAACCCTCAAGTCCCTCTCCTCAGGGCTGCTCTCCATCCACTCTCCGCCCAGCCTGTATTTGTGTATGGGATTGCCCAACCCCGGTGCAGGACATTGCACTTGGCCTTGTTGAACTTCATGAGGTTGGCACGGGCCCATGTCTCCACCCTGTCCAGGTCCCTCTGGATGGCATTCCTTCCCTCCAGTGTGTCAACTGCTCCACACAGCTTGGTGTCGTCAGCAAACTTGCTGAGGGTGCACTCAGTCCCTACATCCACGTCACCCACAAAGATGTTAAATAGTACTGGTCCCAGTACTGACCCCCGAGGAACACTACTTGTCTCTGCATGCCACTCCGACATCGACTGCAACTCTTTGAGTGTGACCATCCAGCCAGTTCCTTACCCAATCCTTATCCTTATCATGTTCTACTGCAGTCCAAAATATGAAGGGTACATGAGCTGCCCCAAGGGCTGTGCAGGAGGAAGAGTCAGACCTAAAGAAAAGGGACCGTGGAGATACTAGGGCACTGGGAACAAGTGTGGGTTTTTGTGGACCTCTGCACCTTCCTTGGGGACCTCTCCTCTCCAGGATGTGTCAGAAGAGGAGTGCTAACCCATGCTGTTCAGAGCTGGTGTTTGTTTTACTGTTATTACACACTGAAACCTCATGGCCCTCAGGTGCAATTAGGCACAGTTACAGCCCCCAGTTCTGTAAAGGACACTGTGACAGTCCAGCATATTTCAGAGGGTCCCACTGGTTGGCACTGGGCAACTCATCCGTGATTACTGTAGGGGACACGCGGGAAGTGTCTGAACCTTGGGCTAATATATCGGTCCAGCAGGGAGAAACAAGCGGGGTGAGGACACTCTGAGGGAAAGAAGAACTCTCAGTCCCTCCTGCTGAGTGGGTCCAAATGGACTATGGTGTTTTGCAAACATTGTGCCACGGGCACTTGCCCAGCACGCCGGGCAGCGTGCCCCGCTCAGCAGAGGTGAGCACCGGCTGGTTATGAAGTGAGGGATGTGCGTGCCATCTTCAGTTACTTACTGTGTCATCCCAGGAAAAATGCAAGAATGCAGGCAGTAACTCTTCACCTTCTACAGGAGGTTTTATATCTACCTGGAATTTATACGTTATTGCTTCTGACACTCTTTCATGACTGTGGGGGTTTTTTAGTAATATAAAAAAATTGCTCGTGCGTGAGGATTCCCCATGGACACCAGCAGGCCCTTCCAGTGGGAGAAACCCGGCAGGTTTTCTGCTGAGTTCTGCCTCCCAGGTCTCCAGCGCCGGCATTTCTGCCACTCCGTTGTGGCACTGCACCATGGCAGCAGTATGCAGTCGCTCTGCCTCTGTTTTCCATAGACTGAGTGGTTACTTCCTGTGGTTTTTTTGGTATGTGTTTGGATATGGAGACCCACACCACATCCACAGGGCTACTTTTGATCTGTTACAGACCGTGGAAGGAAACCAGAAACCCATCGGCCACCTTTAAGAAACGGAGAGAGAAACCTTGTGTTTCCCCAGGGACTGTAACCTCAGAGAGGTCCTGCATAGCCAAGGGTGAAGCATCACTTCTTGGGTGCTTGGAGATGGTGTCCCATGGTCCTTGGCAGGGCCGTGAGTTGCTGGTGGAGGAGGGTGCACACCAAACACCAGGGCTGTGAATGGGGGCTGTGGGAGGCAGATCTCCTGCTGAGATCTGAGTCATTATTCCTCAGGGGAATAACGACTGGAGAGGAGCTGATGGAGAGGAATCACTGGAGTTGACAGAGCAGGGTGCCCAGCCAGGCAGGACTGCAGCAGTCCTTTCCTTGGCGTGGTCAGCCAGAGTCCCAAGAGATGAGACAGACCTCAGCTTGCTTGATGGGACTGGCCCAGCTTATGAGGGTAAAGACACATTCATTGCTGGTTTGGATGCTTACTGTTCTTTGGAGACTGGCAGCTCATTCCATTCAGCACGACCTGGAAGGGGATGGCTCAGACAGAAATACTTAGCAGACAGGGCTAAGTAAGAAACAAAGTTCCTGCAGAGGACGAAAAGTGTGAGCAAAACTGAGTACAAGGGAAAAGAGATGTAAAAACATGAATGAAGATTTTATGTAAGAACATGTTTGGTGTTCAGAGGATTAGCCGCAAAGAAATGAAATCTTGGAAAAACTCTCATAGTTTGGAAAGAACAGTATTTAGAAATTAGAAAATCAATATATGGAAAAAGGAAAAATGCTTGGGGATTGACACCAAATGAGAAGAATCCTTGGAAACAGATGTAGGAAGTGACAGGCATGAGTAAACCCCATGTTTGGGCTTTATTTGCACCACGTTGTGCTAAGATTTGTGTGTCCGGTTCTTCTGAGCTCCTCTGCAAAGCCCAGCCCAGCAGAAGACTCCACCAGCCCCCAGCAGGGAAGGTGTTGCTGGAGCTGTCTGAGATGGAAGATACTTGGATCATGGGATGTACGGCTTCAGGTGCACTCCTGTGCAAGGCAGGGGGTTTGTTTGAACTTCAGATGGTGGGTTCCAGCTCTATTTCTACTTTCCCCAGCTTCTCTCTTGTTTCTTGCCAGATCCTGTTCTTTTCTGTAATGGAATAGTGACAGATTGCTGGAATGTGCACGCGCCATGTAGCCGCTTACAGAAACGCATGCACAAGTGATCTCAGACAGGCTTTCCTTACTGAGATCCTTGTAGTAGAAATTGTGCCATTGATTTTCCAGCATCCTATGAGCGTTATTTATTTTCACATTTGCCAAATGCATATACTCTTTTGTACAACAGCAACGCACATCACCTTACCATTCGTCAGGTGGCGAAGCGTTCCCAGGCAAGACATGGAGCCGTTCTGCACCTGCTCATCTGGAAGGGGAAATGAAGAACACTACATCCAGCTGAAAAGGAGGAGTGAATTTAGACAGACAGCACTTAATAATGGGCCTAGAATATGGCCAGTAACCAGAAACAGCAGTCTTGCTCTTGCAAAAAGCCCCATCCTGATTATTTTAATGTCCATGAGGAATCAGGGCCTCTGTTTTAGCTCTTATTTGAAAAATAGCAACTCCTATTCAACCAGGCAGCTTAATATGCTGCAGTGCCAAAGTCAAGGAGAGAAACCTCAGTTTCAGTGTCTGCGGTGCTGCGCAACCAGCTCACCTTGCCAGTTTTGATATTACAGTAGTGTTCTGCTGCTGGCTGTAGAATTTATCAGCAGAGCAGTCATCTCCAAAAACCCCATCCGGGGAGATTCTGGTTGGTCTGCTGCTCATCTAAGACCTTTTGTTTCCCTATGAGTCTTTCAAAACATTCCAGAGATTTCAGCCTAGTCACAGTCCACACCTTGCCCTGATTTACTGACAGGAGTTTCCAGAAGGATGAGATGGGGTCTATGTTCCTATGGCCTCCAGAAGCTGGCTGGCCAAAGAGTTCAGGATGGGAGAAATGTCTTGCAGGCATTTGAGAGCTCGGTCAAAAAAGACCATCCTGTGGGCAAATATGGATATGAGACATCTGCATCCTGCCCCAAGGCTGGAAGGTGAAATCATCTCACTAGGAGACTTTTTCTCCTCTGGGTCTCTGCAGAGCCTCAGCAGTTTCACCAAAGGACCTTGTCAACGCTGCTGTTAGCATTGCCCCACTGTCCTTCCCCCTGCCAGGGCTCCCCTTCCTCTTTGCTCTGGGACACTGCTGGGTAGGTAACACCTCAGGTCACGTCGGTGCTCACAACCCTCTCTGGTCCTTGGGACGCCTCTCCGCATCCGGGGGCTGGGTGCGCAGTGCTGCGGGTGAGCCCTTCCCAGGGCAAGACAGGGCTGCACCGGACTTCGTGTCACCAGAGAACCGGGCAAAGCAAAGGAGCAAAAGCTCCTTTTTAAAAAGTTTAGTGGCTGATTTTTGGAAGACCTTCCTCGGGAAAAAGCTGCCCTTGCTGCCCCCAGACCGCCTGGAGCCTGGCAGGGACCTCTCCTGGCTGAGGCACCCGACCTCAGCAGAGAGGGCTGGAAACGGGGTGCCCGTGGTCCAGGGAAGACAAGGTCTGATTGTTCTAGCCGAACTCCCTTTTTAAAGCACCTCGTGGTGCCTTTGATTCATTTTGCAGACTGAAGCACCCAAATCCCTCTCAGCAGCCCCCACACTCCTTGCTCCATTGGTGCCTGTGTCACCTTCAGCCTGACCCGGCTGTCCCGTGCCGACCGGACCCTCTGTGCAACGTGGCAGCTCAGGGGGCAGGAGAGGAGGCAAAGCGCGGTGGACCTGAGCTCCGCCTGGCTTCTCCTGTATCCCACATCCTTGGGCTCTGCTGCCTCCCTCCATCCATGCCCGACCTTTTTTCCCCTCTTATTTCCCCCATGTTATGTCCCCTCTTATTTCTGTCTTCTTCTCCCCGCGTCTTTGTGGGGAGGAAGCGCTCTGGCCCCTGCTTGCTCAGAGCCAGCTAGGTGGTTCTGGGGGTTGGAAACCATCTTGCCAAGAAGAGCATTTTGCTGTCCCCTCGACAGCATTTCTTTATTTGGCAACCTTGCAAAACCCAGTTAATACAACCACAAATAAAAATGTGCATAACAGGACATATATTAAGAGAGAACTGGCTAAATCCTCAGCGGGTGTAAGTCAGTGTGGCATCACTAGCTTCCAAGGGGCTACCCTGATTTACACCCGCCCAGCTCAGGCCAAACATTTACATTTACAGTGTACAGACATGATAAAATGAAATAAAAACAAAATACTAAACCCGATTCCATCTTAAAGCTTTATGTGAGCCATAAATGGGTTTGGAATAAATCATGTACCTCTCACAGGTCTTATAAGTCAGACCACTCGGCTTCCAGAGGAGCGTGGTGCAAAGCCAATTGCTCACCCCACCTGCTTAACGACGCGGAGATTTGTTACTCGGTGGAGGTGTGCTCCATACAAAGCACCGCTTGCCTGGGCTGAAGAGTCAAACACTTGAAAGTTGGGGAACGCTGGAATTAGGACTGCATGGGGAGTAAGAACTTACTTTTCCCGGTGCTTCGGAGTTATGAAATACCCTCTAGCCACAGCCATGACCGGTTTTCCCCACCTCGTTCATTTTTTGTGGCTTCATAATTTTTTTTCAGATTTTATGATTTACGGGAAATTCCTTTAGATGTCGGCTGAGACACAAAACAGCATTTCCCTGACAGATGATCTACCAGTGTGTTAAATTTCAGGTTCATACTGGGGGCATCTGACATTACCGTCGTTCAAAGAGATGGAAAGACAGCAGCTAAATTATTCCTAATCTCGTCTCCTGGGCTGTTTAAAACACGGTTGTGTTGCTTTAAAAAATACCTATACCCCTAGGCAGAGAGCAGGGGTTGCAGCGAGAGGTCGGCGGGACAGGCGCAGTTTAAATTAACTAAAAGCGGACTTATGGAGGCAGCTGTGGCTCCTGCCCTCCGTGCAGCCGGCTGGATGTTTCCGAGCTTGCAGACCAGAGTGCCTGTTTTCTCTGCTGCTTTAAAGACTTCTCCCCAAGTCCTTCCACGGATGCGGCGCGCGCAGCGCTGGGTCACCCTGGCGTCTGTCCTCCCTCTCGCAGCTGACATGTGGAAAGGCAGCTTATTGGCTTAGGGCTGCTGCATTTTGCAAGAGTTTGTGTTAATTTCTCCTTAGTGATGTTTGAGTGACCTTGAAACGCAGGGCAACAAAATCCTTCCTGACGCACTGCAGGAAAGAACTGGGGACGAAGCCCCTTCTGGTGAAGGGAGTTTTGCTGGCCCGTTGTGTCCATGTGCCCCTGTAACGAACCCTCCTGCTTTTCCGCAGCAGCTGCTGTATGGATGTTCAGATGACTCGGGAAAAGTGCCTGGCTTGTGGATTCGCAAGCCTTTTGGCGCAGGGTGCACCCGGGCAGCCCCGCAGCCCACGGGGCAGCTGCCAGGCTCTGCCCAGGAGCTCCTCGCTGACCACCGCAGCCAGCCCGCCGTCTCGGACACAGGGAGCTCGCCTGGGGAATCTCACCTGATCTCGCCAGCTCCGCTGGGACCCGAGCCCAGGGAGGGGCACGTCTGCTCTGCACCCTGGCTGGAGCAGCAGACGGAGATGGGGAGCGAGTGTATCCCACCTCCAGGGTGCCCGACGGCAGGGGACAGAGTGCAGCTCACCCAGCACATGCAGGGTCTCCACCGAGCCCCTGCCTTCCCACGCTTGGGTTTTTAACACTCCTGGTTACACTCTGAATGGGACACAACGGACATCCTGGAACCGGGAGCCAGGCAAGGCTGCTTATCCAAAACCTCTGGCACCTCTGTTTACTAAGAAAAAAAAAAAAAGAATAAAAAATGCTGCAAACTTACATGACAAGCCAAATCCTGGGATTTATTGCGGCCTCCTGAGGGATTAGAGTAGCAGGAAGGAGCTGAGCCTGTGTTTTCTTTCTGATGGGTGATTGCAGTGGATACTGTCTCTTCTCAGCCTTCCCTGACAAGAGCTTCGGCTTTGCTTCATGCGTCTAAGCTGCGTGATAAATTGTTGGGGTGATCCCATAGACCTTTGCAGCGGCTTAAGCTACTGTGTGTTTTTTTGTCACTTCCCAAAGTACCTGGTGAAGCGGGAGCAGCCCTCCTGTGACAGCACTTGCCCCCACTCCCACGTCTTTTCAGCTGGGGCTCTTTGCTGTTTCTGTGCTTCCCAGTGCCCATCATGCTTGTCCCTGCGATGGTGATGTTCACTGCACAGCACCTGCACGCCATGGCGTGACCCGGGCTGTCCTTGGATTGCTCCCGCCAGGTCCTTCTGGCCCCATTTGTGGGCTACAGGGGCCTTTCTCTAGGGGACGGACGCTGTGCTTGTCCCTGCGTGACTTTCAGGCTCTGGCCACCCTGCTGCGCCCAGAGGAACCACCCACCTATGTCTCTCGTCTCCTTTCGACGCTGCACTGCCCAGCGCGAGGACCGTCCCCTTTGGTGTCTGCAAAATGCCAGGTAGACATATGGCTCCATAACGGAGCTAGGCGGCATTATCATATCAATATCCCATTATCATAATGAAACCCAAGGCAGGAAGCAGACGGCTGCACATGGAACAAAGCCTGCCAGGTGCAGCCAATTCCTTTATTACCAGTTTTGACAGGATCACAGAGTGCACGGCAAAGCAATTCCACTCCTCCCGAGTCATCCCCCCTCCATTCATGTTGATACACACTTGTGAACGTGCACCACATGTGTAAATCCGATGATTTGCTAGCACCATCCCCCTCCACCCATATGAGGACAATAAAGGTCAATGTATGACTCGATAACTCTGCTGGATAATCACCGCAGCAGATCTGACAGTGATGCATACATTGTATTTCCAAAAAGTCTTTATTCCGTCGGCCCGTCGTTCACCAGTGATGTATTTCATACGCAGTTTTCCCCAGAGATTCCCCTTGTCTCTCCTCGCCCCGATCCTGCCAGCCGATGGCATCTCTCCTGCCTCTACCAGGGAGCGTTGTCCTTCTCGCATCCCCGCGTAGCCCTCCACGCTCTTGCTAAACCAGCCCGCGTCTCGCCTCCTTCCCCGACACCATTACGGAGTCAGGAGGCAGAGGGACTGCAGCAAACGCACCGCGTCTTAGCTGGGATAAAACATTTGATAGAAAAGCTCACAAAACCTTCCTGGCAAAGCGTCAGATGTCCTTGGCTTTGAGAGCTGTGCAGTCAGCTAGAGAAGGAGCAGCAGTCCATAAAGTGGGAACATTTTCCAGAGCCAAGGGCCAGCCGGCCGGGCTCTGCACTGGGATGGGTGCAGTCGGGAGTTCAGTGGGCAGCCAGGATGAGCACCAGCCTCGTTAGTGTGATTATCCCAGAGTTTACTGGGATAAAGAACCACTGGAGGGGGCGGTCAGGTGCTGTGGAAATGCCTGTCAGGCTGCGGGGGCTGGTTTTGCACAGGTTGTTGAGAGGCAGCCCGTGACCATTTGGGAGATGGGCCCATGGATGTGGCTGATGCACAAAAGCTGGCACACACAAAACCCTAGTTGGGCAGAGACCGTGTGCTCGGCAGCTCGCAAATTTGGGTGCTATGGGAGCTGTCTGAGGGCAGCCCTCAGTCCTTGTGCACTTGCCATGGGAGGGGGACTAGGAGAGCCTGAGACAAAGGGATGTGGTGGCCATGGGCGTTTGGCCACGCTCTGGCTGGTCTGTGAAGGGGAAGCAACTCCCAAGCTAAAATATAGATCTTCCCAGCTGTCCCAAACGAAGCTGAAAGTGCTGGGAGACCGAAATATCTCAGGGAGCACGCTCCTCCCAGCTTTTTTGCCCAGCATATCCCTCTGAGCCTGTCCTTAGGGAGGGGAGGCAAAGAGATTGTCCCCCAAACATCCTCCTCCTTCCCTTCTGAAGTGGGGGAGAAACACCTGGGAAGCACAAAACACGTAACAGGGAAGAGGACTCAGCGCGTGACAAACACAGCGTGCCGAAAGGACTCCGTGGGGGGACTTAAATATATCTCAGAGGGCACAAATGTGGCAGGGCTGCTATGGGAGGAGGTGGAACATAGTCGTCAGCAGGCAATAGCCAAGAATGGCTGGAGTAGAGTGGTTGCTTGGTCCAAGGCCGGGGAGGACACAACCAGTGTGGACCAGTCCAAGGGTTGTGGTCCCTGTCAAAGCCCCAGCGTGCACGGGAATTTGGGAAGGGCTGAACGTCCCTGGGAGCCCAAATAATGCCATGTAGTTTTGGCTCAGCGCAGGCTGTCAGGAAGGCTGGAAGGAGCCGGGTGCCAAGGCAAAGCGGCATTTGGACTTCAGAGGCACGGTATGAAAAGGCAGTTCAAAACAACTGATCTTGGGAGGCCCAGGGCTTTACGGCGGTGCATGGTCATTGGGCACCGGGCACGTAGTAATGAGCCTTAGTTGTTAGAAATCAAAGATTAGGCCTTTTTATTCAGAGATAAAGCAGAAGAGCTGGTACCCCCCAAGTACTCGGTAAACAAATACAGCCTGGAGAGGAAAGGAGCCAAGCTCAGATCTCGTACCGTGATCCAGGGGGAACCGGATTGATTTTGTAAAAGTTCTGTCAATGCATTTTAGCAAATCAGTGCATCCCATTTGGCCTGGCTTTCCTCAAGTAGGTCACTGGTTAATCTGATGCAGGCAATGAGCCACTTTATTTCTTTTTATTCTTTGATTTTGCTTTTCTAGCAGGTATGGTTTTGCAACCAGAGTGATAAAAGTGTATTTATTGCTGGCACCTGAAAGCATTCAGCTCCAATAGGTGTCTGTAGTTCATTTCAAACACATCAGGATGTCCTTAATTCCCCGGCCATGGGAAGTTGGGCCTCGTGAACTTTGGAATAATTTTTTATTAGTTCTCTAGTAGGGCTGTAGTGAAGCTGAATTTTGAAAGCTAAGGTAAAATGTCTACTTCTCCAATTAGAATAATCTCTCTTAGCAATGAATGGTGAAAACACCTGTATTATGTGTGTAAATGAAGTTCTTGCAATTGAAAGTTATGCAAGCAGGAAAATTCTCAGAAGTCTCCAAAAGAGCAGGGAAAATATCATTAATAGACTCTGGGAATAAGGGTCGTGAAAGGCAGAGAATGGGGAAATATTTACTGCAATATATTAGAAGAAGCAGGAAGGCAACCTACTGAAAAGATTTTTTTCTTTTTTACTTTGGAGGATGCATTAGAAAACTTTCTTTTGGAAGCACAAGACAACAAGGAAGAGTTTGACATTTTTGCGATCCATGTTTGTTACTGTAGTTTCTAAGATAAGCACAGTCTCTGAATGTTTGTGATGAATAAATCACAACTGGGAAATGATTAATGTTATTTGCTTTCAAAATTAATGCCCTGTCCAATTAATAGGCAGTTCATAGCTCTTTTGGAGCTTTTTCAGGCTGCCTTCAGGTGCAGGGAAGAGATTTCTGCATTTGATCCACATTTGCAGTTTCTCCAGCAAGCATCAATTTTGTAAACCTTTATTTGCAATGAAAGTTTATGTTGTGGAACACTCTGAGGACGATTTCAGTAATTACCTCACATCTGAAACAAAATGCGGGAGCGAGGCTGTGTGCGCAGATTGCACGCACAGGGGAGATGCTGCTTGGGACCGGGATACAGCCCAGTCCCGCTGCCGCGGCACGGTCGGCAGCTCTCGCAGCACAGAGCAACCGCGGTTCTCCTTCCTGGTCCCTACAATAAACTCATCCCCCCAGGGCCAGCCCTAGCACACAGAGAGTGATGTGACCATCCTCCGTCCCTTTGACCAGCACAAAATATCCGTAGTACGTGACATGGAAGTCATGGAGCGCCTTGGACTTGCTTCAGTACTGCTGGTGCTCAAACGTGTTCAGTGAAAACAGACGTCAAGTGAAGGACCTTGCCTTTGAGTGCGTAAGTCTGAAGGGAACTCTAGAAACTTCTGCCAGCAGCTGAAACAGGATACAGAAAAAGAGGATGAAGACGAAATGAGCCCATCTATCCACCTCCCCTCCCAAGTTCATCAGCTTGACGGATGCTCACCTAACGGACTATTAGACCCCTGATGAGGAGGATTTCTCTGGCCACCTATTCCAGTGCTCTGCTCTTCAGATTATAAGAAGGTTTCTCCAAACACCAGACAGTGTTTAACCTTTGCTGGACTTCAGGCTCAGACCTTTTTTGAACTTACAATTTTTTTGCACTCACCGTCTTTGATCTCCTGTTGTATCAGGAGCAAAACCAAAAATGATGCACAATTAAGAGCCTCATTAGAGCTGAAGCTGTGTGAACGAATTCAAAACAAATAGAGAGTGCTTAGTACTGTTTCACTGCTCATTTTGCTTCAAGAAACAGCTACCAGAAAAAAAGGAAAGTTTGAAGGCAGCTTTTCTTGACAATTGCTTACTCTGAAGAGTTTCACATTTTTCAGGCAAGTCAAGCGGAAGAGGCTAAGTGCACCCAGCTGTAGTACAGAAAATTGGGGAGCGCTGCAGTCCATGTAGAAAATAAAACCCAGGAGCAATATGCTTTTAAGCGGAGGGCACACAAAGAAGACAAAATCATAGGATTACTTGCGATTGATCTAGAGAGAAGAGCCAATCTTGCAATTTTGGGGGCTTGCTGAGTCTCTGATAAAAGACAAGTCTGTGACTGAGATCTGAGGAGGAGGAAACACAGGGAGAAAGGGGGTGAGAAATGATGTACGGGAAGAACCAGCTGTAACTCTCGACAAAACAGTCATGATTTGCCGAGCAAAAAGGTCTCTGTGATGGGAGAATTTGGTCACTGAGAGGAAAAAAGGGGAGTCCAGATGCTGCCAGAGGGGACTAACACTGTGGAAGGAAACCTTCCTAAATTTCTGAATACAAGGACAATTTGGAAAAGTGCCTGATGTCACCAGGTATCAGGTACGTGCCAGGGACGGTTCCCTATGTGAGCTCATCACCCGGTGACCCCGCTGCGGGGACGGGGGCCTGACGCAGGTGCTTGCAAGGCTGATGCCCAGTTTGGGTGGAGGATCCCTGCCCTTCATGGTGCCCATGCGGACGCAGATCACGCGGGGATGGGAGATGGCTGATGGGGGCAGAAGGTGAGCAGGGCAGACTGCCCGCCCGCACTGGGTGCTTTGCACAGAGCAGCACGCGTGCCGCTTTGCTGGACGCCCTTGCAGCCAGTCCTGGACTTTTAGGCAAGTGTAGGCAGCATCTCTGAAGACAGATTTTTCACTTATGAACTCCCAGGTAATGGATGATGAAGACAAGTTGCCGTGTTATGTAATTTAAAGTGAATTTTGTCTGTACAGCACAGCTAAAATAAACATGTTCATTTCCACAAAATGGCCGATCTGTCACATTAACCCGAGTCCTCATCGCCTCTCCAATTGAGTCTAATGGTGGGAATTGGAGATCTCATTGTTTTAAAAAGTGAATTTATCATATCCTTAATTTCCATCTCATACGAAGAGCCAGCTTTAATGTCTGTTTGTCGAGATCCCAGCCAGTGCCTTCCCTCGGACGGGCCCGGCACGGGCAGGGTGACGAGCTGCTCCGGCGGCGGCTGTGCACCCATGCCGTTGGCTAGCGAGTGAAGCATCCCCGGTGCCCGCTGGTGCTGGGCACATCGGATCACATTGCCATTTGCCTGTAAGCAATGAGACCTCACGGTCTGTTCATGTATTTTATCTTTAAAGCGATGTCAGGGCTCCGATCCATGCAGCCTGCCATGAACAAATTACCTGCATTACACTGATTGGTGTTAATCCTGTACTTTAGTTCTTTATCAGCTGAGTCCTGTGTTGGTCTTCCTATTATTTTCTGTGACTGATTTTGGATTACAGGCCTGCTTCCTTCACAGAAGGAAGTCCGCAAAGTAAAAAGTCAGTGTTCTCGCCATCTCCTTCAGCTCCCTGTTGCCTCTGATGTAGTAAAAATTAATAAAGGCCAGATATCTCCTTGTTAGCTCACGGGATGCTGGGAGTACCTTGTCTGGTGTGATTAGTTTAGAAGTGATTCTCAGCGAGAGATTGCATTTAACCCTCCGCAGCAGCGAGGGGAAACACTCCACGGCTCTCGTGGTACGCCAGCACATCCTCGGGGTCCTTCCCACACAGCACATAAATATTTCTGCTCCTGTCTTCCCTGCCTCATTATTAGCAATTTCATCATCTCTGTCTAATAACAGTCCTGCTGGCTTGTGTTCTTTGATGAATCCTCTGCCTGCCTTCCCAGTGGGAAGTCACTGGCTGTGGTTATCTGCATCCCAAAGAGCTGGAACGCTGCTCCGGGTAGTGGAGTGTCACAGACCGTGGTCCAGCCCTGCGCCCGCTCCTGCTCGGCTCTCCGGAGCCCACTCCCAGAGCACTTTCATGGAGCAGGTGCCCATAAGTGGGCTGAAACCCCCCCATCCTGGTCGCCGTGTTGCTCACCAGCTCCTCCTGCACCCCTGCAGACCCCCACCCTCCTGTCCCTTGTCGCTGCTGGGTCCCATCCTGGCACATGTGAAGGCGGCCGTTGTGGCTGCAGAAGCTGCTAGCCAGAGACCAGGCTGCTGGAATAAACTCCTGTCCGAGGGACTGATCAGAGGCTGGAGGAGCAGCTGCTGAATGAATTAGGGTTCGCGGGAGCTGAGCTGAACCACGCTGCTTTTCTCCCTGGCAGATGCCCATGGCCACGGGAAGGCTGCATGGGTCTGGGGATACGTGATCCTGAACCGTGGTGCATCCCCACGTTCACCGCCGGGCCTGGCTCCGTGTCCAGCCCTGGAGAACCTCTCCAGCCTCCTGGATGCATTCACACAGGGTCTGCATGACCACGGGCTGGGAAGGGACAGGGATGCAGCCTACACGCTTCCCTTGTAGCCTGGCAGAGTGAATGCGCTGCGGGTGAGGGCGTTGGGCACTGCAGGGCTGCTCCCGGCAGCAGGGCAGGGGTCTCCTCTATCCAGGACTTTGCCCATGTCAGGAAGGTAGTAAGGAAAACCACTGTGAAACAGCATGTTGATTCCTTGCACAGTGCAAGCAAACATCTTTTGTTAAAAGGAAGATTTATTTAATGACAAATCTTTAAGATTTGATATATGGAGTAAACCAAGCCTGATCCATCACTTGCAAAGTACCCTGCAGCACTGGTGCAGCTGGAACGAGGCATGGCAGGCTGGGAGACAGGCATGGAACAGCAGGGATCTCCTTGTGGACTGGGGACACTGTGTCTCACAGGCCCTGCCAGCCCCGGCACCGAGCCACCCATCCCAACGCTCCAAGCTGTGTATGAGCAGAGGGACCCTTGGTGTGAGGAGGGGTGGGGATGGCTTTTTGGCCCCCTCTGCCCTTCAGGAGGAGCACCCGGTGCTGCGTACCAGGGTATGAAAAACACCAGGTCCTGTGGCAGTGAAAAATCAGAGTTTTCCTGGCTTTGCAAACCAGCCCCCTACTTCCCATCCCATCTGCCAGGAGTCTGAACTCTATCTACTCTGCCACCTGCTTCCAGGGACCACTCCATCACCTTTATATCCGTTTCCGAGGTGGAGCGTTGTATCGTAAAGTTCATACAATTATTCTCTCCCTCACGCTAACCTGCACTCCAGATCCCGCCGCGCAGGTTTGCCGTTGCTGGGAGCCCAGCTCGTTCCTTCCTGCCCTCCCTGCCCTGCCGCAGCCTCGGAGGCAGCGGCAGCGTGGAGCTTCCCCCGGGAATGCCGCAGCATGAGGGCTGGTGGGACGGCCGTGCACAGGGCAAGGGAACAGTTAAACAGCTTTTTATTCAAGTGCGTGTCTTCCCTGTAACAGGACCATTATTTCATAGCAGCTTATTCCTTCCATTGAAACCTTCGAATAATTTCCCTTTATAATCAAACTTTTCTATTCCTAAATCAGTTTTATAACCACCTTGTTATACCTTGAAACTCAAAATGAAAAATTTCTGTTATAAATAATTGGGCTGTGCTGCGAATACTAAGCATACCAGCGGATTTCGGAGGACGGGTTAACAGGGATGTCCTCTGCCACTTGCCCGGGGAAGTGCTTGTCTTCTTCCCTCCGGCGTGCAGGGAGGAGAGGGGAGGCGGGGGGGGTCAGTCTTTGCCAACCTCTGGACCTGCTCTTGACTTAGCAGGAGACACCGTGCCACTGCTTCAGGCTGTGTTTCCTAAAAGGCAGTGATCCTGGCTCTCGCTCATCCTGGGAGTTGTGGGGTGTGCATCAGCCTTCAGCTCGGCTGTGCCCAGAGGCACCACCACTAAACCCGGGTTGCCCCCGGGTTAACAGCATTACCGATGCCTCGTCTGTGTCCTTCCACCTCGTCTCTGTCTGCAGGATGGCTCCCGAGCGGGGCTGTGGCATTGCTGAGCCGCTGCCCATCCACTTAGCAGGAGCTCTTCCATGCCCTGCCCTGGCCTGGAGTCCATGGCACCAGCTGCTGAGAAACCTCCAAAACCTGCCGGAGCTTCTTCGATCTCAGCCATGTATTCATCAGTCTCAAATTGCACTAAGCTGTCACAAGGCAGAAAAAACTTTTTTCCCCCAATCTTCCCTTCTGGACATTGCAATGATCTGTCTGTCTCTCCCAGGAGCAGCGTGCGCCTCCGGGAGAGCTCCAGCCACCTCCTCATTTTTAGGTGTATGTCAAGAAGAAGGAATTTGTTGCCGGCTTGCAGCTTGTGTGATGGTTTTATTTAATAAATTCATAGGGCGTAAAGCTGGAGAGATGCATTAGATCATCGCTCTTGATTTCCTGTAAATCACAGGCCATTACATTTCACTGGGTTCATCACGGAGTGCATCTAGCGACTTGGATTTGACTGAAACACATCTTTCAGAAACATCTCTTCAGGCCACTTTCGGTGGTGGTTAAATGCTTTCCTTCTCAAAAAGTGTCTAATTTATAATTCGGATGTTGCTGGCTTCAGCTTCCAGCTCTTGTTCTGCCTTTCGCAGCAAAGCCACAGAGTCTTTATTGCATGATATTTTCTCCCCCTGAAGGTATTTAGAAGCAATGATGAAGTCACCTCTCAGTTTTCTTTTTTAAAAGCTAACCAGCTTGAAGCCTTTAAATCTCCACATGGAAGTTGTTCTTCCTGGCCCTTAAATCAACTTTGTAGCTTTTTTCTGCACCTCTCTGGTCTTCCAATTCTTAAATTTTTTTTTTAATTTTTTATTTTTAATTTAAGCAAAGACCTATACAAATACCATAATTTAGCAGAACATGGTGTTAAACTGAAGAGAGAATAATAGACCAATCCCAGGCCCTAGTGAACGGCCCATGTGCCTGCCACCCAAACAAATAATTACAGAGCTGTAAATGAGGTGCAGGCAGCTCGTTTATCCCTGAGCTCCCTCAGCAGCTCCTGGTTGCCAGGAGACTGGTTAAGCTGGAAGGGACCAGGGGAGCCCACTGGAGCAATATTCACGCTCCACGCATTGAGCCCTCCTCTGTCCTCCCGGGCTCCAGCTGTTGGGGCACGGAGACGAACCCACCATAGGAGTCTGGCGTGACCTCTCTGCTAGCAGCTCTCCGTAAGGAGCCAGCACGTCCCTATGAGACCTGGACACACACAGTCCCAATGCTTGGTCTTCACCTTCGTATTCTTTTACAAAAAATGATTTTTATTTTTTTTTTTCCACTTGCCTGGTGCATCTTCTTAGCCTGGGCTACACTATCACAACTGAACTGGAAATCGTCTCGGGAAGGAAGTCATCCTCTGATGGTGAAATTGAGAAATTCAGTCCTCTGTAAAGGTCTCCAACTGGCTGCTCAACCTGCCTGTAACTCTTGCCCTGCCTCAGCCTTGTCTGTGCCTCCAGGCACTTTTTCCTAGAGAAAGTGTCGTTGGAGACACAAACCCAAGTGGCCCTACTCAGCACTTCCAACAAACCCATGACAAATGCTCCTACCCATCCCCATGGAAATCCAGTGTCATCCAGTGTCAAAGTCATCGCAGGAAAGTGGAAGAGCAAAGTATGGCGTCTCCAGCCAGTCAATGACGCTTCACAGGCTCCTTCAGAAGACCAGAACTCCCACTCCGCCCAAAAGCAGGTCTGACCTCTAACACTTGCACTCATTACAGGAGACAACTAGCCCTTAGGCACCCGGTGAAAAGATAGGTTCTCCAGCAGTGAGATACTTTTCACTGAGCTGGGATATCTCTCCAAGAGATACGCTCCAGGTGCACCTCAAGTGCTGGGGCAGAAGTCACGCTGTGCAGTTCCCTGGTGCGCACAGGAGGTCAGACCTTACAAGCATCACTGCCCCTTCTGACCCGGGCATCTGTCACTCTGAATATGTTGCTGGAGGGACTCCCGCATCGT
Organism: Burhinus oedicnemus; assembly: GCA_008921705.1. Taxonomy (NCBI): domain Eukaryota; kingdom Metazoa; phylum Chordata; class Aves; order Charadriiformes; family Burhinidae; genus Burhinus; species Burhinus oedicnemus. Next base: position 32,403 of record VFFE01006528.1, read on the forward strand.
GTGCTGGCATACAGATGCTGAGGTTCAGACCATACCTGCAGGCCACTGTCCTCCTCAGGTGCTCTGGGGGATGCAGGCAAAACACATAGGAAGACGTTAACGCGGAACTGCCCCATAGTTTACCAGATGGTGGAACGCAGCGTCACTTACCTGCTCCCATGCTGCAAAGCTCTGTATGGCTATAGGCGGGTGACGAGGACTGAAGCCAAAACCCTCAAGAGCTCCCTCTCCATCCTGCCTGCGGATGCTCTTGGTGCCATTGGCCCTCGCCCGGCTCTCATGGGGATCACGTTATTGACTGACAAGTAGTTTCCTTTAAAAACAGGCTGAAATTTAGCCAAGGGAAAACGCCCAAAGACTAAATGTTCCTCAGTGTCTCTGCTAATACCAAGACGGTGAGTTGGTCCCTGTTATACATTACAGCCGAAGGCAGGTACAATAATCACAGTTATTGACCATGACTATTTGATTATTAAGGAAACAAGAGAATATGAAAGGTAGAACACGAATGGCAAACAGTGGCTGCAGCCGTTACCTCTGCTGAGAGCTGATAATTGAGATGTGTGGGCAGGGAGCACACGTACCCGGAGGGCTCCTCCCCTCCTGCGAGCCGAGGACAAACCACGTCCTTTCCCAGAGTTGCTGCTGAGTTCTCCCTTACACTTTTTAGACAATTAAAGGAGCTTAGAGATGGGCACAATAGCTGAATTCAAGGGCTGGCAAATCCTCTTTGCATATCTCACATAATCTAAACGGTATCTGCATATGCAAAGTTGAATAATCTCAGCTAAATCCAATGCAACCAAATTTAAATCAGTTACTTAAAAGAAGGCACTCAAAGGAGTAGCCTTGAAAACCACCAAATGACTGGATACTGAGAGTCCTAAATCCGAATTAAATCCCACTATTTCTCTCTGTTTACCAAGATTAGCTCATGTCTTTTCTCAAGGAACACATGGTCTAAGCAAGTCGGTATTTAACAGGAGAAGCTGTTAATACCTTCAATTACACCAGCATTTCATTATCCCATTAAATTCATTATGAGAATACATTAACTCTGATTCCTTGCCAGAACATTGACAACTTCCTATTGCTCCCAGTGCTGAAGAAATAATGTGGCATGTCGCATTAAAAACCTGGTGTGTCATGACTCCTCTTTGTTCACCGCTCTCCGCTTCAGATATCTGGCCGCTGCTTACCTGAAAAAAGTTACGCTAGAAGGTAAATGTGGTTTCTTTCAACCGGCTGGAGGCTTTGCCCTGCCCGGCTCATGGATATGGAGCACATTTGTGTGTGCGCAATGCAACCCTAATCGCTTCTGGTGCCGTGGTGGGAGAGTCCCAGAGTGTCTTCCGAATGTTAACTTTTCCTCTGACTTGGTCCACACTCTAAAATATCCCCGGAGTTCATCAGGAATTAAAAAGAATCGACATTTTGCTTTGCTTGGAGTCAAATCTCTGTTCTACGATTTTTCGGTGTAACTACTCTTTTTGAGAAAATGAATTCTTTAAGAGTTTTGAAACTGAGCGGTCGTCACTCATTACAGACATCTTTGTCCTTTCTGTTTAAACCTTTGGCGGTGACTCTTGTCCTGCTGTGTTTATACTGAGAAGCAGCGTGCTCCCCCGTGACAGCACCTGTGAGCGGTAGAGGAAGGTCCCCAAATGGCTGAGGGGCTTTTTGTCACCCACATGCAGAGCCCGGGCAGCGCAGGTCTGCTGCGTGCCAGGGGAGGCGTGCGCAGCGCCGTTCAGACCCACGTCTTCTCCCTTCCGTACCCACACACTGCTTGCCTTGAGATCCAGTTATAACATCCAATGGCCTTGCTACGCTCGTACGCATCCATCTCCCGCGCTGGGAACAAAAGCAATAGGAGTTATTATGTGAGGCTTACATATGGGAGCAGATCATTTGTAAATAAACACCTCTGAAGGAGCTTATCAAGGAAAAAAACACCCAGAAAGGTTTTGACCTTTAAGCGGAAACATGAATTTAGATGTAAGAAAGGTCTTCCGCAATACATTCTCCAGTTCTAAATGTTCTACTTAACATTTGAGAAATAAAGATGTTAGCATGCTTATGAAATTGATTCATTTTAATATAAGTAGTTTTTAAGCTGCACAGAATATTCTTGAAAGCAAGGTGGTGGGTTTTTTTTACAAGCCTCAGTAAAAGTTATTTCACTTTTATGATGTAGTTTACAGCTTCTGGTAAGGATCCCTGGGGTCATCCTTTTTGATCCTAAATAAAGCACTCGTCTCTTCCTAAAGACGGGCTCTTCTAAACCTTAAATGTCTGGGAAATTTTTTCTCTTGGTATAGTGCTACTCCCGTGTCTGAGAGGCGTCTTGCTTTTAAGAGGGCAATCATGCAATTGTTTCCTTCTGACTCGATATTTCTTGTGGTATCATTAGTCCCATGCGATACACTTACAACGTGCAATTAAAGACCCCGGTGAAAAATTCTGCACGAGGCACAACTCCTAATGACAACGCTACATAGTTTGCTTTCAAACTATGGCACAAAAGACAGTAGGAAATATTGCTTCAGCAAGGCGAAGGTACAAAAAGCAGAACTGCAGACCCTGTGTGGACACAGGAGGGAAATGGCACGTGGCAGAGACTGCCGGTACGCCGGCCGTGCCGTGGCAGACCCGCCTGCACAGATCCCACCCCGTGAAGAGACCCCTAGCAATGGCAAAACGACCCTGGATGACTCGGTGCTGAGCTCACATTTCCCATCAAACCTCTCCCATAGGGTTTATTTTGGTCCCGACTTCTCCAACATTTAGGGAGGCAACGGGTCCAGCCTGTCTGAGCCCTCGCACAGCTTCTGCCCTGGCCACTGTCGCTGATGTCGGGGTCACAGCCCTGCGGCTGCCGTCTCCTCCGACTGCAGCTCCGGGTCCCTCACAAGGCTGCGAGGACAGGCAGCCCTTCGGGAACCGCTGCACCTCGCAGCCCCTCACGCCGTGGGAGGAGCAAAGGGGTGGTGGACCCTTGGTGTGGTCCCCAAGACCTGCCAGGCTTCGGGGCTGGGCTAAGGACGGCCGTGCAGTGCCAGGCTCCCACGGACTGCTTTGTGTACCAGCAGTGGTGGATGGGGAGGACCCCGCTCCTGCTGCTGGGGTCCCCTGAGGCTGTCCTTGTCCCTGTCCCCACTCCCCTCCAGCACCATCCCTTCTCTTCAGACGCAGCTGCACAGGGGACGCGCGTCTGGCCCCCAGCTGCCCCGGCAGCCACGCGCAGGGTTTGGGCTCTCAGCCCACGGCTGCACGGCTGACGCAGTGCCAGCAGCCCCTCGTGCCTTCCCGCCGCTCGGCGCAGACCGTTCCTGCCGCCAGCAGGCAACGTGTCCGGTGGCTCCGTGTGCAGCAGTGTGAAGCCACCAGCTGGGCCGAAACCAGCTGCGGGATCTCTTGGCTTTGCAGTCTCGGACGTCTCTGAGCTCCCTCCCGCCATTTATTCCCTCTCTGCTTTCATTCCCTGCATCACCCGGTTCATCCCTTCCCCTGCGCACCGTCAGTTCCCTTCTGCCCGGGCATCCCGGTGTTGCTGCGAGCGTGAGCCGGGACGAAGGAAACGAGGAGAGCAAGGCGCGCGCTGCCAGCTGGTTAGCAGAGATGTGCGGCTCCCGGGGACCCGTACTATTGGCTTCGAATGGCATAAAGAAAAGCCAACGCCATAATGAACCCAGAGGCGTGAAAGATGTTTTCCAGAGACACAGGCACGTTCTCCCTATTCAGCGGGTGTTTCCCTGCCGCGTTCTCACCTTCTGGTTGTTTGTGAGAGGGGTGCTGCTGGGGCATTTGTCATAACTTCACAGCTCATTGCTGCAGCGCCTGTCATCGGTAATTGCTCCTTCAAGGCGTGACAACACTTAAATCTATTTCTCCACCGAACGTCTCGCTTCCCTGCACCGTGCCGTTGCTGGGCGGCCGGCTGCACTGCTGGGGTGGTTTGGGACGGCTGCTCTGGGGTGCTGGGTCGGACGCCCTTTGATGCAGAAGGTGGGTAGCTTTGGGCTGACCCAAATGCTGGGTTCAGCGAGCAGCCTGTGCTCACATGGCTGTTCCCCAGCCCCTGGGATAAGCGACCAAGTAAATAGGAGGCATATTTCCTTTTCTGCCAAAAACCCCAAGTGTAACAGATGTGCCGGGCCAGTTTGCCTGGAAATGAGGGCTGTAAGCCTTGCGATAGGCATAGCAATACTTGCTCAGTCAGCAGAGAGCTGGTGTGTCGTGGGGTGCCCTAACTCCGTCAGCTCTCAGGGGAAAGCCCCACTCTGTCACCCCTGTCACTGAGGGGCCCAGGCAGGGTTGGACCCGACGTTCTGGATCTCCACTGCCCACGCAGCCATTTGAGAGAGGCTCAGAGGCCGCTGCAGCAGATGGGCGCAGGGCAAGGGGTATTCCTATTGCCTTTGCCGGTATCCAACCATCCCAGGAGAGGTGAGGGCCACCCTGGGGAGCAGAGCAGCCGTGACTCTCTGTTAGTGGGGTCATGGGGTCCGAAGCGGATTAGTGATCGAGTATTGGGGACATACAGCTGGGATGGGGCTGAGGGGGCTGGAAGCCTGATAGGGGGATAGGAGAAGGTGGGATGGCTGGTGGAGGGTCTATGTGAAGGGTCAAGTGGGATGGACCGGGCTGTAGAAGGTGAGATAGGAGGGAGGTGAGTACTTGGAGCAGAGGCTGTAGCAGGTGGGAAGCTGGGAAACGAGGTGGAGGGGCCAGTAGGTCTGTGCAGGAGGGATGGAGGGACCAGAGGTGAGAGGGGAGGCGTGGACACATCTACCCCTGTGAGCACTGCTCATCAGCTCTCAGCAGACACTGTGCCCTCTGCCCATCCCTGGGGCCAGCTCCCAGGGACCTTCTGCAGAGCTCCCGCCCTGGGTCCGCAGTTACACCCAAGCCCTCTGCACCTCCCATGGGGAAGGGTCCGTCACACTTACTGCCATGGCTGTTGTCTCTATAGGCCCCCTGAGCAGCCAGACTCATTAGCACCCTGTGCCCGTGCAGGCACTGGCTGTGCCGAGCTCAAAGCACCTGCACCCCAAGACGTTTGAGGGGGACCAGGAGGTGACAGTGCATACAGTCTGCGGCGTGTGAAGTATCTGGAATTAAGCAAAAGGTGCAATTTCTGCCACATTATCCATCGCATAAATCAAAGCCTCTGACATATTCTAATTGGGGTGCTGGGAGAATCTCGGCAGTTCTGAGACGGTTCCGCAGTTTTGTGTAAATGCCTCATCAAAGTGGTAATGTATTCTAATTATTAGCAGAGCACTGGCTGCCTCATGAACCCGTAATATTTTGTGGCATGTGACATTACAATGAAAATATATGAATGACAATTTTTCATTTAAATTACTAGCTGTATGATCAATTTTTTGTAGTATTATGAGGTTTGGGGTAAATACTCCATAAATATGTAAATAACTTGTGATGTTGTTGCATTAGGTAATTGCAGGAGGATGCGGCTTGTGATACAGATGAGCCAGGAGCAGATGCACCCCGAGACCCGGTTTCTTTTGAGCATGTGGCTGTGGGGAGCTGGTTCTTGCATTTGCTCCCCAGTGTCCAGGTTGCCACCCTTGGAGGACACCTGAGACACCTTCTCCTGTGCTGCGCCTTTCGCACCCATTTTTCCCACCCGAGCTGGTGCTCTTGCTGTGACACCTTGATGGCAGAGCCGCGCTGCCTGGTGCAGGACCCCACGCAGGCTGTGGGATGGGGACACCCCCCAGTGACACCGTGCCCGTGGTGGAACACAGTCTGTGGTGCAGCCCAGGCGAGAGTCCTGCGCAGCCCTGCGCACCCGCACGCGCTTGCCCTGCACCCTCAGTGAGGACGCAAGGGCTCGGCAGCTCTTAATTACTACAAACGAGCAGGCCAGGGGCTCATTGTGCAAGTCGCTGTGTTCGTGTGGCTGATTGCTTTATAATTGTTTGTTCCTGGCAGGTGGAGCGAGGGCCCGTTGTGTGCTTGTCATGGCTGCAGCACCGACTCACGCTGGGCATCCCGGGAATTCGTCGGGGCGGTGATCCTAGGTGCAGAGCTGGAGGACTGGAGGGTCACTGGGTCCAAGTCCTTCTAGGTCATTGAGTCCAGTCCTGCTGTTTTTGTGGGATGAAATCTTCTGAAGAAGCTCTTCTTGCTTCTTCCTCAAAGCAGCCTGGGGTCTGCCTCGGGCTCCCGCTGGCAGGCTGGCCCTGGGGCTGACGGCTCCCGCTCGGAGGAGACCCCGCCGAGCCCAGAGGGAAGCTGTGAGCAGAAAGCCAAATATTGTTCACATCAGCCAAAAAGCAAGATATTTTTCCTGAAAAGAAATGATTAATTTGATTTTAGTTTTTTCTTTATTTGTTTTCTTAAATTATTTTCGACTCTTTACCCAGTTCACAATAAGGCGGAACAGGTAAATGAGGAAGCAGCTGTGCAGTTACAGAAGCTCCACCATTTCCACCGTTTTTTTCCAGCAGGGTTTGACCCATTTCAGGGGTTGTGCCTGGCTCTGCCAGGGCCGGTCAGGCCCTCCACGTGTTCGGGGTCACATGCAGCTATATAGGACTAGGTGCTGGGCCAGCGAGCCTGGACATCGGCCATGGTCTGTGTGACTCCTGCTGACATTTCCATGGGGATAATGCAGCAGCTGGGGCTGCTGAGGTGCAGGGAAGAGCTACAGGGACAGGACTGGGCATGTTGACCCCCAACTGGGTCCCTTCTGCCATCGTCTGGGTGAGGATCCTGTTGTCTGCAGATGGCTCCTCATCCCTCCTTCATCCCTGTGGTCCACCACTAGTTCTCCCTGGCCCAAGCAGATGGTCTCTGGGGCATGCACGCAGGGTGCCCTGGGGCAGGATGCTCCAGTCTTGCCTCGCTCTTGCCTGGGGAAGAAGAGCATTGCCACACCAGGTCTGGTGGAGGGCAGGGAAGCCTGGCCAGGGGCTCATGGGATGTCCTTCCCCGCTGCCTGGAGAGGGAAACTGCCCTTGTGCCTCCTGTGGGAGGAGGTGAAATGTGCTGTTCTCAGTCAATTTTTACAGTGGCAATACGAGAGGAACTCGAGACTTAATTAAAACATGAAGGAGAACAGAGCGTGTCTGCACCAGGGAGAGGTGAAAACAGCAGCACTTTTATTAGGAAAATGATATTTCAGGAAAAAAACAGCAGGAGTGCAATCTCCTGGAGGGTTTGGGGTCAGCGTGGGAGTGGGGAGAGAAGAGCTCCCAGAGCGGTGGTGGGCCGGAGCGGTGAGGGAGGGATTACGGGAGCTGCAGCAGCTGGCAGAGCGAGCACGGCGATCCGCCGGCGCCCAGGGCCAGGAGGGCAGGGAGCGGGGGCTGCGCTGGGGGGCGCTCTGCCCGCCGGGACCACCGGCTGCTGCGCGGGGGGCAAAACCAGCTCCCGGCCCGTGTGCCCATTGCTCCTCTGGCAAACTGGGAGAGAAGGACTCCGCACCGATTAATTACTTAGATTAGCACATAGCAAAGGGGTTTAAAATACGCCTGGAAAACGGCAGCTTCATGCGTGCACCTGGGGGGGGACAGCGCTGTCAGCAGGGTCCCCTCGGGTCTGGGTGGCCCACGGCCATGCTCTGCTCAAGCGTGGCCTGCTGGGGGGACGGGGAGGCCGAGGGGGGAGCAAACCCCCATCCACAGCCCTTTCCTTCTCTCACCGGGAGTAGCAAAGCAGATTTGCTTTTCCTTTTCTCTGCCTGAGCTCTGCAAGCAGCTCTGAGTGTGACTGGAAACACAATGGAGCTGGGAGAGGGAATCCCACCATCGCACGGCACAGCCTCAAGAGAGGGAATATTTGATGAAGCCGAGTCCTGTGAAGAGAGCGCAGAGGCTGTTACCATCACAGATACTTCAGCACCGATGCCACAGAAGAAAGAAGTCGGGCTTTGTAAAGAGCCTTTGTATTATTTCCTGCCTCTCCGGTTTCACTGAAGTGAAAATGAAGCGATTTTTTTTAAGAGTGAGGGGGGGAAAAAAAAAAAAAGAAAAGAAAGGAGAGCAACTTTTTCTTTCTGCTGAAAGCACGGCGCTGTGCGTTAACTCTTCCCTGCGCTCATCTGCCGTGGGCAGGCTCCTCGTGGGCTCTCCAGGCTGGAGTGCAAAGTGCGTTTTCTTTAGCAGACCCTGGTGAGCCACTTCTTTTACCAGCTCTATCCTCTGGGCTGGCGGGGGGGAGGTCTGCGCAGTCTGGGTGAAATCAGCATGGAGTGACTGCAGAGGAAAGACGCACCGAGTGCCGTCCATCACGTGCCCTCCACAGGGCCAGGGAAGACCAGCTGGCTGCTCTTCACCCTGACCCACCACATTTTACCAGGTGGCACCCTCCTTCCCTTAATTATCGTCATTGTTATTACTAGCTTTCTCCAGACATGACTGGTCCAAAATTGCAGCGCCAAGAGCTCAGCTCTTCTCAGTATTGAGAGTTTTCCAAGTTTGTGCCAATGCTGTTGTTCCCCTTGCAAGCATTACAGATGAATGAAGCAGTCCATTCCTTCCTTTGTTTTACTTCTTCCAGAGAAGGACAACTCCAGCTTTGCGCAAGGCGGGGAAGAGCAGGAGGAGGGGGGAGGCAAGCCAGCTCATGTCACATTACAGAGAGCTGGACGTGCCTCCGCACTCCTGTCTCCTGCTCCCAGGGAACTGCCTGAGCGAACGGCTCATGATCTGCCCTGTTACCCTTGGATAATCTGCCAGTCTTCTCTTTAAACACTTGCACCTGCACACTGATGGCTGAAAAAAAAAAAAAAAAAAAATCTTTGTTTTTTTACCTGTGTTTGCTAGCAGGAACCACAGGAGGGACCTGACATGGTTCCTTGATGTGGTGGGTAAGAAAGACCACCAAAAAGCCTGCTGGTGTGCCCTGGGATGTTTGTGCCAGGGAAGCCCCTGCGCACTGGGTGCATCCTGCTCCTGCTTGTCCCCTACGTGTTTAGGCAGTAATGCTTCCCATGACGGGAGATGGCACCTTCCCTCTCCTCTTGCAGGCTTGCCTGGCCAGGCTAGGATAAGGATTTTCTCCGTAACTTCTAGTAGCTGGGACATGGTCACAACCCTGGTGAGATGCAACTGCCTAAACGGGAGCACCCTGACTTGCAAATAACATGGGGTTGCTACAATTCATAGGGCCGTGAGATTGAAGGTTTTTTGCAAAGGGTGCCGGATGTTTCAGAAAAAGGCTCCAAAGTCCCATGAACTTCATACATTTCTACATAACTGTCCTCTCACCGGTGGTGAAGCTGATGTGTGTGGGGAGCAGAAACGTATGGCTGGACTAGCCCACCCCTGTATGGGCAGCGTGCAGCACACAGCAGGGAGCAGCGAGAACAGTCTGCAGCAGCCCATAGGATGCAAACCGCTCATAAAAATCATGTCAAATCTTTCTAGACAGAATAGCCCTCGCCAGAATTCAGGAGGGCCTGTGAAGCAGCCGAGAAGGCTGCGCTGGGTAAGCTGGTCATCCTCATCTTCCTCCCCGGCTTGCTATTTCCCATACCTGTAGCTTTCAAGAGGTCTTCAGAGAAACCAGGGTGTGGATTCCAGAGCTCTCATCCCTACCCAGATGCATGTGAATCTTAGACACTTCCCTGTGAATCTTCTATATCATAAAAATAATAGGCATGCAAATTAAATTGTCCTGAAGGCATTTGGCAGAATGCTAATAGGGACCTGGCTGCCAGGGAACTGTCCCCCTTGCCAGCTTATCAGTGACAGAGATGAACTGAAATTAACTGTTTTCAAACACCCTCCAGGCAGGTAGAGGGGACAAGGTCACTGGGACCTTTGGGAACTCGGAGGGATGTGATTCCTCCTCCCCATTACTGCAGCGCTTCCCAGTGGAGCTGTGCTCCTGCTGCTACGTGCCGACCGCTCAGCCAAGACCGACAGCAGTTACAGATGGATGGATGTGACTCCGTAAGTGATGCTGCAGGACTCATCTTGTGGTGTCCTCTACTTCCAGTTCCTGCCCCTCTCTCTCTGTATCTGCATGTCTCTAGATGTCCTGTTGGGCTGAAATTTCTTGCCCTCAGTTTTCCCCCAACAGAAAGTTTTGAAAAGTTCTGCAAAAAAATGTGTCCAGCGGGTTGTAGCTTTGTAACAGTGAACACATAGGCAGTTTCTGGTTTTTGCAGAAGATTGCAGCCTTGTGTTGTGACAGATAATTCAAAAGCTTCTCCATTTTGGGAATCTCAGTCTGCCATGCACTTAGCCTTCAAATGAGACAAGAGCCGCTGCCAAGTTTGAAGAAAAATCATGTCATAAATAACAGAGTTATGAACCTTTAAGCATGGGGCGCTGAGCATGCTCTGCAGTGCACTGTTCCCTCTTACGCTTCTTTTTCATCCTTATTGCAGCTCTTTTCATGGGTTAGCAGCTTAACAATAGGGCCACGAGGATAAAGGAGTTGCTAGACAGCTCTGCTTAACCAGAAGTGATAACGGTCCTTCCAGAGGAAGTTTCTTCAGTAGAATGGTTGAAAGGTTTGCCTGGCAATTCCCTAATACCGAGTTCCCATCATGCTGATGGATGAAGAGTAATTCCGGGTTTCGGTCAGGGCTGCACACGTTGTTCCTGTTGTAGCTGAACCCAGACGGATCCCAGGTGATGGCTCCGAAGCAACACGATTGACTTCGCTCTGTGCAGCGTGGGTGTAGGGCAAATGCACACTCACGCTCCCTGGGCACAGCGCACACGGAGGAGGGTCCTGGGAACCGCAAAGGGAGGCACTTGGATTTAGCAAAAGCCAGAATCGAGTTTGTGCAGGGAACACACGAGAGATAAAATAACTCCAGATACACTGCAATCAAAAAATAAGGTGTCCAAACTGCTCCAGGCTCAGCAGGCTGTGGATTGTCTCTGAGCTCCCTCCAGGAAACTCACTGGTATATTTTAGCATTGATCCTCTTCCTTTCTTTATTCGCAACTGAAATTTCCCCTTTACCAATGGTCTGCAGTCTGTCCCCAGGTGAAGTCTGGGACCTTCTGCAGCACCGGACTGTGTCACCCTATCCCCACGGGACCCCACAGTCCTCACCAGGGCAGGGCTGGGGTTCCTTCTGCAGGAGGAGCTTCCATTAATAAAGAACAGCCAAACCAGTGATTGCTAACCCTACATACTGTGTTCAAGAGCAGGGTACAGAGCCTGCTTGCATCTCCTCCCTTGGGCTTGGGCAGGAGCCTGCTCTGAAGCACGGGAGACCTGTCCCCTCCCTGCCCTGGTGACCAGCAAAGGGTGCACCAAAGAGCTGCTGTTGGCGGCAGCAGCCATCTGAAAGGGAGACGTGCCCCTCCAACACGCTCCTGGGACAGCTCTGGGAGTGGGATGCTGATGCAATGTTTTATTAACCAGCTGCCAGGCAGAGGGCTGGTCCGTGTGGCTTGTGGGTGCACCGCGGAGATGAGATCAAGTATGGTGCAGGTTTAAGATGCTCACAATGGTGAGGCAAGGACACCACCTGCTCCTTGGTCAGGCCAGGTACTCCCTGCACGAGCAACCCAGCCTCTGAGCCACCTGCCCTCTCCCCAGGTCCCCGGTGACGACAGCCATACCTCTACCCTGCTCTCCATGTCCCACCTCCGACCAGTCTGGAAACAGGTCCCAGAGTGGGATACAAGGCACACAGTGCTGTAAACAGTGGCTGCGCTGTCAGGCTGGGGCAGACTGACAAAAAATCCTTGTTACCAGGCTCCCCTTCCCCTGGTGCCCCCCGTTCCCCACCACGTGCCTCAGCCCATGGAGACTGACGAGGCTGGAATAGCCAGCCCAGAGCATCCGCTGCCCAGCTCTGCACGGATGAGGAAGGGGTGTTAGCAGCGCCGGGTGAAGGCTTGGCTCCAGGGCTCGTCTGAATACCTGGGATCTGCGCTCTGCTCCACTGCCCAGTGGAGCTGGTGTTACACCCATAGGCTTTGCTGTTTGTCATTTGGTTCCCAGGATCATTTATTTTACTGCAATTTCACAACATATGGGCAAACCCACCTGTGGAATTATCACCTCCAGCACCAAGTCGCTGCTTGTGTGTGGAAAGCTAGGTACATTAATATGGACGCTGACATTGAGTGATAAGCTGTGAGGTGAATATTGAATTAGAAAAAGAAATCTGCTTTCATTGTGGTTGTGCAGAAAAGAGAGGACCAGCCGCAATCCTGAGCAGCCATGCCAGCAGGTGGGTCTTTCCCGGAGCATCCCACTCCCAGACCTCACTGCCAGCCCTGGCGTTCGGTGTCACTGAGACCCGAGCGCTGCTCTAGGGTTAAGCACAGGCCGAAGCGCCGTGTTGAGAGGGGAGGTGGGCAGGGAAGCTCAGATCCTGCAGTTATATCGCAGACGTGGTTGCACTTTTTGTGGACACGCACAGGCTCGTGTTTCCTGCGCCTCCGTTGTGTGCCGGGGCTGAGAGAACCGATCCCGTGACAAGGATGCTCTCTGCCAGCCTTCAGTAACCCCGAGGAAGTGTGGGACGTCTTATCTGAAGAGACAGATAAGGGTTTAAAATTAAACTGCAACATACAATTCTGCTGTGAGCTGTCACATCAGTGGTATTTTATCATGACATCTTTCTGTCAAACACATTGCTATTGTTTAAGATCAATCACATCAATGAATACAAGTTTTATATATATTTATGCAAAATTTCAGTTTCTGCTCCCATTTGCTTGGGTATTATAAATTGCATTACTCACATTTCCAATAGCAGCCTTGTTTTTTTCTTGTGGGAGAACTATCAATAGTTTGATGTATTTTTATGTGGATCGCTTTCTCAGTAAAAATATTTGTAAAACTTTACCCACATATCCCATCCGCTTCAGTGTGGTGCAGTCATAAACTAGCGTGGAGAGGATAAACTTGACATGATCCTGCACTGGCAAGCACATGGATGCAAACAGCTCTCGCAGAGCAGAATTCCTTAGGTCGGGGAGAGGAGAGCAACAACGGAGCAGAAGGAGAAAGGGTGAAAAATGGAAGTGAGGACTTTAAAAAAGAAAACCCAAGTGGAGCAGTAATAAAGATAAATAGCTACTCTAAGCCTTGCTCTACTGCAGAAGGACCTCATCTTGTTCCTGCCTATGCCTCCCGGAAGGACCAGATCACCCAGCAGCTGCGCGAAAGGCGGGAGGAAGGTGGATCTGACTTGGACGGCAGGTTGCCATGCACACCCGGCTTCCTTCGCCCAAGACCTGTGCAAGGAGGAACCTGGGCAGCAAAGCACTTGCGGGATTTGTGTGGGACAGCTGCCCGGCAGCCTGCCTGCCACTTCCCCTTCAGGCAGCTTTGCAGGGTCAGGTTTGGACCATCTCCTCGAGAAGGAATTTCTCTGTTGCATTTTCCTTATCCGCTGCTTTCTCCTGCTGCTTATATCTACACAACCTGTGTTTCTGCATCTTCACCACTGCCAGCTGCGAAGGTGCAGACCTGCGACGTACACCTCGGCTGTGGCGAGTGGCCGATCTTAGCAGCCTGCCACGGAAAGATGGGGCCAACACGCACATCCAGCGAGCGACAAACTCATTGCCAGAGCAGAGCACTGCCAAGGTCAGGTCAGCCGATGGAGCGACCTTGCACGTGCGCTGCACTTCAGCGCCCAGCTGCACTGTGGGGCAGGAGCTGGGCCACCGAAGGAAGGTAATGGGCATAACGAATATGCCAAGTGATGAGCTTGGCTTACAACTCCTACCATTGTGAGGCCAAAGTCCATCCCTGGCCCATCAATGGCTTCACACCTCTGTGGCAGCAAACAGCCAGGGACTGGTGCATGCAGACCTTTCAAATGTGCTGTCCAATTCAAGGGTCCTGGAGGCAGTGAGGAGCCTCCAAAATTCGGTCTAGAGTCCTCTAGTTGTAGGCAGTTATCACAGAGCAACCTCAGTGCCCTGCGGGTTCTGGCTGGCTGTGGCATCCTTACCCGTGGCAGAAGTCGTCCCTTTGCCAGTGAGTTCCTCTTGTGCAAGTAGAAGTTACTATAATTATCATTATTGCTTATCACTATTATTATTTTTGCTGTTTGTTGGTCGGATTTCAGTGTCCTGGAATTGCGCTTGGTTGCTTTTTCTCTGGTCTCAGTGGAAGACAGACATCCAAATGCTCTGTGTGTCTCTCCTGGGTGCTCCCCCAAGGATGGCAGAGGTTCCCCTAGGAGGGGATGGTCCGTCAAGAGGGTGAATTCTGCTGAGTGCCCCAGAGGCTGCTGTATGTCAAATATGCCTCCTTATCCTCCTGAAACAGCCTAGCCGTGGTCTGAGCTCCAGGAGGGGTGGGAGAGAAAGACACGTTCGATCCCTGGGAGCTGCAATTCATGCCTATTCATTAGCAGGGCTCTTAACAGAATAGTGATCATGTTTTTAGTATGATTAGTGAGACATGCAGATACATTTGTTAACTGCTTTTACAGTAATGCCAGGCACAGCACAGGCCATATTAAATGTTCCAGGGCTGGTGTAAGGAGAGGATAATTAAGCAATAATATGCAACCAGGGCTGTCAAAGGGTGAGAGCAAAGCAAAACAAGGCAGATGCTGCCAGGAGGCGAGTCTGGGCAAGGGAGAAGGATTATCTCTCTCTGCAGCCCTTATTTCATTCATTTGAGTAGGACAGTTAACGATGAGGCAAAACCAGGCCATGCGTTTTTACAATTATCAGCTCCACCTTACCTGCTGATCCACGTAAGAGAAACATGAAGACCATGAGGGAGCAAACTATGGGGAAATCCAGGTAGACTGCAGGGAAGGCAAAGCTCCTGCCTGGCCAGGAGTGTTTGGAGGTCCAGGAGCAGAGGAGGGTCTGTTGCGCCTGGGCAGGGGATGCTGCAGCACTGGGGATTTGCTGCACCGGGCGCCTTTTGTCCTCAGGTAGGTCTTAACACCTGGCTGCATCAAGGTGCGCGTTGTTCACTCCCAGCTGAGCATGTAGTTGGACCTCTTGTCTTACTGCTCCATCCTTGGCACTGCTTGGCACCTTGCAAATTTTGCCTCACAGGCAAACCTCTCTCTCCCCATCTCCATCTCCATCTCCATCTCCATCTCCATCTCCATCTCCATCTCCATCTCCATCTCCATCTCATCATTTCACTCCCCTGTAGTTGCAGGGTTTAGAGCTGGCCTTTGCAAAAATCCCTTCACCCCACTCCATTTGATGAGAATTCCCTACTTGTTTTGAGATCTGCCATTTTTGTCCAACACTCAGCGTATTTACACATGGGCTTTACCAGCATTGGCTAGAGCTGGTTTTAATCCAAAGCTGTAAAGCCTGATTGTGTCTGGGCACTTTATCCTATCAGCCACATGTGTGCTCTGCTCTGCAAATGAGAACAGATCTGCTGGGCAAGGGCTGCTTCCCATAAAACCATGTTGACTGGACTTAATAATAGTCCTACCCTTTAATTCTTTATTAATTCAATCCTGTATCAATTTTGCTGTTTCTCTGCCAAGAACTGATATCTCTGGAGAATGTTACTCTGCAAATTTAGCCTTGACACATTAATTTATACTAAGCAATCCTCTGTTTTTCTTCAATCACCCAATGACATATTGAATTTCACCCTCTCTTTCCCTTTTTGTCGGCATCCAAGGGTATAACTGCTCTTATGGCGTTGCTGGAGCATGTAACCAATGTTCCCTGTGAACCTGTCTCTCTTGGATGATGGTCAGCCCTTTCTCTTGATGCACAGACCATGGATATGCTACTGAATCTCAGTTTTCTGTGTGGGTTATTAAAGGGGATTAACAACACACTGTGTGTGTGTGTGTGTGTGTGTGTGTGTGTGTGTTCAACTTTTGATGGTATCTAAGGCAAGTCTCCATGATGCAGCCATGAGAAGCTGCCACCCTCCTCATCTTCCTCTTGAGTACAGGCATGTGCCCCGTTGGTCGTCTGGGACATGATGTTGGTTGCACTTCCCTGGGTCCAGTTCCTTCCAACTACCTAGCCTGCATCCCCTCCCAGAATCACTGTCCTTCAGAAATTGTACGCGTCCTCTTTCCAGATTCCCTATCTTCCTGTCATCATGTTTTTTGTTATATTAGTGCAGCAGGGATTTTTTCTTCCATTTTAATCTTCCTGGACATCTGTGGTGTTCCTGCAGTCTCTCCCCATATTCCAACTTTCACAACATTTTTTTTTACCTTTGGCAAGCCTGTCCTTGCAGGTACTTAGGAAGCCCAGATGAGACCCAGGGCCACCCAAGGACTCCTACTGGCAGTGCTGATCCTGGAGCTGAGCAGGGGCTAAGCAATTGAAGATGATCCTCCCGGCACTGTAATTACATTGTGAAGACACTTGAAAGTTTCTGTTGTTAAATATTTAATGCCCTAAGAGGAATAAGACCCTGAATGTGAATTTTATGATGGATGTCTTGCTCGCCTGTGGATGTGCTGAGAGCCTCCACTAACCTTCCAGACACAGTGACCATGAATATTCATCCTGCTCCCTCCAGGGCTTGGTTCCTTTGTAAGGCTGCCAGGAACTACACACGGGGAGCTCAGATAAGCAAGGAGGCTAGTGGGGCATTTAGAGGGACAGGGGAAGTGCTGAGAGTGACTGTCAGATGGGGATGATGTGATAGTAATTGAGAGCGCCTCGTTGCAGGTGTGTCAGCGCTGCTCAGCGTGTGCCCGCGGCCCAGGGACCGACTGGAGCCAGCTTCTGCCGTCCTTACCGGCAGTGGGAGATGGGGCCATGCAGGCAGTGGCATGGGCTGTAGGTGCGCAGCAGGGTACTTAGCTCCACGCTCAGCCCACGCTGCAGCAAATCCTCTGTTTATAGTTGCTGCTTGGTCCTAGTGTAGCATCATCACCAGCCGGTGTGGTGCTCCCACGTCCTCTGGGTTTTGCAGCGAGGGGAGAGGTGCACACGCTTGAAGCAAGGTTGGGCAACCCCTTTCTCGTCTCTTCTGGTGGGTTCCTTGGCAAAGCCCCAGATGGACAGTGACTGTTCCACAGCAGCTCCAGAGGCTGTGAAATCTGTTTGCTTCTAATGTCTGCATGGAAACCCAACCCTTGGGCTGTATTTGCACGCTTGGGGCTGGAACCTGGGGTTGGTGTGAACAGCAATGACGCTGCCTCAAGTGCTGGTGCTCGCTCGATACGATCTGGAGAGCCCAGGGAAATGACACAGCTTTATGAATTTTGTTTATGGTCCTGATTTTTGCCTTCTCTGCCATTACTGGTACCTTCAGCCAAGAGAGAACCTAAGGGTTGTTCTTGGTGCAAAGGAGATGAGAAGGAGCTTTGCAGCCTGCCTGTACATGGGACTATGGCTCAGCAACTGTGGACACCAGACTATTCCCAGGTCAGACTTTTTGGAAACTGGGCTCATCCTGCTCAACAAAGAGTAGAAATGAGGATGAACCTCACTGGAAAGGACCCCAAACAAAACTGCCAAGCACTCATATCATGTCCCTGCTTGCTACAATGAAGTGGAGAGGGGTCATTCCCAACTTTGAAAGTTGGGAGTGATGCCCACTCTTTAAAAGAGCCATTGCTGCCGTTGGCTGCTCCCCTTGGGAGAGCACCGGTGGGGCAAGTGTCTGCTGCTTCCTCTGCGATCGGCGGAGAGAAAGAGACAAATTTTTGAAATTAAAAATTCTATACACAGCAGGAATTCCCCGGTTCTCTGATCGTTGAGATAAAAAATCACCAGAAAACTTTAAGAAACCATGTTTCTCCACTCAGCTTGTGATTTTCTTCAGTTTTCTCCTTTGCAGTGACAGCATTTCAAGGAAAGTGTATGTTTCTTACCTCCAGTTATTTTTCTTCCAAAATCTTAGTTTTTTTCACTGAGAAAAGGTTTTGATAGCAAAGTGTGAATCACCCTTAATTTATCACAGCCACCAGCCTGTCCTAGCTGGGATGCCAGCTTTGACAGCTCGCCTTGACTGATACAGCCACCAGTGCTTTACAAGCACGTGTGCAGGCGAATGCGTATCTGGGGTAGGAGAGACACACTGCGCAGCACAGCTATGCTGATTTCTCAGCAGTCTTGCCCTTCACTGTTCTTGACCAACGCATTAAATCCCCAAAGCTCACACCACCACTGCCCCACGCCCCCCACTGACACCCACACGCAGGTACCTGGGGGTTAAAGGGTGGCCGGTTGGTCCACCGGATCAAAACTTGCATGGATAAAGGAACAGAAAAGGAAATAAAGGGGTTTATCTTCCTCCTGGCCCAGCAGGTATCCAGAAACCCTGCCATCGGTCCATCTGTCATCTCCTCGGGAGGCCGGCTCTGCAGCGTTCTGGGGTGCGCTTTGGTTCGGCACCAGCTGGAGGAAGCACTGTGCCTTCGGGATCCCCCTCCTCCTGATGCTTCGTCTTTACAAATACTCCTAACGTGGCTGTGTGACCTCCCGAATCCTGTGGTCACTGAACAGCCCGATGCCCCTCCTGCAGGCAGGGCTGCTCCCAGCTCCCACCACCAAAAGGCAGCAGTGGTTTCCTCCAGCCCGGACCCAGCAAGGAGGCAGCTTTCCTCCAGGCTGTGGGCTCTCCCCACACCAGCTCTCCAGACCACGGCATCCCCAGGCTTGGCTTACGTCCCAGAAAGCACGCTGCGTGGAAAAGGGGTCGGGACCTGTCTCCTGCCCTTTCACCAGAGCCCTGCTTGGCTGTGTCCAACGTCAGAACAGAAGCGTCAGCACAGGCACCTTCTCATGCTGATAGAGACTTCCAGAGCTGATGGATGGACATAAAGAGCACCATTGACCCGAATAAGACAGAGGAATGAAAGTTTCTGAGCACAAAGAACCTCAAAGCCAGTAAGCAAAGGTCTGGTGACCTCAGAGGATGCAGCGTGGCTGTGACAGGTGGTGGGAATTGTGTCTTCAGCCATAGCGTTTCCTTCCCTGTTCTCAGCAGTCACAGCGCTGCCCTGGCTGGGGAATGCACAGGCTGCTGCGGCTGTTTGCACACACTGCAGAGCTTGTGGAGCTGCCCAAAAAGCAGAGAGCTTTGGGAACCCACGGCGGGTGCGCAGAGGGGATGCTTCTCCTGCGGCAGCACTCCTGCTCCGAGCGGGGTGGGATTTCGTGCGAGGGCGCACACCTATCGCAGCGGGCATTGCCTGCGGTTGCTGGACCCTGGGCGATGAGTGTGCGGGAAGGACACGTCCGCAGGAGCTGGCAGGATGTCGTCACACGTGTGAGGGCAGTGAGGGGAGTTTCTGAGGCCACATCCGTGGCTCCTCTCCAGGAGGTCCCGCCACCCCCTTGCTTTGCCGGCAGTGAACGGTGTGCACAGAGCGATGGAGATCACCCTGGAGGGTCTGACCACAGGAGAGCTGGGGGAACCTGCAGGCAGCTTTGGGTGGACACAGCGGTCTTGTGTGAGCTCTGGATGGTGTTGTTGACTCCATCTGAGGGCAAATCCATCAGAGATTACGCTCTGACTCAAGGTTAGTTTTGATTTATTATTCCCAGGAACCTTTAGCACAGCAAGGCTTTTTGAGTTCCCTGCAACAAGCACTCTTTGTTTTACTGCCTTTATAAATCACCTTAGTGTGCAGAAATGTAAGAATGGAAAATGTTAGTCTAGAATAAACAATTGCTAACCAGTGAGACAAAATAATCAATATTCATAAGATAAAGCACCAGTGTAAAATGAGCAATGATAATAATGAGGAAGAGAAACAAATCAAAAGATGAGGCTCCCAAAACCTTACTGCCAAAGCAAACGGTGCCTAAGGAGTACGTTGCTTGGGACTGCATAGCTGACCAAAGACCGGCGGCCAGTGACCCTGGATGCAGCTAGAGACCCAGGATAGCCTGTTGGCTCAACCTGATCTGTGTTAGATGTGCAGAAGAATGAATCTGAAGTGTGTTTATCTAGTAGGGTTTGGATCCTGCAGGAGAGATCAAGGACATGAGATGGGAATAGGGTTAGGAATAAGCTAGGGGATTTCAGCCTGGGAAGACGTGCCTGGTGAAGCGGTGCATGTAGTGTGGGCAGGATGAACCTGATGGCTAGTGCAGTGTCACCTGAGGTGGGAGAGAGCAAGGGAGAGGGGCTGCAAAGTTTTGCAGCAGCACGAGTAACTCCAGTGCTAGGTGGGAAGAGGGTGGAGACATTGTTAGCACCTCTGGGCCACTGGCACTCGGCTCTGTGGACACTGGGAGCAGGGCAGTCCGTCTGCTTGTCTGGGGACAAGTTGCATGGCCATGAGCCCTAGTACCTCCGATGGCCCTGCTTCTGAGCTGAGGCACCTTCTTGCACCACTGGAAGTGACCTTCTCCACAGCCTGGGTCTGGCCCTGGGCACCGCAGGGCAACAAGACACTGGTGAACAGGGGACTTCAGGAAAGAGACTGAGCAAGGAGAATTTCTCTGTGCACAAGGGCTGCCTGGAGTGAAACGATGGCCGTCAACCAATAAGTTGGCTCGGAATCAGGCTTGGCTAAATTTGGGCAAACAGCCTGCAAAGAACAGGAGGTTCAGGGCTCGGTATTTATTTCTGCATCGGGGGGGTTTACATCTGGAGCTAGCAAGTGTAGATAGCTGGAGGGGTACAGGGGCAGCAGCCTCTTTGACTTGAACATCTTCAGGTGGGACCTTGGAGGAGTCCCTGTGGGAATCCCCTACCTCAGGGAAAGGCTCAGTGCAGCTGAGCAGCTTGTACATCAGGTACGCTGGCCATGCTAGGAAGGATCCGATAAAATCACAAAGGTTGCTTCTAAAGGGATGGTGCAAATGTGTGGGGTGGGAACCTCCCTGCAGGAGTACGTTTCCTCTTTGCTCACTTGCAGAGGCATTGCCAGTCCCACTGACACCAGGAGGCACACCACACAGGCCACCACGCTTGGTGTTAGCTGGCCATTTCCTTCTAAGTGTAAGAGAGCAAGAAGAAAAGCTGTTGCTGAAGGAGTAGCAAGTTTCAGGTCCCTCTGAGATGCCTGGCTTTTCAGGACGCCAAAGGGCAGCAGTGGCTGGCAACGCTTGAAGTCATCTTAGGTGACAAACTCTGCCTCGTGCTGCAGACCTGCCCAGGGGGACCTGAGATCGAGGGTGAAGTCAGTGTGACCCAAGACTACAGCCACAGCGCAGCATCCCTCACTGACCTTGTCACTAGGGCTCCCCAGAGAGACCAGGGTGGTCAGTGGGGTCAGGGGTGCAAGAAATCCCACCCTATGTAGCCCCAAAATAGCCTCTGCCTCTCCTGGTGCCTCTCATCCTGCACCCCCAACCGCCCTCCCGCAGTGGTCTGCAGTGTCCAGCCCCACGCATCGCTTCTGTAGCTTGAGGCGCATCTGAGATCTCCTCTGGGACACCAGGGGACTGGCCTTCGCCTCTGGAGGGGTGTGGATCTGTGGAGGCAGCTGGAGGTGGATGGATGTTGCTGTATCTGCAGTCTGGCAGCGAGGCTGGAAGGGAAGCAGTGACCCGAGATCGGGGCCCAGGTGAGGGAGAGGAGAAGAAGGGAGAGCGGAGCGGCTGTGACCAGGGAGCCATGCGGAGAATGGAGGACAGAGGCCAAGAGAAATGGACAGAGACGTGGAAGAGAGCGGCTGAGCTCCACAAACAAACATACATAACTGACAAACCCTGTGCCAGATAAATCACGAGAAACCTCCAAGCAAGCACACATGGAGATCTCTATAAACAACCTAACCTAGCAAACTCTTTTGAGGAAAAACTCAAAAACTTTGATAATTGTTGCCATGGTGATGTGATCTGGAATAAGTGTGGCAGAGTATTTGTTATTATCAGCCTTTGTCATAAACAAATAACCTGCTGTAGACTTAGAAAAAAGGGATAGAGCTGGGCTCAGACCATCTAATCATCAGACCCAGAGGCTGCAACTAATAAATCAAGGAAACAGGAAGATTGTAAATTCCAGCAGAGGTCACTTGGTTAAACAAAGTGCAGGCATGGGAGACAGCCGGAGTGGGTGGGGAGTGAATTAACAGCAAGGTCTGGTCACTGTCAGTTAGCATTCCGATTCTGGTTTATGGTGACAGGCACCTCATCTCCAGAAGCCTTCTAGGAAATACAGCCTGCATACTAAGCACGGGCTAGCTGTTGAGATGGTGGCTGGTCTGGGGGAGGTATTGCCCTGTGGTTTTACCCTAGGGATGTGGGCTATGCTCTGCCTTGCATAACATCATCCAGTAGTTTGTCTCTAGTAGAGGCATGAGCAAACCCTGTCCTGCCAGAGGTCCTAAACCACTCCACTGGTGAAGGCTGCTACCCCCCAAACACAGCTGGTTGCAACAGACCTAACCTCCTGTGCATGTGGTGGCCCCGTGGTCCTTATGCATCTCTGTGATCTGGGGCGTTTAGTAAATTGCTGGATTCTCCCAGCCATGGCCCAGTAGCAAGTATTACCCAGGTGGAAGAGGCCTCATACTTAGGTTTCTGCTTCACATTGGCTTAAAAGGTAAAGTAATAACTGTGGTGATGAGCACAGAGCTTGCAACTCACCTCTTGTGGGGTTTGCCCTCAGTGCTGGCCGTGTTGCAACATGGATCCACAACCTGGGGTTGGTTGTGCTGGTTCCCTCTCAGGAGCTGACGAACATCAGTGCTTGTGAATGGTACCCTAGGGAGAAAGATGCCAAGATCAGAGGACAGGAGTGTGATGAGAAGAAACATGGCTTTTTCCATCCCATCCCAAGATCTGGAGCAGACACACAAGCATACTGAGTGGTGGGTGGCTTCCTCTGGGCCACAGGTGAGGCAGTCCTGGACTACTCGATGCTCTCAAGAACGAGCCCATGGCTGGATAACCCAGGGAGAAAAGAAAGCCCTACCAAACCTGGTTATCCAGCAGAGCTGTGGGAATGCTCTGCCTCCAGGGAGTGCCTGTGCCATGTGGCTCTTTGGATCTGTCTTGGAGACATGGCTTCTGTGGCCTCCATTTCTCAGATTTGCAAGTGTGCCGATTCGACAGCTGAACTGACCAGGAAACAAAGCTGTGAGCTCGCAGACAGAAGGGGTGTTTTGCTCTATGTCATCTCTACCCATAAGTGTAGGTCATCTCCTGCAGTTCCCCTGCCTCTGACTTTTGGCATGGGGGTGATGAAAAGCATGCAGAAAAAATTGTGTATAAACGTGAAACATTTCCTAGGCCTCTCCCAAGTTCCTGTGAGCCCCACCTACTCTTCTAGCAAAACCCTGCCCTCTGTAGTGCAAAGTCTAATCATCAGCATCACACAGGTGGTGGCCATGCAAAGCAGGTTGACACTGTATTTCCAGCACAAAGCACCGACCGTGACCCATTTTCCTCTTTAATTCAAAACACCCTGGACTTCAAACATCTTCAGAGCTATGGTGCTTCCATCTTGCTGAAGCCCAGAGCATCACATCAGTTCGGGTTTATCCAGGGGAAGCTTGAACGTCTATCAGCCTAATTAGTGGCTGTGAATGGAGCATTGCCCTGCCTGACTCTCCCCAGGGATGCGGTAGATCAGGCTGTTTGCACTGGATTGTGCTCAGAGACCCTTTCCTCCTGCTTCACCCTGGTGCTCCCAGCAGAGTGCTCTGCTGCCACGAGTCAAACTGCATCCCGCTCTTGTGGTTCAGCCTTACCTCGACATTTAATCCTGCCAGACAAACTCCCGCCCCTCACAGCCCGGTTTTGCTTCACTGGCACTCCCGGTCTGAGCAGTTCCCTCATCTCCGTCATGCACCTTCGGAGAAGAGGGAAATCTGGTGTGATGACTTCGGAGAGTGAAACAAAGTCCCTCTCCATACATCCCTTCACACCCCATGTCTCCAGCTCCTGCTCGTTCACGTCTTAAGGAATTCATCTATCCCACTTTCCCCGGGGTTTTGCAGCGTGGCACGGCTTTTGTGTAAAGCTTGCGCTGCTGGTGAACACCTCGCTGTACCTTCTGAGTGGGGAAGGCCACGTAAACACCACATGCATGCGCATTGACGTGGCAATCTCGGAAAGCAGGAAATGAGGCATGAATTATTCTAGGGATTGCTTAACCATTTATGGTTCAGTGTCACCCAGTTGCTCTGCTGCGTCCAGGGTCTGAACTCCCTGCTCTTCACTCGACGGCAAGCGGGGAAAGGAGAGGCTATGGTTTAAGCAGGAGTCGTGGAGAGGTGGCTGCAGACAAGGCATTGTATGAGCAGCAGAATTCACTTTTTCAGCTTAAGCTTGGAGTTAATTTTGAACGTAATTATCTCCTGAGAGTTAATTTCCTAGAAGCTTGGTCTGAGCGGTGGCTTGAAACTCCTGTGTTTGAGTACCTCAGCTCTAGCCCTGGGGCAAGTACGGAGATAAAACTGTCACGTCGGAAGCATGCCTCGCTCGAGGAGACATTTTTCCTGCACAGGGAATCTGGTCTGAAAACCCCCAGAAAGGTGCACCCGCTCAGCAAAGGTGACCCTCGTACCTGTTCCCTGTAACAGGGTAGCACTTCGATCCGCAGCACAGGTCTTCCAGGTACAGGGCACATCCCTAACAGAGACAAAATGCTTTATTGAAGAGGCTGTTCTCTAACAAATGATGCAAACACACAGCACATGGCCACCGCTTTCATAGTGGTGACAGAGGGAACCACAAGTGATGTCCTGGGGCTGCCATTACTGAAGTACAGAACAGGGCCATGAAATCTGCCATTTTTATGACTCCGTGACCGAAGCAAAAACCTCTGGTGATCAGGACACCCTTGTAGGAGGCAATCAGGTGCCAATGCTTTGAGGAGCCTGAATTCCTGTTGGTGTGAGCAGGTCCTGCACGATAGGCCACCCCGCACAGAGCGGTGGGAACCAGCGTCGGCATCACCAGAGCAAACCACAATGGCCTTGGGCACCTCTCTTGACGCATCTCCCCATGCTTGTGGTATGTGGGCATGTACACAGATGCATCCCTGGCATGTCCTGCAACGAAGGTAGCCACTGCCTGGACTGTTCCTGTGGTGCCCTCGCAGCTCTATCAAATAAATGCTTCCTTCTTTGGCCAAAAAAGCCTTACACAGATGAAGTTGCACCCGTCCATTGTACAGTGGAGGGCTAAACCATGACAGAGCTGTTGCAAAGAGTAAATTTTCCTCAGTATCCAAGAAGCAAAGCACCTAACTCCCACTGGTGCCTTCCAAAACAGCTTCCCCCATTACAGCTGTGCAGAAGGCTATCCATCCTTTTGATATTCCCCATTATAGGAATGATTCTCTGCTGCTAGCAATGGTGCTAGATGAGAAATGCAACTTGCATCCTGGTTTTCCATGTTGTCTACACCTTTTCTAACCTCTAAGGTACTATATAACTGCCCCTCGTGGGAGTGTGCAGCTGTTTTAATAAAGATAAGTTAGTAGTAGAATATGAAATTAATGTAATGATACCATCTGACTCTTTTCCTACAGGAATCTTGCTCTTTATTGGAAGGGGGTTTAGAGGCGAGCAGAAGGGAAAGCATTTCCTGAGTGCAGCTGGAAAGAGACCTCGGCACCCGCGGAGTGGAAGGGGAGGATGTGGCTCCAGACCGTGCACCAGTGTCTGCTCACCCACATCCCTACTTCTCAGCGGAGACTCACCCGCAGCACTAGTTCTGGGTCGTAATTCATAATCCCAGGCTGGGCACTTTAGCCAGCCCCCACAAAATATTTTGCTGTCCGAGTCTGCCCAGTTTCTGCATGAGATCATTTCTCCCTCATATTCAGAAAGCCAGCTGCTGTCTGTGAACAGATTCCAAAATTTCCCTATTTCAGCAGGAGCTATCTACACCAAAGTCACCCAGCATTCATCCCCCTTTTTACTCCTAGCCATCACTCAGCCATTCGGGCAGGATGCGGGAACAAAACCGTGTGAGTTAAGTGATAAAATGTACACTCTGAATCCCATTGTGGAAAGTGGCTAGCAACCAGCTGAACTCTTCAAGGCACTCTGAATCTCTGAATGACTCATGAAAATTAGTAAAAAAATCCTTTTAGGAAATGACCCAGTTGAAAAAATAATTTGCTAACCAAGAGTGAGTCCATGGAGCACGGAGCCTGCTTCTCATGGCCTGACTCATGCTCAGCAGTATCTTCCTTTTTTTTTTTTGTCTTTGAGCAGTTCAAAAAAATTGTGTGGAATTGCTAGAGTATTTTATAGATATTACTCACCAGCTCAGCATGATTAAACGCAACCTATAATATATATAAAGAGGGCAAAATTTTCAAAAAATGTCAGACTGGCTCAGGAGCTAAATTTCCCAGGAGCCTGAAGTGTTGCAAACGCTGAGTACTGCAACACATCATTTTCAGGCTCTGTGCCGTCTAGGAGTGCTCCTCCTTAGCTTTTGGGGCTGTCTGAGCAATGCAGGGGGATGTGCGTACACTGCCCAGCCCCTCTTCAAGTGCAGGTCGCTTTTGCCAGCTGCAGGGAGGAGTCTTTTTTAACCTAGCACTCTCTTTTAGGGTTAAGCCTTTAAATTCAGATAACTTCAGTGGATAGAGTCACCCTTTATCTGTCTCCCTGTCCCCATTGATGAGGAAGGGACTTTAGGCACTTGATGTAGGAGGACTCCTTTGCCCCAGGATAAGCTCCTCCAAGGTAGGTGTGGCAGTACCTATTTAAAGGCTAAAGTTAGTCTCGTGGGATCTAGTTTTTCTTTCTGAATCACAGAATCATAGAATGGTTTATGTTGGAAGAGACCTTAAAGCTCATCCAGTTCCAGCCCCCCTGCCCTGGGCAGGGACACCTCCCACCAGACCAGGTTGCTCCAAGCCCCGTCCAACCTGGCCTTGAACACCTCCAGGGATGGGGCAGCCACAGCTTCTCTGGGCAACCTGCGCCAGGGTCTCACCACCCTCACAGTCAAGAATTTCTTTCTAATATCTCATCTAAATCTACCTTCTTCCAGTTTGAAGCCACCACCCTTCATCTTACCACTACATACCCTTGTAAAAAGTCCCTCTCCAGCTTTCTTGTAGCCCCTTTCAGATACTGGAAGGGCCTATAAGGCCTCCCTGGAGCCTTCTCTTCTCCAGGCTGAACACCCCCAACTCTCTCAGCCTGTCCTCACAGCAGAGGGGCTCCAGCCCTCTGATCATCTTGGTGGCCTCCTCTGGACCTGCTCCAACAGGTCCATCTCCTTCTGATGTTGGGGGCTCCAGAGCTGGACACAGTATTCCAGGTGGAGTCTCACAAGAGCGGAGTAGAAACCAGGGAAGGAGTCAGAAATCACATCTCCAGGACACGAAGGTGACTGGGGAGGGATGAACCTCTGTCACACTCTCAGAAAAGCCTCTTGGAGCTGAATGTCTTGCTGTACAGTGGATCAAAACCAATGAATTTGAGCCAGAGCTCTGTGTGGGAAAAACACAGCTCTGCTGAACTGCTTATCCCTGAACAGAGCCAGCTTAAGGCTTCCCAAAGGATCAGCAGCTTTGAATTTTTGCCCCTACGTGTGCCAGGAGAAACTGTAAGAGCACAAGTGTGATGGAGGCAGAGAGACCCCTTGAAAACCTGCTTGTTCCTCTGGCTGCTTTGAGGAGCACCCTCCTGCCCCCCAGCCACTGCTCCTCCCGCTCCGGGAGAAGGGTTTGCATCCAGCCTGCTCTGTTCCAGGCATCCAGCACAGGCAAAGCAACCTTTTTGGCCAGAGCAGCTCTTCACCTGATTTGTTCCTGTAGCTGATTCTGCCTTTGAGAAATTTCATGGCACCAAAGGTAAAGCAAATCAAGGGAACACCTGAGGTGGGAAAGCGTTTCTAATCCCCTTCAGGGCTGAAACTCGGGGAACTTGGGCAGCCACCAGGGAAGGCTTGAGCAGGGCTTCACCCTGTCCCTGCAGGCAGCGGGAGTTTGCAAAGAAGAGGTTCGTCAGCAGCCCCTTTTCTGTACAGCAATAGCAATCTTGGCTTTTAGTAGCTCTCTGTTAGCTCAGGAAAAAGGAGCAGCTGACCATGAAACAGCAGCACGGACATCTGAAGAGGCCTAAAAACATAACATGTGAATGATGTGTTTTTAAATAGAGTACACAAAGGGGAATGGAGAACTTCGGATAAATCCAAAACTGAAAATCCATTTTGGGGGAGTAAGCGCATGCTGGGTAAAGACCAAATTTTCACTTTGGTCTCAAGTGAGAGGGAAGGGTTGAGGTGTCAGACCTGGACCTGTTCCTGGAAAAGGGATTAAAAATTTCCAAATAAAGGACACTTTGGGTGGGAAAGGCACATGATATTCTGTACCCACCAGGGTTTCAGCTATCGGAGTGTGCCGTGCTCTCAGTTGTCCAGCTGGGTCAAATCCCAACACATTACAAAGAAAATTAAAAATCCTTACCAAAAAGGACATCACATCTAGTACTTCTTCCCTCTCAGTAGGTCAGCTATCACAGCAAAGAAAGGAACGAGCCTAACCTGACATGATTTGTACTTCAGAAATCCATGCCTGGCATTTTTTATTACCTTACATTTTGGGTGGCCATAATCTAATTGCTTAATATTGTTTTGCTGAAAAATCTCCAGGCTCTGGAGTCAAACTGTAATTTGGAGCTGGTCTATAATTTCCACCCCCCTCCTTTCTTCCTCTTCTGAAAAACAGATATCTTTGTGCTTCTGCCTCAGCACCTTCTTACCCTCCCATATTCTTACGGCTCCCTAAAAGTACAGCAGAACTCAGAGGCAGCTTCAGCTGAATCCTTCGGTGCTCCAGGGGGACGTCTCCAGGTGCTGTGTATCCGTGCTGCTGCTCCGGTTCAGTCATCCTTAACTCATCCCTCCTCACACCTGGCCTGTCTAATCTCATTGTAAAACACATTGCCTCACACAGCTTGTTGCAATTATTTCTTTATTCTGAGTGTCAAAGAATATGCTGAATGCTTCAGCCTCATCTGTGTCATCTGTTATTTGCTGTCCCGTAGGGCTCGGCTTCCCTTTGTCATCTTCTTACTTTGAAGGTATTTCTGGAGCCTTTTCTTGTGCCCTTTCTGCTCCCACCAGCCCGGTGTGTGTTGGGAGTGCTGTTTCTATTCTGGTGCGATTGTGCTGCCGCTCTTCACGCTCTGAGCTCACGTGTCCTCGCTCCCATTTACCGTGCAATTCTTTATTTTTAAGCTCTAAAGAGCTCGCGATGCAGCCGTAATGGCTCTTACTATTCTTCCCTTTCCTCTGCATCAGTGTCATTTGCTCTTAGAAGTGGAAGGGAAACATTTTCCACTGTAAGCAAGGGGGAGATATCTGGGGAGGTGTCAATCCCGCGGGCACTCTCCGAGGGCTCCCTGGGCGCTGGAGGCTCAGTTCAAGACAGCGAGAGGGTCCTGGGAGGGGAGCGGGCAAAATCTGAGCTGCATCCTGGGCTCCTCTCTGACCTGCGCTCCCTTCCATCTCTTTTGTTTTGATAATCTCACCTCTTGTCAGTGGCCATCTGGGAGCAGATTCCCTGCCAGGCTAATTAACTCTTATGGCACTCTTTTTCCGCGTAATTCCTTGCCATGTTTCAGCTTGGTACAGGCACTGGTGGGAGGTACTGTTAAGGTGAGACACGCTATGCTAATAGGACATGAGGGCTGTGATGGCAGTGAACTAGCACCGACGATGTGGTGGCCCTGTCTTTGTGTCGGTCTCACAGAGATCAGCATCCACAGTCTCAAAGGAAACACAGGCTGAACTTGCCCGAATGGAGGATGAGCGGAGGAGCAGCTCCTTGTGCCGTAATTCAGGGCATCAGTACAGCGCAATTTTATTTATATTATATGCTTAATGGGCGTACTTCAGTACACGACAAAACTTGCTTGGAAGACACCAGGACTGGGATCCCTAAAGCGATACAGAAAAACATGCTTGAAGCCGTACGCAAAGGTCATTTAAGACAGTGATATCAAAGAGACGGGCTGGGGACACTTTGTGCCAGCTTCAAAGAAACACGGATACTGAGGAAGCATTAGAAATTTTGTTTTATGCCAAAATGCAACTTAATAAAAGAACAGGAGATAACAACAGGAGACCTGGGTAACTGCTGTCCGGCTGCACATCAATATCTGTTAAAAGTTGATGTGTTCTTTGAGTGGGTTATAGCTGAGCTGGACAGGTCAGAAATGCGGCCAAGAGATACAAGTCCGGTAAAATAGGAACATAAATACTTAAAACCACTTCTACCTTAAAAAGGGACTTCTGGGCATCTTCAGCTGAGTTTTCCTGACTTGGACTCAGGTCGGGCTTGGCACAGGAACGCTCTGAAATCACTCAGCTGCTTTGTGTCCTTGGACAGAAGCAGACATTTTTGTTGGGCCAAATTCAAATCCAAAACCCGCTTGGCCAGGAACCTTTAATAACTGGCAATCTGTCCGCTGGTCTGCCGCAATAGAGACACAGGAAATAGGTGCTGTTTTTCATTAGCTTAAAATACAACATGAAGTGGCTTTTCGCTCGCCCTGGTAAACCCAGCGTGAAGGGCACGAGGTTAACTTCCGACCTGCAGCTATGTAGATGTTGATGATCCAGGTCTCAGCGGGCCGGTTCAAATTTTATCATGGTAGCAACCCCACGCTGCCTGCATGCTAACACGACTGTGAGAGTGGCATTTGTGGCAACAGTTTTCATTACAACATTGGTGTCCCAGCTGCCCCTCCGTGTCCCATCTTACCTCCTGTGGGAAGAGGACCTCGTGTGCCTCTGCGGCACAGTGCAGGGGACAGTCTCGCTCTGTCCCCTTCCACGCAGCTCACGCAACCTCTCCCCCTGCCTTGCGTCTGCTGTGTGGGCCACAGCGTGGGCAGGACCCTGTGGTTGTGGTGTCTCGGCCCCTGCGTTGGTGGCCGAGGGTGTTGCTCTGAAGTCCCTTGTCACACAGGTTTTCCTGCCCTCTCATTTTGCATAAACCTGGGCTCAAGGTGAGCAGCAACAGAGCTGTTAGAGGGAGATTTGTAAAGACTGCAGGCGCTGGAGAGTCCTGAACACGCTCTGGTCTGATGGGCCGACGGCTAATTGCTCTAACAAAAAATGTGTCATATTTCAGTTAGCCTGATCTGATTTCATAATTCACCCACAGGGTCTTAAGTATGCGTACCTTCCAAATTGAAGAGCCCTCTGCTTTCAGAAGTACCTTCGCCTTTTTTCTGATGCACTCAGTGGGCTGAGCCGCTCTAGTTTTAGTTTTCCAGCACTTAAAAATTGTAAGGTGAGCTTTCCTATGGGCATTTGCAATTTTCTCATCAGCCTTTTGAAAGCATGGGGTGTGGAACTGAACACAGCCCCTTCCTTTGGCCTCAGCAGGTGCTGGCTACGCTGCCATCAGATTGCTAGTGCCAGTGCTTCCTGGCTGTGCCTGCTGCTCAGCACATGGGAGCTCTCTGGAGCATCCCTGGAGCACCTGGTAGAGCACAGAGCAGGGGTCCTTGGGGCATCTAGACCTTCCGGTGCTGGAAGATCTTCCAGAAGATGACCTGCACCTGTCTGGAAAACCTGGAGCCCCCAGTACACATCGCAAAAGCAGTGTGATGTAGCCTCTGCTCACACTCTCAGGGCATTGGAACCCCTCACATACACCAAGCATCGTGAAAAGATTGCCAGCGTAGACAACACAAGAAGTCCTCTCGTTTGTACTTACTGTACTTACAACTTTGCTGTGCAATTCTCCCAACAAGAAGTGTTACCGCCGCACCCACAGGCCATGGCAGGGTTCAGGCATCTTCAACACGCCTGGGGCACCATGATGCTCGTCCATACAGCTGACGTGCTAGGAAGGTGAAAGGGTGTCAGCCCACCTCTGGTGAAGATCTTTGAATTATGAAACATGGGTGGAGGAAAACGGTGGAGATCACAGGCATCCAGCAGTTTTTTCAGCAAAATGAGCAAAATGAGTGTATTAATTTCTATCTGCTTGGCACAATGAGAAGTCAGACTACTAACAAGTGCTTTAAGCAAGATTATTAATGAGTACTAGGACACGAGCCAATTACACAAGCGAGCAATGGGTTGATTATCCTGACTAAAAGCACTTACTTGATGTCTGGCATTCCTAGGTGGCTGGGTTAATGTGTTCGTGAAATACAGCTTCGCCTCCTAAGCAAAGGTTGCAGTTTTCTCCTGCCTGCAGAGTGCTCTCCATCCTGTACTTACAACTTTGCTGTGCAATTCTCCCAACAAGAAGTGTTTACAGCCGTACTCTGATTCTCCGTCCCGCTTCGCCCTTCATCCAGGATGCTAGCAGACAGCTGTCAATGTTGAGCCATCTCAGCGTATTTGAGCAGATCAGCTAAGTCACCTGAAAGTGGCACCTGCCCAACTACAAACTCTTTGATAGCCATCTTACAGTCTTCACCGGTGCTGTGCTAAGGCAAGAACTGAAGCGTGGTTCAAGTGGTGTCACTGATGTTAGCGTGCACAGAGTGCCAGGAGCAATGAGTGCAACCCCGGAGCAGGGTTGGAAGAACCCTACTCCTGGGGATAGACAGTCTGTGTGTCCTGCCAATGTGGTTTGCACAGGGCTCTGCCATTTCTGCCACCAGCTGCGACAACGCCTAGGACATCGTAGGTGCTAGGAGGGATAGCAGATCCTATGATAATGAGTAAGAGTATGCCTGTGTGGCAACCCTTCTCTCTTAAACTGACAAAATTAACAGGGAATCGACTGTCCAAACCGGCAGATATTGTCAGCCACCTAGAATCAACCACCTTAAATCTTGGTCCTCTGTTGTGAGATCTGAGGTGTATGATAGAAACGCCTCATGAATGAAACCTGGAAGAGTCTACAGACAGTTGTGCATGTGATTGCCGTGCAATAAACCTACAAAGCAAATCAATGGAAGGCTGTAGAGCAAGGTGGTCCTGCTCCCTGTCTTTCAGGTTTATCGGATCTGGGATACTGGCTTCTGTGCTAATGGGGCTCCTGCCTTTTTCCTTTCCTGGTGGCCCTGACCAGAGGTCAATAGCTTTTGATTAGGGAGGTGCTTTGTCGAAGCAGGACTCGGAGCTCTCTGCAGCCTCTGCTCCAACCTACAACGAGGGCAGACGAGCAGAGCACCAGCATTTCCCCTCATGGCTGCCCGGGGCAGTATGCCGAGTGCCCAAGACGCCCCTCGCCCCTCGCCACGTGCCGTGTGCGGTGCCTGAGGCTGGTCCAGGCGTGGGACCGTGGCTGCCGCTCACTCCAGGGCTGCGCTGGGAGACTCCAGACACCGCTGAACTAGCTTCTCTAGTCCAGAAAAGTGATGGCAGTGAGGGTGAGGATGGTACCTCCCGTGCCTACACATCGGAACAAAGCCTGTACCTGGGAACCTTCCCTTCAAGTGGCCCTCTCCAAACACTGGAGCTGGCTCAGCTCACAGCTAAAAGCAGAGAGCGGCGTATGGAAATAATCCTCAGACACAAAAACCTTCTGCACCAGGGACTGCGGCAGGGCACGGGACAGAGGTGTGGTGGAAATGTCCTCTCTCCGGCATCTCCCAAGGCAGTGGACATAGCTGAGTGTAAGAGATGTCAGATTGGATTTATCTCACTTAACTTTAGACTCTTACACTGTAGATGTCTGCAAATCAGCTGGTCACCTGAAGTTCTGGCAGGGTGCGTTTCACTTGATATTTAAAGTCTCTTTTAGAATGAGAAGCACATTTATTTCTGTCTACCAACTACCAAGGAAGGCTGTGGTTCAGTTCTAAATGGTTGTATTTGGTAGACGAATTCATCAAGTGCAGGAAGGAAAAGGGGAGATAAACTATTTGCATATGTAAGGAATCACAAAAACTTGCTTACACAAAATGAACCACAGGACATCACTGAGACCTGGGACACTGAGAAGGATATTCTCTGACGAGATTTCAAGTCTCATCCATTTTGTATCCATCTGTTACTACCCCGTCTCTAACGCAAAGGATGAACACAGCAGAATGGTGCTGTTTTCCTTATTTTCAGAGAATGAGACACATTATGACAAAAACTAGCCAGAATTGCATCTTCAGAGAGTTGCCTCTGGTACGCAGAGAAAAATATCACCATCTGGAGAACTCACCTCAAGGAGGAGCCCCCTAAAAGCTGCTGATCCCTCCTCTGGAGGGGCGGTGGGGTTGGGATAGCAGGACATCTCAGTTCCAGTCCAGTGATATTAGCTCAGCTGCTTGAATTCAAGCTTAGTGACGAGTGGATTCGTCAGACGAAGTTCTGCGAGCGGTCAGGGGAAATCCAAAAGGCAAGGATTTGAGCACAGTGCAATGGGAGACACGTGTCAGAAAAAAGAGGGATGTGTATGATATGTTAAGCTCGATTACGCTTGGTACAAGTCCAAGGATGTCCTTGGTGCTGTGCCAAGCTTAGCAGACTGTAAGCCGAGCTGAAAACAGCTCAGCAAAGAAGAAAAAGTAGGGTGTGCGATGGAAGCGGTAGAAAGATTCTTTGAACCTGAAAACCAGAGAAGACAACCAGATTGGAGGCCCTCAGTCGAGACTTATGGGCTGTGTAAATGTAACTGTGAATGACCTCTGGTAACAATAAAATCAGAAAACTAATGCTAGAGGACTGTAGAGTGGAGATATGAAGTGTTTGCACAAATATTGGAAGAGAACAATACTGTGAGGGAAATGGATCCTTGACCGCCTGCGAGGCTGATGAAGTTAACGACGGCTTCAGCAAGCTGAAGCAGCTGCTGTTCTTGCAGTTTTTTCTGTAATGGGGAAATGGAATAAGTCCAGACGACAAAGGAACGACAGCAACTTTACAAAGTGATTCATTGGAAAAAGCAGGTTTGGAGATCCTGGGAAAGTGCACAGAGGAAATATCTGAGTGAATGGATTTTGGAGAAGGTAAAGGAAATAAGCGATGAACTTTTAGACTAATAGCAAGTAATTAAAGCAGCTCTTTGCAGGTGAGAAGAGGCGCGGTATGTGTGTGTGAATATTTTTGACTCATTATAAACTAAAACAATGAATCTTTATTGTCATAGACCAGAGCTCAGGAACATGGCCTGGAATAACTTGCAGGACTGTAGAGCAAAAAGGGTGGGTGGAGGTTCTCGGAGGTTCCTGCCTGTGCCAGTAAATAAAGGAGACCAGGGACTGCTCTTTGGCCTGGAGGTCGAATAACAGAAAGCTCATGTGCACATGGCTAAACAGGCTTTCCTGCCGTGCAGGATGGCTGTGCCCAGACTCCCTGGGAGCATTCCCGCTCTTGTGCTGTGTGCAGTGTGAAGTCTCACAGTTTTCTGAGTGTGTGCCAGTTCCCCTGGGCCAAAGCTGTGCCAAGGTCCGTGCAAACTGTTGAATAGTCTGGACATATGTGGGACTGTGGTGCTCTGGGACCTCTTTTATCTACTAGTAAAGAAAGAAGTTGTGAGTGCAGAGCCTCTCCTCTTGCACCCATGCAGTTTACTAGGTACCTTTGCAGTGCCCTCAGCGTTCAGCTAGTGCAAAAGATGTGATAGAGACCCGGTAAGCTTCGCAAGGCACCCATCACCCTCAAACTCTTGGCCACATGCAGGGGTTCTGTAGCACAGCATAGCAGTAAAAATGCTGCAAGTATGCAGACTTACTGGCTTATTCCCATTTGGAAATGGTATATTGGAATATCTCTTCTCTTAGCATCATATCACAACCTAAACAGGCACAGTACATCAGCACAAACTTGGAGACTAGAATCCCAAAACATTTAATCCAAAGCCACAACACAGGGAGAGAAAGCAGATATGAACTGGGAGAGCTGGGAAGAACAGTAACAAGAACAGTAACGGAGCACATGCATCCTGTACTGGGAGAAATAGCAAAGACCAGCAAAAAACAGGAATTTGCATGTAGAAATGAGGTTAGATTTGTTAGGAGTTTCCAGATCCAAGAGCCCAAAAGAGGCAAAGCAGCTGCAGCTCCTTGTTCCCAGGTCCAGGAAGTAGTGAGTCTGATCAGGATGAAAGATCATTAGTGGAAAATTTACATATATGCATATATCCAATATGGGTATCTCCAGTAGCTGGGCTTAGACAGTCTGCTTAGTAGCTGCCCCTGGATCCTGGGTCTCCCCAGTTTCTGGCACCTGGACATATGCTCCTGACACCCACAGCCCCGCTGCAGCTGCTCAGACCCCCTCGCACACGGAGGTGTACAGATGTATGCACTGAGGACTCATGCACTCCCTCCCATTCCCTGCCTTTTGGTCCCCCTCTAAAGATCCCAAAATGTCTTGTGCAATCCCCAAATGCCTTACCTGGCATCACATAACATGTCCCATCCCCTTGGGCAGTCAATCTTCTCAGGCTGTGGGGCTATCTGAAGAGCTGCTCCCATTGACTTGTCTGGTGGGTGTTCCACCTGGACCATAAGGCTGATGGCTCTGCTGGGATGGGCTTGGGAGGAGCTGGGGTAGGGTGCTGTCTTCACTCTAATCAGGTTATTGGGGTTCCATTGACTGCTACTGTTTATTTATGTTTGTGGAGATGAGCTAACAAGAATTGCAAAACTACTATTGCTGGGGAAAGGTGGCTTGGAACAAAATTTCTCTTCGAGAACAGCAACAATGAGCAAGACCTTGAGGAGTTAACGGATGGAAAAAATAAGACAAGGAGAAGAAGAAAAGGTTAAAACCTGTAAATAATCAGTGCAGACAATATTAACGAAAACATGTCAACAAAACTGCACTTCCCTTTGTATCAGAGACAAAGTGCCTAGGATGTTGGAGCACCTGGCAACAACTTCTCTGAGGTGGGGCTGAAAGCATCGCGTTGATAGGAGCTGCTGAGAACTAATGGCAAAAATGGATTTCTCCTCAGCAGAAGATTTTCAAGGAAGTGAAGTTGAGAGAGAAGTCCACACAGCAAGCGGGGATTTTGCTGAGTTCTGGCTGAGGACCATCTTTCCAAACTCGAGGTGATCCAGCTCTTGGGAACAATGACAAAGAGCCTCTCTACTATTCAAGGGGCTTCTGGGACTGCACAAGTACACTGAATGTTGTCTAGCAACTTGATGAAGATGTTCAAGAGGAGTGACGTGAGTGTTTGTGCTCACTGGGGACAGGCGTTTCCTTCTTTGACTGAAAATGCTTTGCAGACAACATCCTTCTTTCCTAAAAATTAAGCAGCCTCCTCTCAAAAAGTGGTTTATTACTTTGACAATGGAAACAATATATTTAGGAGATCACCTGGAATAATGTTTGTATCTGTGTCCTGGTTTGACGATGAGGACACAGATCTGATGCTGACACACCAAGTGTAAATGAAGTGGCTAACAAACCACGACAATCTGTTATTTCACGGAATCCTGTTGTCCCACAAATAATCCTCACCAAAACCACCGCTGGGTTTTCAGATCAGCCAGTCCTTTTCTTAGCGTGGCTCCTGTTCACTGCGGTGGGATAGTACTAGTGAACGCCTTCGCCTTAGACAGCTGGCATGGTCGTATGTGTACCCTTTGCGATGACACTACCCGGTACTGATGCTTTCTCACTGTCGTGGTTTGGTCTGAGCCAGCAACAAAGAACCACGCAGCCGCTTACTCAACCCCCACAGCAGTGGGGGAAAATCGGAAGAAAAAGGCAAAACTGGTGGGTTGAGATAAAGGCAGTTTAACAGAACAGCAAAGGAAAGAGGAAACCAACAACAATAAGGCTGATGGAGGAATGTACAAACACGGTTACTGCATCAGCACTCACCGACCAGACCCCGGCAAGCTCTGGGCATGGCGGCACATGGGATGGAATACCTGTGTCCCGGGCCAGAAAATTAATCCCATCCCTGCCAGAAGCAGGACACTCAGTACTACAGCTACTACTTTGTGTCCATCTGTCTGCAGAGATCATGGTTTCCCTTGGAATCTATGGCAGAGGTTGGTCAAGGTCTTACTTCAGAGTAGCCTGGAGAATCCCAAGGTACTTGACCATAAATTGAAGCAAATGTGAGAGAAAGATTCCCACAAGGGGTGAGTTCCAATGTTGCAGCAAAGGAAGCAAATTCCAGCAGGCTCTTAATGCAATAACAAGCAGAAAAAACCTTTCAGAAGTGCTCAAGTTCTTGTCCCTGCTTTCACAGGTTGCACTAGACGTTTGGTTAGAAGGTCTCCAGGGAACCCTGGTGTCTTGTGGTCCATATGAAATGTCTAAGGGATCGTGAGTCTTCCCTGGACATCATCAGGGAGGGGATATCCCCAGACTCCTGGAGTCTCTTCCCTATGCCAGGGTCCAAAGAGACAGCTGCTGCCAGTACCCCAGCAGACGCCCAGATGGCAGGGTTGGGAAGGGGGCTGTGCCCGTTGGGGGGACGTGCCATACAGCAGAGTGACCGCCTTGGCAAGCGTTTGAGTCCAACACCCTGTGGCTGCTGTGATATTCAGTGGATGTGAACTCAGAGGGTTTCTGATATCATTTTTATTGCCTTTTCTTTCAATTTTCTGTGTTCCAAATGGGATCTCTGCAGAGAAATTGAGCTCCAGGCTGTTATTTTTATAAACTATTAGCACTTTCTGTCCGCTAGCCATTCTGACATCTTCCAGCTCCCTTTCATGTCTCTCTTTGTGTTTCCTTGCCTTCTTTGTTGGCTTTCCTTTCCTCACCAAAATGCTACCTACAGCCCAAGGTTGAGGATGATCCCATACTTACAATCTCTCTGACACATCAAAAATTACTCCCTCCCTCATGTTCCTCTGTATTTCTTCCTGCTGAAGCTGATGATGCCACAGGAGTTAAAAAAACCAAACATCTTTAATGCAAGCAAATAGGAAAAGGAAGAGTACCGTACAAAAAGAGCTTTGCTCCGCAGCAAGAGCAATGCCCTCAGCTTTCAGTTACCTCATGGTTTCATGAGTTATATCTTCCAAAGTGAGATATTTCACAATCCATGGAGATTTCAAGACACTTTAGATTAGACTCCCCAAGCTGTTAACCCCTCGTGCACTCAATGCACCCAGTTTTCCAACCCCTGGCATTTCTCTTCCCACCTCACAGCAGCAACTCCACCATCAAGCCTGCATATACAAGCAATGACTTCTCCCATCCTCACTTCAACCGCAGACTAAGATGAGCAGCTAGAAACGCGGCACCAACGTTCCTGGGAGCAGAGCAGCGTGACCATATGGACACTCAGTACTTTTAGAGACATGTACCTATCTGTGCTGCGATCCTATAAAATGTGCACTGCTTTTTGTTGGGGTTTATGTTTCACTGTAAAGCTATTATTCCTGTCTTCAATTAAGATTTTTATTATTTTCACTATTTGATGTTCATTAAGGTTTTTATTGACCAAGGTTCAATAAAAGTTTACAAGTTACACAAATGCATTACGCCAAATAAAATGAGCTTTCATAAAAGCTCTGCCCAAAGCCTGATGAATGTTCCTGCAGCTCTTCCTCTCCGAGGCAGAGCACACACACCTCTGCTTGTGATCTGCAGCAGTTTGCTGGAGGAACCTCTTGTCGCACTGAAGATCTCATAGGAGGCAGGGAGTGCTCCTGCCAGCGTCATCATCTTCGCTTTGCTCTTCCCTGTGCATGCCTCGGTGCTCATCTGTAACTACTCAGGATATTCTTAAGCTTGTTCTTGTCTCCTGTCTGAGTGCCCAGGCAAAAGCTTCATCAGCCAGACACAGAGGGTAATTTTTTCCTAAAAGCTATGAATTTCCTGCCTTGAGGACCAACAGGGATCATGGACATTTCTGTTTGGAGAAGCTGCAACTGTTTCTGAATGTCCATTGCCCTATCCAAAACTGCATCACTGCTGGGGATTCTCCAGCCTTGGAGAATCATTTAAATGTTGCTTTGAGTGTCTGAGTGTTGAGACCTGTAGTGGGGAAAGAAAAAGCGTGTAAATCAGATCCTCCAGTAAGGGGGAGATGCTACAGAAATGCAAATATTTTGAGAACCGCTTTTCTTCCCCAAGCTCTGAGATCCACTGTTCCAAAGACAGGGTGGATTAGACCCTCTCCTGGGGACAGGAGTCACCTTCCTTTGGCTGGAGAAGAAGTCTCCCTCATCCATAGCTGCAGAGGTCAGAAGCTGTGCTGGGCTACACGGCCCTTCTCTCTGCTGTGGTGTGATGGATGTCTCAGTAAGACCCTGGAGGGAAAGGAAATGTTCTGGGGTTGGTTACACAAAATGTTTCTTCTGTCCATAAATGAAATTTCTTCCTTTTAATCTGAAGTGGTTTCTCCTCCATGAACTTTCAGTTCTGACCCCAAAGTGCCCACGTGGTGAGTCCCAGAGCATGAGGAAATGGGTTTGCAAGTGCATTTAGTGTGACCCAAATTACTTAGGGAAGAGGGCTGTTTCCCTGCGAGTCCATCCTTCACTGTCCAGATTGTCACTCAACACTGCTGCAAGCACCAGGAGTGGAAAGCAGGACTTCTCAGCTTATTTAGACAAGTGCTTCAAAATGCTTGTTGAACTAGTGAAGCTACAACCATACTCTGAGGCTGCTGGGAAAAGTACGCACTGACATCAATCTGCGTATTAACAACCAGACCAACACAGCCATGGAAAGACCTTTCTGTCACCAGTCATTCTGTGCAATATTGCCAGCAGGACATGAAGGTCACAAGGATCACCCTGTTCACCAAAGCTGTTTCAAGAAGTCGCTCCTCTTAACATGCAGGAAGATGTCTGTGGAGCTCCCGGAGTTTGTGCTAAATCAGCAGATAAAAAAATGTACTGCTCTTCCCGGATGATTTGAATTCTGTGCATTTGTAGAAAGAAAGACTCCTCTAACACTTAATTCATGTTTAGTTTACTGTTTGTCTTTTTTTTAACACAACTGAAATTTATCATAAATGTTTCATGAGTAAACAATGGTGTTAATCTATTTGCTAAGCATGGCTGTTGTTTGCAGTGCTGCAGAGAAAGTGACACAAAAAAAGTCCATCTCTGACACCAGTGTCAGGCACGCATGAAAACACCCTCCTGTCCGTGTTTGGGGACACGGAAAGATCAGGGACACGGGCTGGTACAGGAAGAGGATGAGGCAAGGCCAGTTGAGTGAGTGTTGATGCAGCCATGGGGGAAGACACTTGTCATCAGAGCCCCAAGGTGCCTTTCTTCCAGGCTTCAGTGCTAGGGCACAGTGCTGTACCACATGCTGCAGGAAACGAGAACAAGGCTTGTCCCCTTACACCTCTGTCAGATGTCCTGCAGGACACTGACTTTGTTGCGACCCCAAGCAATATGGTGTGATGTGGGGACCGGGAAGTCATCCTCCTTGGACATCCAGTGCTTGGCCAGGATGTCCCAAGCACCTTCTTGCTCACATTTCATTGCAGCGTGAGTCAGAAGTTGCACCAAGGAGGGACAAGTCCTTGCTGAGGAAGGATAGAAGGTCTTGCTGTTGCTGCTCTCCAGGTGAGAGGAGGTGCTGCTGGGATGGAGGAGCTTGCTTGATGCACAATGCTTTTGGAGGTCTTGGTGAGACACCCTGTGCCCATGTCCCCAGCAGGTCCTCAGCAATGGTATGAGGTGCTCAGCACCCACAGACCTGACAGTGTAGATGGCACCACTGCCCAAAACTCAGGGACAGCCTGAGCCTGCAACTGCCAGGGTTCTCCATGGGTGAAAACACCCATGGCCAGGCTCAGCATGCAGAGGAGACCAGCTGCTTCAAAGCACCAGGACTCCAGCCTGTCCTAAAAATATCCTTTATGTGAGATAGCTGTGACCTGCTGCTCTCTCTTCCAGACACCCAGGGTCTGGCCAGCACCAACCTGACCGGCTGTGGTAGCATCATTTTGCTTCAGCTGGCCTTGTGCTCTTTCTAATGGGGTACCTGGTGCCAGGGTGGGCTCAACATCCTGGTAGACACACTTTTCACCTAAGGCTGAGAGTGTCCCTTGGGGATGGCCAGGCCGGAGGAAAGCCTGTCTGCTCTCTGGCAGCAGTAGTCCTTGGGCTGGCAGAGGAACCCTGCAGAACATCTCTAGGACTCCTCCTCCCATGCAAATCCCACTCCAGTCTCCAACAGTTAGAAATTGGCTCAGCCCTGCTGTAGGAGGTTTATTAATGTCCTTTCCAAAACATGTTAGTGTTAACTCTGCTAATTGGATATTCTCATTATCCACATAAATTCCAGTCCCACCGGGGTTCTGTGCTACGGATGTGCAAATCCAACGTTACAATCCATTGCTCTGGCATTTCTGGGTTGTGCTCAGCATGATTTAAGTGAAGAACAGTAGTGGCTGATGACTGCAAAGGCATCTAAGTGTGCTGGGGATTTAAACCAAACCGCTCAGGCACATCACTTTTAACAGTGCCTTCTCTGGGAAGGAAAGGGCTTTTCGGAGAGAGTTTCACAGAGCGAATATTAAGTCAATTTGACTGTAAGCTCCTTGGGAGAGAGAATATCCGTTCCTCACGTTTGTGCAGTTCGCAGCACCATTGCCTGGATCCGACCAGCGCAGCCATTTAACGGGTTTGTGACCGCCACTGATTGAACACTACCCTCCCAGCTCGTTTCCTAGAAATTACTTAAATAGCCCAATCATTTGCAGTCCTTGGCCAGCTGAAGGCTGAATGTACCTCCTCATATTTGCTCTTGGATGTGAATCAGTCCCCGATGTATCTTATTCTTGAATGGGAAAGCATTTGGAAAATCCCTGTATTGTAAGACCAAGCCAAAAAATGTGAAGCTAATGTAGATGACAGAAACAGAAGGAGCTGGAAGACTCGACATGGCTCAGTGGTTGCCACTGTGTTGGCAGATGGAAAGGAAGGGGCAGTGACACCTCCAAATAGGATCAGAGCACTCTGGATCTGCTCTTCACTAAAAAGTGGGGTTTTTTCTTCATAAACAGAAAAATCTTCAAAACACACAAATGTGCATTAGTGTGGTTGGAGATTTTTCAGATGTAGGTATTTGTTTTCAATAAGAAATTACCATCAACTGTGAAAGAGGGGAGAAAAGAGAAAGGGAGATCATGGGATCTTTTCCCAGTCTAATTTTTGAATCAGGTCCAGAAATCATGTCTTCACTAAAACAAATTGATGCAGGATATGTTTGTGTGGCTATTTTGAAATACCTGTAATTTCCCTCCTCCTGTTTATAAAAGCCTCAGAACATGATCAGGGAACAAAACCAATAAAGAGCAATTCTAGCCAGTTCCCTCATTTGTGGGATGAATCTCATACTGTGAATAATGAAGAGTGAATAGCTGAAGTAAATAGTTCACAATCAATCTGCCTTGCCTGGCTCGGCAAATGCAATCAGACAAGATGCAGTATAATACAGCTGGATGCAAGGTCACTGTCTAGCAACAAAGAATGCAGGTTGCAATTACACGGTGGGGGTCTGCATCTTGGAAAGCATGGAAGGAGCGGGGGTCACGCTGGAAACCAAGTTAATCGGCAGTGTCGTGGCTATGAAGTTGCACATGATCCGGAATGGATAAACAGCACCCTATCAAATCGAAGGCAAAGGTGCTTTGTACTGTAGAGAGAGAAAGGGGAGGTCATATGCTGCTACCAAAAAACCTAAGCAAAAGCACAAGATTCAAAGCCATGGCATTGCCACCCGCAGGGGATGAGCTCTTGGGAAGCCTCAGGCAATGGAAGACATCGATCTTCAGCTGCTTGGTCACCGTGTGTCAACACAAGACTAAACCTTGGCCTTTGATGTGCCAGGAAGCCCTATGTCAATAGAGGTTTGCCAGGTGGTAGGTAAGTTTGATGTCTTGGGTGTCCCCCTGAAAATCCAAAGGACATTGGCTTAAGCAGTAGAAAACAACTGGCACCATCCGAATGCTCCTGAGAAGTAGCTTTTCCCCACTTGGAAGCAAAATTTCCACTGTTCAACCAGAACGAGGAGATGAAACAGATCAAGCTGGGGAAATGGGAGTGCTACACTTCAGGAAAGGTGGTAGTGTTGCAGCCAGTCTGTCTTGCTCCCACACTGCCGCACTGGTACTCCTGTGGGACTCTGAACTGCTGAACACCTCAGGACTCTAGGAACAAGGCCTGGAAGCATCCTGAAGGAAGGAAGACCGCCTGCTGTAGCTTTTCAGCTGGCTTTTTCTG
Organism: Burhinus oedicnemus; assembly: GCA_008921705.1. Lineage (NCBI taxonomy): Eukaryota > Metazoa > Chordata > Aves > Charadriiformes > Burhinidae > Burhinus > Burhinus oedicnemus. The sequence goes on from VFFE01006528.1 coordinate 76,234, forward strand.
GCTGGGTAGGTAGGACAGGAGCCGTTGCTGGACATATTGCACTCTTGGTCACTGTATGTCCCAGCAAATCCAAGAACTTCTATCCACCATTTCTCTGCCCCATCTCTGAACCTGGAAAGCAGCAACCTGGCTGGTGGGGCTGAGACACAGAGGTTGGGCTGGAAGAGCATGGAGCTGGTGACTCTATGTGGCAGGATGTTGACAGACCTACAGGAGTCTAATGAAAGGGAAGCATGGCTCAAGAAAGAGAGCTGGGAACTACAGAGAGAGTGGGCAGAGACAGAAAAGAAGAGGGGTATCGGCTGTCTCTGAGAAGCAGAGAGGGAAGCAGGCAAGGAAGGCATGAAGAGCAGGGATACAGTTGTTGAAGAGTGGGGAATGGGCAGGACAGGGCTCCTGGCAGGTTTGTTCATGGTCCAGTGCATCCAGGGGTTCCCTTAGCCCAGAGGAAGGAGCAAAGGGAAAGGTCTGGAGATAATATGGCCTGGGGACCATGAGTCATCAGACACCAGCGTTGGTCATGTCAGTGCTCCCATGCTCCCTCTGTGGAGCTGCAGCCCACCTGGGAAAGCAGAATGCAGTGGCATGGGCGTTTCTGGAAATGCAGCCACTGAATGTAGGTTCTCAGGTCTTTTTTAAAAGAAGTATTTGCACAGCACTCCGTTTTGGATGTGCACATCCTTGAAGAAGAAAAAAATAGGCAAATTAGAGCTGAACATTGCTCTTCAGGGAAGTCACCAGAGCTGTCTTTGATACCCTAAATTTAGGTGCCGATGATTTGCAGGTATAACCTGCTGTCAGCGATGCCACAGAGCCAGCCCTGCCTCTAAGCAGCGTTCACACACTGCAGAGCATGAGGAGTTAAGCCCTGCAGGTCTCAGATCAAGAAGCATCTGGCTGGCATTGCCTTTCCTAGGAAAATTATGGATTCTTGGCAGCAGGCTAATAAACCAATCAGCAGTAATTAGCATCTTTCGAGGAATGAACTATCTGGTGGCATTCAAGGAGTAGAACATCTTGCCTCAGCGAAATGAAGTGTGAAAGAGCTCTGCGGCGAGGTGGGGCTATCGCTATGGTGCTCTCTTCGGAGACCTGCTATCTTCAAACCTGCTGCAGAGGAGGGAAGCCTGGACTGATGTTCCAGACCGCACACATCGCTTCTTGAACAAATTGTCTCCTCCGCTCTCCTTTCCAAGCTGTGGGGTTTTTATTGCAGGCTGCAGCCTTGCCTGGAGCGAAAAAGGACTCTCCCTTGGGGCACACTGAGGCATGGGCTGGCCCGGATTTTGATCTATTACTGAAATGGTACTATTTTCTTTTTGCTCTGTGGAGTGCCTAAATTTTTAACACAAACACATCAATCAAAATGCAGTTCCGGGACTGCCCATTGATGCCTTAATTTTCCTGCCAACAGACCGAAATCTTCACTTTCTGTGCTTCCATGTGCCCTCAGGGTGGTTGCTCCTCTCCAGCACACACCAGGTTACGTGAGGGAAATGATGCTGTCACACCACGGGGACAACTCTTCTGTCCCTCAGCTGAGATGCGTCTCCATCAGGCTTCTTGAGCTGAACCTATCACAAGAAAGGAGTAAAACCGGTCCTCGCTTGCTCTGGTGACTTCACTGCAGCTCCATCAGGCAGAGTCCAGACAGACATGGCTACAGCAGGCTCTTGGGCTGTGTCTGGCTCCGTGCACGTGCCGGTATGAGGAATTTGGAGTCAATAGCAGTCAAGGCTGCTGAGATCAACAGGAGTAAGGAGCAACTGTCTGCTTACGGTAAAGAACTAGGAACTGCAAAAATTAAAAGGCAAAAGACAGCTGGGGAAGAAAAAGAGAGACTCCGGGAGCCTGAAACTCCACTTGGAAGTATTCGGCTTCGGAAGCACGGTGGCTGCTCTCTGGCACTGATGGCTACAAAGGTTCAACCTGGTACCTGTCCTGCAGCCACGGCGGCTGGGCTGCGCTGGGCCGTCATGTGTCTCACCAGCGCAGGCAAAGGGGCAGGCTGAACCGGCCAGTGTGCGCCGTGGGAAGAGGAAGGCTGATGTTTAGGAACCCCCACCCCAGCAGTAAACGTTTCCATTGGAAAAAACACAGGGCCAAGCACATTCAGATCAGGGGCAAAGGATTCTGCTAAGAATGAAGCATTCTGGAGAAGCTTAGATTGTTTCCTGTGGAGAAGAAATTGTTCTGAGAATTCACACTCCACAGAACCAACAAACCGTCCCTGATCCCCCCATCCTGGTGACTGACTTCCTTTGCCCTGCACATGCTGAGAAAAGGAAGAGAGGACACCTTGGCAAGGTCTCTGCTACCTGTGCACCAGCACTGCTCCCTTCCAGACCCCCAAATCTGGCTGGAAATACAACTAGCAACCCCACGGCTTGCCTGTCTGTCGACCTGTTTCCCACGCTGTAGCCTCCGTGCTGAGGCCGGTGGTTTCAGCAAAGTGTGTCCGGTCAGAGCTGTGATAAGTGGGCGGGAAGAGGCCCCTCAGGATGGCAATATGAAACATATGGCAGGCGTACTGTGACATATTGCTAACAGACCTGCACTTACAGGTCCATTAGTCTCAATTAGAGTGGATTGGAATATTTAGCACCGGTTCGAGTAAAAGTGACTGGGAATGGTGTATTGGGGCTCATCAGTGTGGCTGGTGGGGCTCTTCAGGAGCCAACAAGAAATGCTAGACTAGCACAAAACACCGGGGCTGGGGGAGGGAGTGTGGTGCTGGCAGGGGACCCTTGGAGCTTGTGCATGTTGGTGTGGCTGTTGCGCATCGACGTGTTGTACATCATCTTGAAGAGGATGCTGTGCTTGAGGTACCCAAAGGAGAACAGTGAGGGGGCTGACCACCAAGGGACAGGGCTGAGGGAGCAAGCAGGTCTGCCCAACCTTGAGCCCTGAGCCCAGCAAACAGCAGCATTGCTGAAGATGACCAGGCAAGAATGGGCAACTTTCTGACTTCTGCATAATGGAGATATGTGCCAAATATTTCAGCCCACCTTGCCCTTGCATGCAGGCAGCAAGCTCTCCTTACCCTGAAGCCACAGTCCCACTCCTGGCAGTAACTCACAAATTTCCATTCAACCTCCCTCCATGACGCTGTTCTGTATATACCCACAGACCTGAGGCTTGCAAAGCATCTCGGAGAAAATGGGACACAGAGACAGTAGTTAGTGTTGGTCCCACTGGCCAGGAGGATGGGACAAGGCTGTGCCTTGCCAAGGACATATGGAGGAGTTTCCACCAAAGGCAGCAATGAGCCCAGACCCAGCAAAAACCTCAGTCAGGAAACCATCATTAAGAATGCCCTCATGGAAATGCAGACATGCTGTGAGCTCTGCTAATTCCCCGCTCCGTTTAATTGCCTCTGTGAGACACTGTAAGAAAAAGAATCGCAAACATTAAAATACACAGTGGGATGAGGATGACAGTTGCTACCTCTGCTGTGATTATGCAGAGAGAGAAAGAGATCAGAGTCTGGCCACAGGCTGTGTATCTCCCTGCCCCAGTGCAGAAGTGTGGCTACAGGCTTGGCCCTCTTCAAAACCAACTACAAAGTTCATTTCTTGAACTGTATTTTCCCTCAATATATTATTTCTGTGTACAAACACAAACATGCATGGACCTGTGGAGAAGTGCAGGAGCAAAGAGGCAGGCATACGCATAAAATCCCAAACTAACCAAACTTTTCCTCCAAAAGAGAAAGAAAGATATTGTGATGTTTACTTACAAATGCTTCATGCACATATGGATAGGAAGGAGATGGAAATCAAGAAGTACCTGGAAAAATTACATTTCTTTCTTAAATTTCTAGTGAACCAAAAACTTGAGTCAGACCATTCCCTGTGCACAACACAACACATCTAGCTGAGATGAATTACCTTTGTTTCTGCATCAAAATGCTCGAAGTGGATCCTCACACACATCTCAGACCTGTCAGATGGTTCAGCCACATGTTTAGGCCCTAAAGACTTCAAGGAGAAATAGAGTAACCTTTGGTGGTCCTCATGCCCCCAGTGTGTCACCTTGGCTTAGGCAGCTTGAACCACCCTTCTCAGGAGGATTCAGCCTGTGGATGAGGTGGCAGGAACAGCTAAACAGAGCTGAGACAGGGAAGTGTTGGGAAACCTGCCTGCACGTCACACCGCAGTCACCACGGTCTCCGTGCCTGACGAGAGTGAGCACGAGTGCACACAACGTGGAGCACGAAATGGCCTCTCCTGAAGGTTAACTGCCCTTCGAGCAGATGTTCCCTGAAACCATTAATGGTGATGCTGGGCTTCTTGATGGTGTCTCGTTTGATCTACATGTGTTACCACTTTGTTTAATAGCAAAATAAGTAGTGAAACAGCCATATTTGATGCAGTTAAAGCAGAAGGGTCTTGGTTTTGGTCATCAAGTGTTTATGGCGTGCAGACTCCACAAACCACCCATTATGTTTAGATTAATGTTATGCTAATGAGACATGAAGAAAACCGGCCAAAAATTATTTCTAGAACAGGTACTCAGAGACCAGAAAACACCGTGTGGACACTTAATCTATCCCCTGAGACACTTTAATGAAGGAAGAGTGCCTGGAGCCCTATTAACTCCATGAAGACACTAGTCTCTCCAGAATCCGAACTATTTTTATGTTTTCCAGCCTGCTGTTTAAGGGCTAAAGGCACAATTTTTATCGATGCATGTAATATCAGTTATTGCACTGCCTGGCTGGCACGTCCCCACAATCTGCTCGCTCTGGCGTGACCTCTCCTTACGTAGCTGTGCACAGAGTGCGTGACCGGCTTAGCCAGGGACGCAGCACACGCACAGCACCTCCGCAGGCTCACAAACACGGTGTGGACTGGCCAGCCCAGCCAGGTTGTAGATGTGTGGCTGGTGCGTCTTCTTTCTCTCAAATGACAGCACCGAAGTCATTGGCATCGCGTCTGGTTTTTATTCATTGGACTGTTCATGACAGTTGGTGCTGAATAGAGGGTAACGAAGCATGTCGTGAAGATATTTTGTCTTGATAAAAGTTGACATAAGAGACAATGAAAACATGAGGAACGCGGAGTAACAAATCAGCAGCACTGAACAAGCGGCATTCGGTCTCTGTGCCTGAACACACATAGAGATGCTGCAGAGTTACCAGCCTGGAGAGAGGGATCCAAGGCATCTCCAGCTCTCTTAGATGGCTAATTGAAGACTTTTCTGTGCCCTTCCCTCTGATGGAGTGTGGAAAACTGAGTGAATGATGAGTAAGGTCTTGATTGGATATTTATTCACTTTGAAAGGAACCATCTGACGAGCCCATCCTCATGAGTCCTTCACGGATCATAGAATCATAAAATCATAGAATGGTTTAGGTTGGAAGGGACCTTAAAGACCATCTCGTTCCAACCCCCCTGCCATGTGCAGGGACACCTCCCACCAGACCAGGTTGCTCCAAGCCCCTTCCAACCTGGCCTTGAACACCTCCAGGGATGGGGCAGCCACAGCTTCTCTGGGCAACCTGGGCCAGGGTCTCACCATTCTCAGAGATGTTCTCTGTAAGCAGTCAGGCATGCTGGATTTACACAAAACAGGGAAAAAGTTTGTTCCTGAATAAATTTATGAGACAAAGCCCTGAATGTGGTTCAGTCCTGTTCATAGATGTTTGATAGTCTGCACAAGAATTTGGGTATTCAAACATTTATTTTTTTTAAAAAACATCCTGATATTTACAAAGCAGTTTAATTTGAATGATTATTCAAGCACAAAGCCTCTCTGTACATGCTTTGGTTGCTATCTGTGACAATCCTGATTAAGAAGTGCAAGTTATGTAAGTGAAAAAAAAAAAAGTTAATTCAACTAGCAGCCCGAGACCTGGTGTACGTAGTTAATTACTTTGAATGTTAACAACAAAAACATGCCTGAAGGGGTCTGTTCAATTTACCAGCCATTTACCAACTCACAGAAAAAGTGAATTACTAACAGATTATTGTTGTAATAGCTAAATCAAACAACGCTGTTTGTAAAAGCACATTCTGAGCCCAGATGCTGCGGTGTTCGGCAGACCGATTTCAGACCTTACACCGTACTCTAAAGCCTGCACTTGACATTGCAATCACAAAACATTAGGTTTCGTCAAAGATCTGCACAGGGAAGCATGCAAGGTGCCAGGCTATGAATTTACAGTGCATTAGTCATGGCACATTAACTCTCTGTGTGTATAAGGGGATTGGGATTCATCTCCGTGAACCCCAGCCCTCTGAAAAGGAGCTGTCTGGTTTAATCTCCCCCGTACGAGGAGTGGAAGAAACAGGCACCTCCTGGGGCAGACCACTCTACCTAGGCAGGTGTCATGGAGAAGAAGAGTTTTAAGATGAGTTTGAAAGTGATAATCAGCTTAAGTGATGCCTAGTTATCCACTGAAAGACATTAAAGACACAAGATAAAACTTCTGCTCAAGATGAGAAGAAGCTGTTCAGAGGTGGATATGTGAGTCCACTGTGTGTGTGGTTGTAGATAAAGTGCAGAGGGAGAAAAGAAGGAATCAGGACTAGAGCCATGAGGAACTTCACAACGGAATGTAAAAGATCCTCCAAAGGAAATGCTGTGGGAGCAATCAAAAGGGTAGAAGAGAGCTGGCAGAGGCTGGGCCTGGAAGGAGGCTCTGCAGAAGAAGGAGGAAAGAAAGTGACTGACCGTGTATTAACTATGGAGCACATACCTGGACAACTCAGCCAAAATAGAGCAGCTTGTTGAAGCCACAGAAATTGAATGTATTGATGAGCCCATAGTCACACTCCGGCAGGAGAGGGAATAGAACTGAGCAATGATGGTGATGCTCAAAGAGGAGAGGGCAGCACCAGAGTCGGGGACAAAGGAGAGGATAAAGATGATTGACCAGCTCTTCTGGTCAAGGCAGAACTGTGAATCAAACTAAGGGGTGTGGGAGGGCAAACAGGCTGCCAGGGGTCTGTTTTGTCCCTGGTGGGGGACACTGGAGTCTGAGGATGACAGGAGAGGCACCTGAGTCAAAACCAGTCAGGATGGCTCCTGGGGAGGAGCAGAAGGGAGTGCAGGGAAGCCAAGCAGGCAACTGGAGAAGAAAGGGCAGGAAGAAGAGGGAAATACTGGAATCAAGAAAGAAAGGTCAATTACAGCAGGGGAAAATGTGCTTTCATCCTGCAAGGGAGACCAATATGCTTTGAGGTCGCAGAGATCCCTGCTGCTTCGTGCCCTGCTGCTGTCTGCTCGGGGCGGAGGCCGTGCTAGTGAGGAGGCAGGGATGCATTCAGGGGCTCTAACGCCTTCTGTGTCCCCAGCGCACTGTCAAAAATTGCTGGAAGTGTTCCACTGAGCTCTTCTGGGTGGTGAAGTGGAAATATATGGTCTTCCCTTTCAGCTCTGTGAGGAGAGAACTGAGCAATGCAAAGAGGACACAGGTTCCCATGAGCCCCGAATCCTGAGTGTCAGCCCGCAAAGCTGAATGGAACCCGATCAACGTGTCCAGGCCCTCGAGATGTATGTGCAGTGCACAAGATGGGCCTGTTCACAAGGAAAGTCACTCCACTCTCCTCACACCAAAGACATGAGGGGACATGGGACGTGCAGGGTGGTGGCAGGTCTCCCGTCAGTCCCAGGACATGACAAAGGCACCATGGAATCAGAACCATGGGCATCATTTCCTCGCACTCACCATGTCCTGCCTGCTCGGTGCTTGCTCACGTCAGGGAATCGGCAGCAGAGAAGACACACGTTTCCCTGCTGAAGCACCTCCAATGGGCTCTGCCTCTCTGACAGGTCTTGTCTGCCAGAACTTCCCAGAAAGTTGAGCTGCTTCTGGATCTTTAAACTGTCCTCTCGGGCAGCAGACCAAGCAGTCTGTTTGCAGTAATCCCCTTCTCCAATTTCAGAAACTACAGGTCTAACAGGAGTGAAGAGGGGCGTTGAGTACTGGCCACGCTCAGGGGATTGCTGGTTCCTGGAGTCCCTCATGGAAAGAGGCTCTCCTGAGCTGTTACTCAAAGTTTCTTTCCAGTATGACTTTTTACATCTTTCCTTTTATATATCACTTCATCATGACACAGAGGAGAGGTGCTCCAGGACCCTTCAGCAGCGCGAGTGCAGGCCCACACACCTCCCCATCCAATGACACGGTGACATTTCATCCATCCAGCACGGTTACTCAATGAAACCCTTTGTTTCGCTGTGATAAATGGGGCAGGCAGGGAATTGATTTTCTTCCCCTGCCTGCAAGGCGTCAGAGGGCTGCTTTCACCAGGAGGCCTTCTCTCTGCCTCAGTGCTCAGATTAACTTATTAGGAGTTAATTAATCAGGCCTATTGATTGGCTGTCACATTGTTGGATGGTTAGTCTGCTCTCGGGTCGGAAGGTCATATCAGAGTAGTTCCTTCTGTCCTCTTCGCTGTGTGATGCCTTGTCATCACCAAGAGAGGCCAAGCAGCAAGGAGGAGCAGGAAGAAGAGGAAGATGAAGGTTGGCCTGTTTGCCAAACAACAGGGTCAACAGAAGAATGGAAATATAGCTCCCTTCCCCCTTGCATGGTGCGAGGGATGGCGATAGCTTCCACAGCTGCTCTTTTCCAAAATGAAGGAGGAACATGAGAGAGTGCACAGTCAGATGGACCCTTGGCTTTTCAGCCCAGCTGACTCCCACTCGCGGCTGCCCAGGGGTCTCTGATGCTGTTCACGGATACAGAGAGCTGCTGTGGCCCAGGTGGGACATTGCCCACAGTGGGTTACTTGCTTGAACAAGTGTCCATGAGGCAATGAACAGTGGGGTTTTAGAGCGCAAAGATTTCAGGGAATCAACTTTGCACAACAGGAATGAATGTATCCGTCTAGGAAAATTAAGTGACAAGGTACATAAAAAGAAAGGGGTCACCCTCAATAGAGTTGGGATGAGATTTTGAGGCAAACCGCCCTGGACTTTGTAAGATAACTGATGGGATTTTTAATGACCATATGTGATCGGCCTCTCAAATTTTGTCTGAGGGGTCATGACCAACAGCAAAGCATACTTATTAAAAAGTGAGGTTTCCTGAAAGGCTGCCTTAAAGCAAAGCACTGAACAGGTTTAATCTGTTTTCTTGATCAAGGAGGGCATTAGGCAGTGACTGGGTAGAGATTCGTAACTATCTGCATGGGAGGGAGATTTCTGACAGTAGAGGGCTCTTCGGTTGCACAGAAGAAGACCTAATTTAGTGTCCAGGGTTGTGAAGCAAGAGTTACAGAAAGTTAGGCTAGAATTAAGGTGCAATTTTTTAAAAGTGAGGATTTAACTTGTCTTGAGAAGTGGCCAGTTCCTCTCCTCTTGTGTCTGTTCCCTGGAAAGAAGAGTGGAAGACAACAGCTGGATGAAGATCTTCCCCTCTGTAACACAGTCTGAGCTTCCTGACTGTGACCCTGCAGATCTGTGGACCAGAGCTGGGCTGGGACCTCGGCTCAGAGCTCTGCTGGACCTACCAAGCATTTAATGCCACTATCCTTGTCATATTTGGCATTTGTTTCACCTGCTGAGTCTTCCAGAATTGTGGTCCTTGGCAACCTCCATCTTCCTACTGGAAAAGCAAGTGGTTACAGCCACGATCTATTGATCCTATGACCACCAACAGATCCACACTGGAACGTTACCCACTCCCGGACATCTCAGCTCAGCCCTACAAGGCATTGGCTCCAGCAGGTCTTGCCACAAGGAACGATCACACTCCTCTGCTAACAGACCTTTTGGTTAAGGTGCTGAGAGGAAACCATGAGCCATGCGTGACAAGGGGTGGTGAAACTTGGTTGGCCAAGGGACAGAAAAAGATTGTCTTTTGCGGAACATGTGAAGTAGAGATCTGTTCCCCAGATAATGGCATTTGTTCACTTCTTTATCAAGACAGACTTTATCTGAAGAGTGCACATCCACTACCACTTCCTCTAATGCTCTAAAACCGAGCATGCACCTACAGGACCTATTGGGAAATCAGCCAAAGAGCGGAGGTGATTATTTCTTCCTTTCTCTTAACCCCTGTTCCAGCTTCAGCCTTTTTGGGGATCAGCAGCAGTCAATGCTGCAATTATTCCTGATGCAGGGTGTTAGCTCAGCCTCTGCTTATCTTTGTCTCTTTCTCTGGAGTGCCTGTCCCATCAAATCTGACAGGGCAGACATTGGCAGGGGATCCACAGGGTTGTGTTCCCATCACTCATCTGTGCTCTGCTCTGCAGGGAACCTTATGTCTCACCTGGAAACAGACGTGAAGGGGCACTCTCTGGGGCTCTGATCACACACTAGGTTTGGATCCTCAGCCATTTACACCATGGAAATCTTGGAGGAGTACAGATGAAGGGCTGCCCCTTGTGCTGCCTCACACTCTCAGTCTCCTTTCACCACGCGTGTCCCCGGCTGGCTGTGGCCATTGAGATGCAATATATTCCCTCTCATAGGGAGGAGGGAGATTGAAGTCATTGGGGAGTTTTCTAGATGTAAGAGGAAGGAACCAGCCACATCCCTGAAGACGCAGTGTGGAAGCACGTCAGTGTGGAGATGTTCAGTTCTTGATTTTTGACAGAAAACCTGCATTTTCCTCAGCAGACAGACACATATATGGAAAAATACAACAGCACTGTTTAGCTTAAAAAGAGATATCCCAAACCCACATTTTGTTTCAAATCCATTTGAATGAAAATGCTTTAATCAGACTTGTGCCACAGTATCAGGGGTTGGAGGGTGCCAGTGGGAAACCATATTTTGCCTTATTATGTTTTTGCATAACCAAGTATGATGAAGGCTTGCTGCTCAGCTGCTCTGGAGCTGAGTTCCTGCCCTACTGCCATTCAGTTTCTCCTGCTAGCACTGGAGAGGAACCAGACCTCCTCAGCTCTGCTGAGGAAGCACTAATGAGGGTCTCGTCTACAGGTGCGTGTTTGGCAAACCCTGCCTGATAGCTTGTCGACCAGTGACAAGACCGAGCGTCTTCTCAATGCACAGTAAACAAATCAAACTCCCAGCCACGTTTTCTGTGAAGAAAACCAAAATGCCTTGATCATCAATCAGAAGGACCTGCCACATGACAGGTGCTTGCAAGCAGAAAGCAGAGGCAGCCTGGGAAGCCTCGGACTCCAGCCAGCGAAGCCTGAGCTTCCCAGCTGTGCTCCAGCTGTGTGCGCAGTCACACAAACCATGCCGTATGAGAGCTGCCTGCTGGGTAGTACGGCACCATCTGGGCACGTCTGCACTGTGGGATGTCCCCTCAGTCCAGTTCATCCCAGTGCTCTTTTCCTTTTTCCTGTGCTTCCCCAACACTGGTGTCTGGGCAGCAGGGAACTGGAACTGTTGGAATTTGGGTCTCATCCTGGCGCATCTCGCTGGGGAAGAAGGTCATTTCCACATGAACCTGCAATAGTGCAGGGAACTGCAGGATGTTTTTTATTGCTGCAACTACATTCTTGCAATCACCCAGCCATGAGCCTTCTCAGAATTATATGTGCTCAAAAGAGGTGGCTCCCGCCTAGCAGCTCCCTATTAAACTGCCATCTTCCTTTGGGATCCCATCTCTCCTCTTACGATCGGCTACACTGTGAGGCTGCAAGAAAGAAAGAAGCTGGGCTGCTTTTGCTGCAGCACGTTGAGCTGTGGTTACAAGACAAGTAGTTCTCAGGTGGGTCCCACAGACCCCGCACGCCACCCACTCTGACGTGCCAATAGCCATGTGCATCGTGTGCAGCCAAGCACACCCATAGGCACGTGGCAAACTGTGCACAGGTGTACACACCTGCTTACACAGACACAAAGAAATCATTAGTCCCTGTCCCTATCAGGCTTTGAAATGGACAGTCTGCACTCAACGTGCAATCCAGGATTGAGCAGGGCTATGGCCTAAGCCATTGTCTCGGTACCACATTGCCTGTGGAGGGTGTCCTGCCTCCCTCTGGGGGTCTCCTGAGCCCCTTGGCTCACTAACGTCTTCTGTTCAATTAAGTGAAGCTGTCCCATCTGCTCTGTCCACGCTAACAGCATCTGCAGCCAGGTCCTGCAATGTTGCAGGCATATAGTGCATATTCTGGAAAATAGCCCTGAATATATCATACACAGGGGCTGTCTCAGGAACCATATTTATTGTCTGTCAAGCGGTGATTTGCTTAGCTGGTGATGCCTCAGTCTTCACCTTGCCCTGCATCCTGAGCTGTACCGGTTCTGCACAACACCATTGCCAGCATGGTGATGTCTTCACTGTACATCTCCAAGGAGCTTGCAGTCCATTTTCCTTTGGACACTGGGGTTGCTCTGCAGAACAGCAGCTGGACTGGATCAGTACCTTTAGTGGTGCCACTATTTAAGGTCTGCACTTTTACTAGGGTCATACACTTGTCTGTTTCGACATGAAGATGCTGTCATGCCTGAATCACGTATGTTGCCTTGGTCACATTTCCATGTGTTTTTTCACTGCTGTACAACAGCCATCTTGGATGCATACAGAAGAAGCAGCTTGTGGCAGCCATCTGACTTCTACAGGCCCATGTTGATCCCACCGTCCAGCTAAGCAGGCTGAGATGGTCTGCCTGACACTCTCAGTGACCCCAGAAAACGATGCTTACTAATTATAATAATGGAATCATAGAATAACCCAGTTTGGAAGGGACCTCAGGAGGCCTGTGGTGCAGGTACCTTCCAGTATCAGTAACAAGATCAGACCAGGCTGCTCAGGATTCTCCAGCCAGGTGTTGAAAACCTCCAAGAATAGAGATGCTATGGCCTCTCTGGGCAGCCTGTTTCTTTGCTTGACTGTCCTAATGGGGAGAAAAGTTTCCTTATATCCATTCTGAACCTCTCCTGTTTCAATTTATGACCATCGTCTCTTGTTTTTCCACCATGCACTTCTGTGAAATGCCTGTCTCTTCCTGCTGACCTTCTCAGAGGCACTGGCAAACTGCTAGGACATGTCCCCAAAGCCTTCCCTTCTCCAGGCTGAACAAACCCCATTCCTGCGCCCTCTCCTCACCAGGGCAAGTGCTTGAGCCCCACGACCATCTTGGTGACCCTCTACTGAACTCCCTCCAGTTCATCAATATCGATTACTGAGGGGCCTAAAACTGGACACAGTATTCTAGATGTGGTCTAATAACTACGGAGTACAAGGCAATAACCACTTCCCATGATTTGCTGGCCATGCTCCTGTTAGTACGGCACGGGATGCTGTTGGTGTTTGCTCCTGGGGATGCGCTGGTGGCACGTCAGTCTGAGGGAGGAGCAGGGAGAACAAACGCAAGGGTTTATGCAGGACTTAGTGCAAATTTCAACAAATCAGAGATCCCATCAGTGACTGGGATGAGGACTTGACCCTTTCTGCCTAGACAAGATGGTGAAAGCCAGTCTACAGATGTTACCAACAGGTAGGGAGATGGAATAGGTCACATTGTGCTTTTCTGCAGGAAATTACATTTTGCAGTCTACGCCATGTTACTTTGTTATTACCAGCACATAAATCTGCAAGTGCACAGCTTATTGAGGCTCTCTGACAGCCAGGAGATGGGGAATTGTCACTATGACAGATGGACTGACAAGTACAGTCCTATAGAAAAAACTTTGTTCAGCTTGGAGTTAAAGCTGTAAATATATAAAACTTACATAAAAGAAATGTGATTAGAACAGTGCAGGTTGAGAGGACGAGACATCCCATGGCAGGCAGCGCTGGAAGGAGGAGCATGACAGGTACTGGACGGAGGCAGGGCTCAAAACTGGGCTGTTTCCTGCCCCTCTGTGTCACACAGTGAGTATCGTCAGATTACAAAAAGGTGCTCAGTCATCCCACGACCTTCCAGACCTGACTGTGTAAGAACAGCAGCCGGGCTTTGCTTTCATTTCGCTGCCTCGTGGAGAGGTGTGGGAAGCGGTCCCCGTGCCCCGCTGACAGCTCCACCTTGCCCATCTGCAAGAGTGCGCAGAGGCCGGGTATAAAGGTGGTAAGGCAGGAAAGAGCCTCCAGAAGACTTTCAGGTCGGTGCCCTCCACTTCACGAAGATGAAGGATTAATTCTCCATTTCGCTGAGTTTCCAAACTTGTTTCCTTACCAGCCAGGGGGAGTCGGCACGACTGATCTCTGCTGAGCGCCGGACGCAGCCTGGGGCCAAGCCTGGGGCACGAGCGTGCCGAGCCTGCGGAAAGTGCACAAGCAAGAGGTCCGGGGGTGCGCTGGGGTACCGAGCAAACCGCCCGAGGAGAGAGGCCGGCTGTGGTTCCCGGTCAGTCTCCCCACGGCACGGCCACCCTCACCCTATCCCAGCCGTGGTGGCGGTGCCATTCTCAGAAAGGAGAGGATCCGCCTCAGCCAAGAGCTGTCATCTTGGTGCTCGGGCCAGGCAGAAATTTCCTGTCAAAATGGCATTTCAACAGAAAATAAAGCTGGTAACTCTGGACACTCTCTGAGGAGGCATCTGCTGGGTTTGGAAACTTTGGTCTTTCTGTGAGAGAAATAAAAATGTGGCCCAAAAGCCTAACGGGAATGTCACCTTCTGAGAGGGACAGCTCTTCAAGGAAAACATCCAGGTTTGTGCAGGGAGCCGGGCAAGGATGTGAGCTGTCAGGGATCTCCTGACCTTCTCCAGTGCTCTTCTGCCGGGGGGGGTGTGGTGACTGTGCCTCCTGGCTGAGCCAACATTCCCCCGGCAGCTGCTTATCCAGGTCTGCCGGAACAGCCCCTGCCCCGGCACATCTCCAGAGGTGCGGCTTCTTCCAAGGTCGCTGCCAGCTCCCACTGCAACAGGGTTCAAATTAAAACACCGGAAGCACAAAGCAGAGCCATGGTGAGGGAGATGTCCATATGGACGGCGTGGCTGTGCCTGCATATTCCAGGTCATCATGTCACCCTTTCAGCTCCTCAGGGATAACTGTGCCCACCCTTCTCCCTTTGGAGCAAGCCGTTTCCCTGCAGACACAGGTCGTGGTGGCTGACAGGCCTTGCACGGGGGCCAGCGAGCCAGACCGAGCACCCCACAGAGACGGGGGCCCGTGTCCTCCAGCACTTGTCCTGCCACCTCACATGGAGCGGCAACTCCCTGCAGTTCAGTGAGGCTGGTCTCTTGCTAAACATCCTTGACATTTGATTTGAGGAATAAAGGTCAGGCTCCTCAGAGAATGGTAATGTGGGTTTAATGAACAAAACCTGTCAGAGTCTGCGCTGCTGCCGACTTTTTGGAAGGTAATGGAGTCTGGGGAGCCATGCTGCCTGCTCTGGCAGCAATGGTCTCGGCTGCCTGCGCCCTGATCTTTGCGCATCCTGATGCGGCCACCACCACCGCAGCCGGTGGGGACGTGCCTGTGGTACGGCAGAGACGTGGGGCCTGGCCCAGCTCCTCCAGGTCCCTGCTGAGGGGAGCAGGCTCCCTCTGCACCTTTATTCCCCTCTCAAGGTCTCCTCCTCTCCCTGAGTGATCCAGGAGAGCAGAGGAACCTTCTCCTGGAGCTCATCATCAGGCTGTGGACGGTGGAGCAGTGAGGGCACAGGACAGCCCGGCCCCGGTGCTGCCCAGTGCTTCGTGCCTCGAGCATGGCCCAGTTTCTGTGGCAGCATCACTGGCTGCTCTTTTCTGTCGTGTCAGTGGTACCGCAGTCCTACTCCAGCTATTGTATCCAAGTTTCTTGTATAAAATGGGGAAGTTTAGCTCTGAAACTCTTCTCTTGGCACCATATTAAGTCAAAAAAGTCTTCCAAAATAGAGGTAAGACGTACCCAAACAAAGTATTTTAGCATTTCCAAAATGAGAAACTGAATTAAATTGGGCCACTTCTTGTCAAATTCAGTACAAATTCCAGGATTATTCATGTCTTGCCTCTTTTCAGTCTTTTTTCCCTGTTTGTTGGGAGTGTTTTGCCAGCTCCCTGCAGATCCCCTTACCCCTGTGTACCCATCTCCCTCCCCCATTCCTGGGAGCTGTTCTCCCTTGTCTCTCTCGCTGATGGACATAAGCCTTGCTTTTGTGTCTAATAATTTGCATCCCACTGCAATTTCATGCTTTTACACTCACAACGTACACAGAAAATACAACTCTTTTCACATACAAAATTGCAAATACATGGCAAAACCATGACAAATTTAATATTTGCAATGAAATACTCTCATTTATAGATGTGCATGTTTTCTGGCCACAAAATGCTTAAACATTGAACATCTCTTGAAACTAAACAATGTCTTTCAAGCTAATTTAGGAGCCATCAGCAGCTCTCAGCTTTCCATAGCTGGAAATCACTGCTGATGTATCGTCCCTCCTCTGCTTTGCGTTTTTATATAAGGGTAACTGCCAGATACCGCGTTTACCTCTGCAAGACAGCCGTCTCAGTCAGCTCCCTATGGCCTATGCTTTACGGTTTTCTTCCTCTCTACTTGTGGAATTACATTTAAAAATCTACTCTAAAAGTACACTGATACTCAAAGTCAAGTGCTTCAAATGTTGGAAGTACCAAAATTAAGGCTGTCCTCAGCTTCAGCCTCTTGAGCAGGATCATTACAATGCAGTCTTTAATTACATGATCATATACTAGTTTTTCCACAGAAGCCCTAACTCATTCCATGCCTGGGTAATCATTCAATATTTCTTTTAATCCTCCCCATTCAATGTGTGCCGCAGGCTTTATTTGCTGCACACCATCCAAACCCTCTGTTGACTACACAATTATTCATTTCCTCTTGGGTGTTTCTCTGGCGCTTTCATTGGGGTCTATGAATGCTTCTCAGTTGCTAATGAATTTATTTCCACAAAACACCTATGTAATGACCTTGCACTTTCTCCCTTGAGGGCTGAGGCAGAAAGATGAGCACCAGTAAGAGAGAGAGTCTGAGTCTGGAGGCTTTCGTACCGTCCCACGCAGCAGGCCCTGGTGCTTGATTTTCTGTGGACTTGGCATTTCTTTACATATCAGCCGTTGAAGGCATAGCTCCTGTCGGCTCCTGTTTCAAGTGCTCAGCACTTCTGCAAATCTGGCCCTAAGGATCCCCCACTGGGGACCCTGGAAATGAGAAAGGCATAATTAAGCTCACCTCTAAATTCTGGAGGAAATGCAAGGGTAGGAAGGAACCCTCATGAGAGTGCACTTTCTTCTTGTGCAATCCCTCACTTTGTTCAGTAAAGCTTTTCTGGTTTTACCAGGGAATGAGGGATACTGCTTTGTTATACAGTCCCCAGAGGAACTCAACCTGCACAGAGCCTGAATGAGAACAGAACATGACTGCGTGATTAAAACCAGTAAAAAAAGCCACAGTCTTTCTCGCCTTATTCCTCACCATCCCCCTCTTCCCCCCTCTCTGCCTTTAGATACTTCCTAATCCCCCTTCAGCATGGCTTCACCCTTGTGTGCCAGTTCTTGTGCGCCTCTTCCACCAGTCCTCTCAGGTCAAAGCAGTCCACTCACTCTTCCTCACTCCCAGGAGCGATTTTCTGGTCTGGAGACTCTGCTCCAACCATGGCTCTTAGGATGGAGCAGGGGTCTGGCATGATGAACAATTTTCATCCTCACCCATGGAGATAAGAAAAACCATCCCAAGCCAGAGATGTGGGAACTGGTTTCACATTGCTCCTCTTCTGCCCCTTCCTCTGGGACAAGGGGGTCCAGCCTGAGGTCAGACATCCCATGTCACACCAGAAACCTAACAGGACAGCAGCATCATCTGTCCCCAGCCAGCGTATACCTTGAATGCCCCAGCCACCTGCTGCTGACCAAGCAGAGGCCGAGCGGATGTGGGGGCAGGGGTGTCTGGGGCCATGGTGCTGCAGAGAGCAGATGGATCAGGAATAAGCTCAAGACCACAAGGCAAAGGCAGAAAGATGCTGCCAGGGTCCGTGGGATGGTGTGCAGGGGCACAGTCCTGGCTGCCCTTGTGACACCTGTGATCCCAAATTTGCCATCATGGAGGCAACTTGATCCCATCCCCATGTTGTGGAGAAATGCTCCCAGCTCTGCCTCAGCTCCTGCTTTTCCCAGGATGATTCACTGTGCTGTTTGTACACTTGGTCAGATGTGGGTGCAAGTGCTGGAGGTGCCTGCAGGAGCTGAGTCAGCGACCTGGCTGCCCAGCACCTGGGCTTCAGCTACGAGTGAGTGCTAAAGCAACGGTTTAAAATACTAAGGTTTAACCCAAGTTGCTCCACTTCCACCTTATGATGGAACTTGGCATGGTGCATATCCCATTTTTATTTCCCAGCTGCTAAAAGCACTTGGCACCTGTGGCAGTTTGTGATGCCAGGACTCAGGGTTTTAGGAAGAAACCAAAAGTGCGTTTGAGAGCTGGTTACCCCTCTGCACTGATGTCGTGGTTTGGGCCACATTGGCCCAACCCGGTGGAACGACAGATGCTCTCTCTCTCTTGCTCCGCTCGGGAGACAAGAAAGAGAGAGAAAAAGAGAGACTTAAGACTTAAATTTTACAAAGAGTTTAGAATGAACTAAACTACTTTAATGAAATATTAATAATAACATAATAAAAAGAAAATAATGAAATCTATACAAAACCGCATCAAGCTCCCAGGATGACAATCACATCACCAGCAGGTGCTGGGGAAGTCCCAGACTGGACTCAGTGACAGATGGGAACTGGATTCCGGATCTGGATTCAGGATCGGGATCAAAGGCAGACACAGAGACAGAGTCCTCCCAGGACGCCGGCCACTGAAGAAAGAGAGCTGACCCTTTGATCCCTCAGCTTTTATACTGTGCATGAGGCAGATGGGATGGAATACCCTTGTTGGTCAGTTTTGGGTCACCTGTCCTGTCCGCTCCTCCCCGCAGGGGTGACCCCTCTACGCTTTTCCGCTTCCCACCCTCCAACGTGGCGCATACCAAAGTTGGCTGCCTTTGGGTGTTATAGCAATAAGTATAAGCAAGAGCCTCTCTGCATCCCATCCCTTGGCATCAACTATAACCATGGGTCTGATCACTCTGGGAGTGAACAGTTTCTGCACAACAGGCTGTTAATTTCAGCAGTTAGAAAAGGCCTAGCTAAAAAGTAAAGTTACTGAACAGAATTGGTCCTGTTTTACCTCAAACCAGGACAACTGACAACCTGCTGTGTGCCCGCAGACAGGAGCTCTGCAGGGATGGGGATGTGCTCTGGGAGCCCAACGTCGATCCCACGTGTAACAGCAGCAGCCCTCCCACCCCGTGCTTTGCACAGATCCCTCTCTTTCCCCGTTGAAGGGATCCCCAGGGATGGGCAAGCAGCCGTCTGTCCCTTTCCTTGTTGTCCAAGCAGCCCGCAACTCTGCTTCTCTCTTTGTTTAGAAAAGGTTTCATGTTCACCTTCCCAAACTCCCAGACAACTGCTCTGACATATTTTCCCTGTCAATGCAAAGACAACACAGTCTGGTAAAACAGCTGCCTGAGCCTCCCAGGTTACCGTGTTCTTGGTATTCAAAAGCCGTTTTCTGAGGGACTGGCAGGGCAGTCGCGAGTCCCACGCAGTCCAGACTGGCACTCCAGCTTGCCCCTGGAGAGGCACAACATGATCCCACCTCCAGACACCCTTTTCTTGAGATGCTTCTCTCCAGACAACATGGATCAGTGGCTCGTTCGGCACTGACCCATCTGCTTTTCAAGGTGGATAACCGTGCTACATTGCTCCGTACTCATGCAAATGTTCACCTTTGCTGGCTTTCTTGGACACACCGCCTCGCAGAGGGTGGGTATGGAGAGATGCAGCCCTGAGGGCGCTCAGTTGGTGTTGAGGTCAGTCAGCTGGACCAGTCCCAAAAGATGTGAGAGGAGAGATGTTGTGATCTGCTGGCCTAAAATATTTGTGGGAGCTCTTCCTATGAGGAACCCTGGGACAGGCGCTGTAGGGTACCCGAGCGCCCCAAGGTGCCCATCAAGCTCAATCCCCGGTGAGCTCAGCCCAGGCTGGGAATGGTGCTGCCTGCCCACCCCGCGTGGCTCCTCGGCTTTCACAGATTTGGCAGGTGCCAGTTGCCATCCACCTCCCCAAAGCCACGCAGACCGTGTCTGTACGCTGCCATTTCTGCGGCCGGACCTCAGCCGAGGCACGCCGGTGTGGGGCACTTGAAGGGGCGCAGTGGTGGCCAGGGAGGCTGGCCGGGAAGCTTTCCCCAAACTGTTCAGGCTCTGACTCTTCCCACCTGCATCTCCACAGGCAAAAGGGGTGTGTGTGCATGCTAAATTCAGGGATCCAGTTAGGATTGGAAGGATTAAAGTGCCTGGAGAAAATGAACTTGTTTGCTTATTCAGTAGGGAGCTGGGCTGCTTGTACCGAGACGCTAGCACACTGCACTACAGAAAGCTTAAACCGTAATGGAGAAGAAACAGTATTTTAGAGAGTGTCATAGGGGGATGACGTCTGAAGCTAACTGTGCTGTCTCGTAGCTCGTATCAAACCTTCAAACAAACCATTTGCTGAAATGCCAAGAATCCCTTTTCCCCACCTGTGAAGGACTGCCACGTGTTTCACGGTCAAAGACGACTTGAACCAAAATGAAACAGATGAATTAGAAAATCACTATGATTTTGGGGAGAGTTTAAATGATTCATTAAAGGATTTGTTACTGCAGGGTACGCAAGACAAAACAAGAGTTATTGACTGAGCTGGGCTGACTTCTGAGAACGCACATGAAATTGCTGTATCTGTGACATGCTGCTGCAGATGCTGGAGAGCTGAAACCACATTATGTGGTCTGCACAGCAAATTAAACAAACGGTCAAGCAAAAAGGCACAGCATGGGAAACAGCCAAAGACTCTGTGCTTCATGTATGCAATAGCCCCATGCTGCAAACGATTCTCAGTTCAGGAACAAATCCTTCAGCTAGAGCAACAAATTGGGGTAAATGCAGAGCTAATGTGCTCATCAGAGTAAAAGCAAAACTTATCTTCACCACTGCAGATAAAAAGACGAAGCCCACTGAGAACGCGGTAGCACCTATGAAACTGTTTAATTAGGTTAAAGGAAACAATGAGTGAGTTTTGTGTTTCTTCACAAGCCAAGGATTTTGTACGTGGCCCGCAGGGTCTCCCATTGCACAGCGGGGTTACCAGAAGCGACTCACAGAGCTGGAACACGGGCGAGTCTTGGTTGTAAAATAAACATGTACGAAAGGTGCGCTTGCTCCCTGTGCTTTGAAGTGACAGTAACACGGGTGCTCTGTTGAGGAATCCCTGGTCTGTCGACACGCAGAGGGAGGGTCTGTGTTTGTTGCGGAGGGTGGATGCGACACCATTTGCACTTTAGCAAATGAAGGACTCCGGCCCTGCAACGGGTCGGGCTCTTGAGGTGGGACGCTAGTGGTGGGATGCGGTTCCCAAATGAAACCCTAAATGTAGGTGTCTCTTTGTCAGGGTCTTCGTGTGCAGTGGCTGCCCAAGGCCCCATCGCATCCCCTGCAGGTCCAAGTCTCCATTTGGTGCCAGCTGTGAACCTGGGGCATCTGCATGGCACCTGCAGGTGCAGTCTGCAGACCTGTGGGAGACCCAGATCCTCCTGGGGACACAGCTGGAAGCCCAGTGGGACCCCCGGAGCACTTGACACGATGCTGGACACCTGTCTGTGAACACCAGCCCCACAGTGATGGTAATGGAAGCTCAGGTAGCCAGCATGCATGGAAGTAACAAGGTCTTGGTGCTCGAATCTCAAGTGAGTCTTGCCTGGATGTCTTCCAGGGAGGTACCAGAACCTTTGACACATAAACAAGCCACTGGGCGGGATTAGTTGTTCAAATGTAGCTCTGTCCGTCTAGACATCTCCAGCTCAGCAGGCTGTCCAGGTGCCCTGGAAGTCAAAGCAGGGAGATGGACCTGCTGGAGCACACTCGGCTTGTTCTGGAAGCAAATTTTCACGGGAGCCTGAGAGGCTAGCTTAGCTTCAGGCTTCGACAAACAGATGTGTGAAGCGAAGTGAGAATAATCTCATCTTTTGCACAGTTTATTCAGGATGTGCTGTATCGCATGGCGGAAACAGGGCTGGGGTCTTGCAGGACTGCAACTATTTTCAGGGCCAGCCACAGGGAACAGGGAGAAGAAACACAGCTTTCCAAATCTGTAATGATTTCCCGGGTAGAATTAAACCATAATAACAGATAATTGGCCAGGCTGCTTGCCTAGAAGAGAAGATGTATTGACCTTGCTAGCTGACAGAATGCCTTTGTAAAGCTGGAATTAGTTAAATGCTGCTAATAGACAGAGATTGGAGACAGACACAGAATTGGCTTCAGAATTACTACTCCATGCTCACTAAAACATCACGGGCTAGTGTTTGAAAGAGCGTCCTCCTGAGGCACGAGGGTTATGGGCCAGGTACAGCATCCTGGCCGCTGGTGTTCCATGGGGGATGCAGTGACTGGGAAGTCAGACAGACGCTGGCCAAGGCTGCATCTGCCCTTGAGCTGCCATGGCAGCACTGCAGCCACACAAGGCAGCTCTCAAAGGACTCAGCAAAAATGATGTTGAGCATTGCCAGTGCCTGCTTATCACTCACCTCCTCAGTAGAGGATTGCTCCCCAAAAACCTGGTGTCCTGAAATGCTTCAAATCAACCTGATAGCAACTAAGTGCAATGCACTGTTTCTGAAGATACGAATCTGGAACCATAGGGAGAGCATCAATACATGTATGGTGCTGCACATCAGTAGCCGTGCTCCTTCAACAATCTGGGATAAGGATGCATCGCTGCTGCTTGGACTGCTGGAGTGGTATTCCCAGCCATGTCCTTCCTCTCTGAGTTGGACAGTCAAGGTAGAGGGATGGGATCTATAGCCAGGCTGCAACAAGAAGCCGAATGAAATGGGTGTGGGGAGCCTGGACAACTGTGCTGGTGATGTGAGAGGAAGGAGGAACCTGCCTCACCCCATGCTCAGATCAACTCCCTTCCCTGCTGCAGGCATTATGAAGGCACATCTGAGAACAATTGTGCTGGAAACGTGGGATAACATTTTCAGAAGTCCTTGTCTTGCCTGTGAATTGGGAAGGAGATGTGTATAACCTGTGGTTTTCATTAGGGTGTCGTACGGTGCCTCACACCTGTAGGTGAACAGCACCTCTAAGCAGATTGTGTCCCGCTCCTGCTGGTGTCCTTCATGTGTGCAAAGTGTCAGGTCAGGACAAAGGGAGGCTGGGAAGCTGAGAGGCTTCAGCCCCTGTTCTGGTGAGGGGGACACCGAATCTTAGAGCTAAACATCAATCCTTACCTCAGGATGAGAAACTGGAGTAAAAATTGGCTTTTCAAACTTTCCATCTTCCCCCCAAATTGCCAGGATCCTGTTTTGGAAATGGCCAGCTGCAGCTGTCTGCTGCAGGCAGGGAGTGCTAAATGAAGCATGGAAACCATCTCCACAAGTGTGGGAAGTTATTCAGATTTAACTATTTGCTGCAGAGGAACGCCAGTACCCATGAGGACATCACTGGACCATGAGCCATTCGCATACACCACGCAGAGTGAATCTTTCCCAGGTAGCTTCCCGGGAAAAGGTCATGAGCTTCCCCTCCACGTACGTCCCCATGCGTACCTTGGCACAGACTTGCACTTTCTTGTGGGTTGGCTAAGTGTTCCTGTGGTACCCGTCTTCATTAGAGTGATGAACTGCTTCTGCAAGTGGGCTTGCAGATTTGGTGCCAAGGTGCTCAAAGCTCGCGCACACTGGTGGGGTGTGGAGAAGTTGCTCCCTGCTTTAGTGGAGCTGCAACCTCTGGCTACATTCGAAGGTTACTGAATTTGTGAATAATGGTGTTCTGTGGTTACACCGCCTTGGTTTTATGTTCTGTGGCTGGTTTTTTTCTCCTTTTAAACATTGTATAACTGAAGGGCTGATGATTCCAAGAGCAGTGCTGGTGGGTGAAAGAGACAGCAGGAATTCAGCAAGGCAATGAGGTGGCATCAGCAGGTGAAATTCACCCACTGCAGAGCCTTCTCGGTGCTGCACGCTCCCACTGAAAGCATAGTGACAAGGTGACACACGTGCCCACTGTCGCAGCCCACTCGCCATCCTGGCTGTGCTCATCTCGGCACCGCTTACTTCGCCCGTGCCTGCCACCAGAGACAGACCCTGCCCGAGGACAGTCGCCAGCGCACTCAGATGGGATTGCCCTGAAATAACCGGCTTTCAAAGATCTCAGAAAGACGGCAACGAAGTGAAATGCACAGTTGGGAGGCCCTTGTGTAGCGATCTTTCATTGGCAGTGTGGGCCCCCTGCCCACCCCCGCGTTTCTCATGGGGGGAGTGAAATCAAAGCCAGACCGTGAACAGCAGAAGAGGAGGGCTCGGTGAATCAGTGCAGCTCCGTGGGTGTTTGCTTGGGCCCCCATGCATATGGCAGCAGCTTTGAGTCCCACCCCAAGCCGTGGGCCCGTGGCCAACGCAGAGGCTGAGCTGAGGTTGCTCTCCCATACGTTGTGTTTTAATCTAGGGTCTTGCAGTTCACCCCTGAGAGGTGTCTAAGCCGTGGCTTCATGCTGCTCTGTAATGCTGGGACCTCTGAGTATCAGAGATGCTGCAGACCGCTCTCACGGACTTTGCTGCTGGTCCAGGCCACCGACAGGGAGCACTGCGAGGCCAGGGTTGGCTCCGAGACCTTGGAAGCGTGTGCATTGCAGACAATGACTTTGAGGCGTGACAGGGATTTAGGAATAAATCAATTACTGGATTAAAATAATCAAGGAAACTGTTTGAAATGAGCTTTAGAAAACCGAAGTGTTGGTAAATTCACTGCAGAGAGCTGTGGGACAGTGATGCAACCTTCCCGGCTTTGCCTCTATCTGCAAAGCATAAGATAGGCAGAGACTTTGCTGTCCATGCTGCTTTGCTGTCCTGCTGCCCACCCAGCTACTGCGGAGCTTGAAGCGTTCGCCTCCTCTCTTGCCATGGTGGAAGGGCTGAGTTTGCAGTAAACCAAAAGAACGTGAGCTTAAAATGGTCTTAAGAAGCGCCTGGATCTCCAACAGCTCTATCAGAGTGGGTTCTAGTTATATTGAGCAAAGTGGTATGGAGTGAAGCCGATCGCAGAGCTTAACTCCTGCAGCGTTTGGTATCTCCTCAAAGCTTCCCTGAACCCCAGCTGTAGCCCAGGCTGCCTGGGGTGCACTTTGCAGATTGTTCTGCTTTGAATTGCAATGAAAAACCGGCACAGGCATCCACAGAGACCTGTGGCCATGAGCCAGCTGCTGTCACCTGCCCATACGTTCCAAGCTGCCCCTCGGAGAGCTGTTGGTCCACCTGCTCCAGGGAAAGTAGAGGAGCAGAGGGCTGCAGGTATGTCCCTGAACCTCCACATCCCAGGTGAGACCTTTTGGCAATGTGTCTTGTCCTCAGTGCCAAGCCCCAGCAGAGCTTATTTAGACTGGGACAGGAGAGCTGAGGGGGATCTCGGTAGACATGCACTATGCCCTGAGTTTGCACTATGCACATGCACTATGCACAGGGTTTGTCCTGTCCCAGGAGGCAAGGCTGCTCCCTGGCACCTCCATACCACACCATGGGGACAGCCCTGTCACTAAGGGGTCTCACTAGCAGGACAGTGCCAATGAGGCTAGGCTGTATGTGAGAAATGTCCCTGGGCAAATAGCTGAAATGGTTGGAGAGAGGGAGGAGAAAGTCCCAGTGCTGAGCCTTAAGAGGACCATGAGGAGCTCCCAGCAGCACAGGGGAAGGATCAGTGGGGAGAGAAGGGGAGAGAGGGGAAGAGGAGCTTGGTCACTGTAGTAGCTGATGAGGGACAGGGAGGAAGTCAGGAGGAGACCATGTGTGATGTGGTCGGGATGAGGAGGGGGTGGTGGGGAGATGAGTCAAAAGATGTGGGAGGTGGCAGTGCTGAGACAAGTAGGTTTGTGACCCATCTGGCATAGATTGATTTCTAGAGGTTCTCACCAAAAGCTTACAGAGCCCTGACTGAAGCCCCCACTTGGAAAGCCAGGAAATAGATTTTCTTGTCTGAGCTCTTGAGAGTGAGTAAACACTTCTGTGATCGATGGTGTCTGTTTTGTCTGCCTGTTTGCAGTTTTCTACACCTGTATGTCATATTCCTCTCCAAAGCGGTGGCTGGAGCACCAACAAGAAGTGGCTTTTTGACTGTGCCAGCTGCTGCATGCAGGCAAGGGTAGAGCCTCCAGCGAGCAGAGCTTGGGAGCCATGGGACGGAGATGAAGCAGAGAGAAGAGAGCAAGAGCAAGGTTAGCAAAGAGCTTGCAGCTCCACAGAGCCTGGGAGGCTGCTGGGAAGAGCCAGGAAAAGAAGCAAGGGACTACGTAGTGTTGGTGACCCTGCAGAGGAGGACTGTGTTGGGCTGAGGGCAGACTGGTAGAGGGACCACCTGCAAGGCACGGGGAGGTCTCACTTCAACCCCTTTCTACTTACTTGTGCTGAGTTTTCTCAATTTGCAAACATTTCCTATTATTTCCTGATGCAGGTTAATGGTGCAGGAATCCTCTTCTCTGCTCCAAACCACTGCCTTCTGCCATCGGCATGGGCAGCTGGGCGCTGCTGCGGATCATCAGCTCTTTAATCCTCCTTAGGGCCAGTCTGCATTTGGGCGCGCAGACAGATCTTACCTGGTAGAATCAGAAATGCAGGGAGCGTGCTGCAAAGACAGGATTATTGGGTGTCTGCCAGTGTAGCGGTGTGCCATGACGGGGTTCCCAGGGACCTGCGGGGAGCAGACTGCTGGGATGCAGCGGGCCATCCCGCGGAACTTGTGACAATCGTCAAGTATCCCCATGAATGCTCACATTCATTTTAATGGCTTTCTTAGTGGCTGGGATTCCCCAGGTGCATAAACCAGTCAAGAACTTCCTGCCAAAACAGCTTTCATTAGAAAAATGCTGGCTTGTAACCAACATGTGTCATAACAGTTTTAACAAATTAATGATAATGATTAGAAAAAAAAACCCTAATAATCATGTATCTTGGGTCCAGGGTGGAACTCATCATGCAGGCTTACCAGAACAGCTACGCTGGAAAGAAATATTTTAAAATATGTGAGCATCTTAGATCTGAATCTCTCCGTTGCTTCAGAGGCAGCTTTTTGAAGAATACCCTCTGGGGTTCCTATTTGGAAACTGGCTATTTTTCAGTTCTTTATTTTTCCATTTTTTTGACTCTCAGAAACTTTCCATGGGTTGCCTCAGCTTTTTGGAGTGATTTCCAAACTGCACCTTTGAGGTTTGCAGTGTCTTCTGGCCAGCCCTTTTCATGGGGCATCCCTGTGTGCCACGTGGGTCCTGTCTCAGGCGTGCTGGTGGGGTGGCACATGCTGGGGCATGGACATCTGGAAACGCAGGTGTGTGGAGCAGCTGGGGGACCCCACTGGTGTGAAGGTGTGGAGGGCAGGGCTGAGAAAATTTACATTTTAAAGTATGGTATGGTTCCTGGACATGTGTCAGTCCTCATAGCCTCCTTCAGGTGATATTTGGTTCCTTCTTGGATGGACACCAAGGCCAACTTCTCTGTCCACCGAACTTGCTGCTGGGGCAGGCAGCACATCCGAAGGCAGGGAGGCCGGGCACATCTCTGCTGCAAGTTTGTATGGGATCAATCACAGCAAAGAGCCCACATTGTCTTCTCACGGGTACCTCAGCATGCAGCACAAGCCTATGCCTGAGCAGAGGTTTACTTGGACAGACTGCACATGGGGACTAAACTGTGGGTCAGCTTCATCTTTCCATCCCTGTGCCAAGCCCCACTGAACTGGGAAGATGCTTCTTTGTGAGATCCCAGCAACCTGGTCTGGCTGCTGTCCTAGGGCATAAGTTCAGATATAGGTCCATCTACTGTCCTGCAAATCCGCCCAGCCTCCGTCACGCCAAGATGCAGGCGATCAGAAATCTCTGAACAGCTGGAGAGCCAGCATTGTATGTAGCAGTGCGCATCTGACCCTGAGGTTTTAGAAGTGCACAAGGGCACTAGTTAAACTGGCATCCCTGTGGGGTAGAGCTTCAGCAGAAAATTCTGCTTTGAGCTCTGAGCTCTTCCCTGTCCAGCTCAGTCTCTGGAGACTCGGTCTCTGCAGAGCATCCTTCCTGCAAGGGTTCAAATTCCCAGGTACTTACTACCCTTATCCTCCTGCTCTCCTCTTGGTGCCTGTTTTGCTGTTTTGCTGCTGAGATTTACAGCCTCTCTCTCCATCCCAGTAACCAGTGTATGCTTGCAGCTCCTCGCTGCCTGCCTGCTTCACCCCCACGCTCCCGTGTGCAACTCACGTCCCCGGTTTAAATCTCCCTTTAAGCACACACCTGTTTTCTATTGCTGTTGCGGCATGATTTTAACTGTGTATGTATTACATGTCTTTAAAATTTATGCAATTCATTTTTTTATGTGCAGAGCTTTGCGATAAGCTATGAAAGGTATGCTATAAAAATGTGTAATTGCACTGTATATTTTTTTTCTCGACACATGGCAAAAATGTATTTTTTTGAGGGAAATATGCGTTGGGGGAGGGGAGGAAGAAGAGGGGAAAAGCAGCAACAATCAATTCAGCAGAGACAGAGCGCAGAGCTGTCCTGTTATGCATTCACCCCGGGTGTTGCAGGAGAAGGGTTTGCAGGCGGCGGGCGCGGGAGGACTGCTTGCTCTACAGAGCATCTCCCGCAGCAGCGAGCCACGAGCCGACACTTCAGTGACTGACCCTCTGCTTCCCCTCTCGTTAGTGCCCCTGCGTGCTCCCCAGTAAATCACTTAGCCATGTGCTTCCTCATCCTAAAAGGCGGAGACAAGAGCTTAGTGCAGCGCTTAATTGGACTACAAAGAAGCAGCTTTGCACGCTGTATTCTGCCTGACCGGTGAGTGGTCAGGAACTGCTGTGCAGGGCTGGGGGAGAGCGATGGCAGGGGTTGGACAGACATGCTCCAAGCTGGTGTGGAGCAGTGAAGCATCAGGCGAAGGAGTGGAAGTTGCTGTGGTCTGCAGGGACAGTGGGAAACTCCCTGTTCACCTCTCCTCACCTGCCTACGAAGTGCTCAGCTCCATAAATAGGAGTCCATGGAGCAGCGCTGCTGTAAACGGCCTTTAGACCCATTCCTGGTGAGGATGCTGTTGCAGAAATCGGCAGGATCAGCCTGGCCATCATTCCCACACTCCCTCCTGGGAAACCAAGGCTCCCCTGGCACGTCCCCTCACAGGATGGGCAGCATGCAGCACGGCAGGCACTGCGGCAGGTCATCCTGATCACATCCTTCTGCCTACTTCATGACCGGGTGACCAAAAGGTGACATAGGAGTGGCATGATGCTTGGAGGTGAAGTGCAGATTGGTCCAAGAAGAGCTGGGGCAACTGACGCCTCTACCTTTCCTGCTTGCCCCAAAGCTGTGATGTCCCAAGTGCAGGATTGTCTCTGGGCTGTCAGATACATGGATATCTTCCAACGGGGGGAGGGGGAGGAGAAGATCAATCATTAACAGCGCATTTTGCTGACTGCTACCAGCAGATGGTACTGGCAATTTTCACTTCTCTGCCTGCTTTAACATATTGAATTACAAACCAAACAAAACAAAACATAACCCTCTCTAAACAAACAAACACCACCAGCCAAACAACCTCTGAAGGATAGGTGAAATGTCTCAGCAACGGGCATCTGCTGTGGCTTGTCACAGTGAGAATCAGCGACTTCCCCGCTCCCGCAAGCTCCCCACACCACCACGGGCATGTGCCGTCTTGTCCAGTTTGGGCTCTCAGTTGAGAGAAAACTCCGCCGCTTTCCAGGCAGTAACAGCTTCTGGGAGAGGGACAGTGACTCACCAATGCTGCTGTCATGGTAGCTCACAGGAACTGGGGACTGTGCCTGTAGATGGCTGAGAAACCTGTTGACCCTCCATCTTCTCTGCTTCTGCTCTGCTCTTCTGTATGCAACCAGGGAGCATCCTTACTGGGAGCTCATCCACCCCACATGGCTCCTACTCATTGCTCCTTCTGTTTCAACAGGAAAAAGATGAGAATCACAAAAGACAAAGAGAACTGCAGAGCATCCATCCCTCACGATTCCCACCTCCCAGGACCTGCCCCGAGGATGCTGCTCTCATAACCCCTGCCCAGCCCTGGCTCCAGAGCCAGGCTGCATCACCTGCCCCGTTTCCCCGGCGTGTCGGGTCCCAGAGAGGGTGCCACAATGAGCAAAATGGTTCCTGCCTCGGGGACAGGGCAAGTAGCTGTGGGGGGAGATGGAGCAGAGAGCCAGGCAGCAAGGCGGTGCTGGGCACTGCCGTGCCACCACCTGGTAAAACACTTTCATTCTTTTCAAGGACAGGAAACATTTTGCCTTGCAGAGAGGTGGCTGGGAAAATCATGAGCTCTAAAAGCCAGGCCTGTGCTGGAAGACCAGGAATGAGGGGAAATATTTACAAAGCAGCCAGCTTTCTCACTGGGGCAGCCTACGTTATCCAAAGCGCGCTCAGAATGCGTACGGGAAGGAAAGATTCGTTCAGCTCAGATCGGAACGGACCCTTGCACAGATTGCTGATGCACATACCTCCTTGCTTCGGAGAGGTCACCTGGGCTCAGCCCAGCCGCGCCAGCGTTCGAGGGATGGCAGGCTGGGGACTGTGCAAACACTCACGAGCTGGAGCAGAAACCAGGCTGTGCTCTGGCCACACACCCTTGCGTGGTGGTTTGGGCCTCACGTTGCTTTACTTGGCCTGTTCTCCAGTGAACTTCTTAAAGAGCAGCAATTGCTGTGAGTGTGACAGGACCATCAGTGGGATGTCTACCCCTTCGGGGCTGGAAGGTAGCATACCCACAGGGAGAGGAGATATATTGGTATGTTCCAGATCCATGCCCTTCGTAGACGGCCTCAGGGCACCAGAAACCACTTGCACCCTGGCATAATTTTTTCCATCGCTGAAAGCAGCTGTTTATACTTTCGGTGTTGCTCTGGGAAGCCTTCAAATTTCAGCCTCACCCTGGCACCTGTGTCCAGTCTCCCTTGATGTCGTGGTTTGGCCTCAGCCGGCAACAGAGAACCACGCAGCTGCCTGCTCAACCCCCGAGGGCGGTGGGGAAAATCGGAAGAAAAAGGCAAAACTCGTGGGTTGAGATAAAAGGCAGTTTAACACAACAGCAAACGAAAGAGGAGAACAACAACAACTGACGGAGGGATGCACACACAGGGTTACTGTACCGACGCTCACCGACCGGACCACGCAGCCCCAGCCCGCTCCCGAACTGCGCCTCCCTCTTCCTCCCGGCCAGCTCCCTTTTATGGACTGGGCATGGCGTCACGTGGTATGGAATACCTGTGTCCCGGGCCAGAGACTTAACCCTATTCCCGCCGGAACCAGGACACTTGACCAGCTGTGCCATCTGATCTCCAAAAGATGTGTCTGTCACAGTGACCTTCCCAAAGCCCCGGGACAGTCTCACCACAAAGGAAGGAGAGGCCAGGGCTTCTGCTTCAGGCAACAGCCTCCTCTCTAGTGCCATCACCTCCTTCACTTGGAGAGGTGCTGCTTGGGTGCCGGCACAAGTGGTGCAAGCCATGCCATGGGGCCTTTTGAGGCACGTGTGGGTGGGGAGGTGGACCTGGCTACAGATCTGGGGGAGTTGTGGGGGTCTGTAGAGGGTGGGTGCTCCTCAGCTTTCCTGCTGGTGTACCAGCTGGGACAATCTCAGGACAGTCAGGGGGCGTGTGGGGAATTGCATGCCATGGCCAGTCTTCGTGCTTGGCCTGAGGGCTCTGCTGGGTGGCTGTAAGAAGCCAGAGGAGACTCAGCCCTGCTGCGACCTGTGCACGACACCAGAAGTGCCGAGGCAAGCAGACACCTGGCAGCAGAAGACCTGCAATGACCTGCTGTGCAGAGAAGGCTCCTGGGCTACTTCCTACAGAAAGCACTGTGCTTTCCCCGGCATAAAGCCTTCCCCAGCACTGCTCCCAGCTTGTCCTTGCGCTCTGCAAAGTGACGTGTTGAGGGGATACGGACCATTCCTGCTGCAGCCAGGTTCGAGATCCAGGGAATAAAGCAGCAGGGTGTGCCTGTTCTTGCTGCAGAACTCTCCCTTCTCAGTGCCTAACACCACAGGCATCACCCCTTCTGCTGTCCAAAATCACTCAGAAATTACCAATCAGCAGCTTTCTGCCCGCCCCACTGTTCCCCTTAGCCGTCCTCGCATTTCACCAGCGGCGTCCAGTGAGCAGAAAAACCCTTCACTCCCTTCCAGGCAGATTTCCTTGATGATGTGCATCCCTCGAGAAAGGTTGCAAGGAGTTCTGAAAGCGTAAGGCCAGCCTGGAGACAAGGATGTTTTATTTTCTCTCTGCTGCATTCCCTAGGAGGACTTCATTGCTTTTCACTCGTGCTTCACTCTGTTAGATCTTGCTGAAAAAATTCAACTAGCAAGATGCAGCTTGATTAATTGTTCATAGGGATGGTCCCCGTATGGTTCCTATCTAAAATATATGAGCTGTGCCTTCTCTATTTGTGGAATAAATGCAACCTAGCAACGACTTATGGAAGCGGGAATTTCCCCCAAGTAATAGCAGCAATACAGTGAGCAATAACATGAATTAGAAAAAAAAAGTTCAAAGCTATTAGTCAATTTTAGCTGCACAAAATTTTGGTCATAGAGCTCTTCACTTCTGGTAATATCTTCTCCTAAGTGCAATAGAGCTGTGATTGCCTTCTACTGTCTCCACGCGTAGAAGATTGCTTCTTCAGGAAAAGAGGTAATGGGCATTTTAATATCTATTGTGTTGCAGAGGCAAACAACTTGCAAAGGTCTGAACCATCCTGACAGCCGCGATCAACAACAGAAGGGAAAGCTCCACTTGGTCCAAATATGTGCACCGTTGCTTGTAACATCTCTGCCATGTTAATATTCCTTTGCTGATTTATCTTCTGATCCAGCCTGGGGCCCAGGACCTACTGGTCACATGCCAACAGACAGCTCCCATTTGTTTCCCCACTGGAAGCCGAACCCTCTAATCCTTAAACAAAACGCAAAGAAAAAAATCCTCTGGAAGCTGCCAAAGCCATCGCTGAGGCAAGTCAGCATCAGCTCTGAATGGAGGGGAGGGGTGAAGTGCTGCGTGGCAAATAGTTCATGCACTGGCCTCCAGGACCGGCCCTGGGACTCCTGCTCTCTCAGGTCCTGCATGCACTGCTGCCCCTGCGCCGTCCCTGCAGCTGCGTGCCCTGCAGCACCCTGCCTGGCTTGTCTCTGTGCCATACGCAGCCTGAACCCGGGTCGTAACTTGTCCCTGCTGTCAAAGACATCCCTGTTGAGCTAGAACCACCTCCTCCTATCCAGCACTTACCAGCTGGTCTCCTGCGCAGTTTTGGAGGAAGCGCAGCCCGAGCTCGGTTGAGCCAACCCTGGGTAACGTGCGCATCCGCTCCTTGGGAGTGAAGTGACCGCTGCCTGACAAACCTCCTTGGGGACTGTCTTTCTTGCTACTAGACAAGATTAAGGAAAATGATAAGTGCATGCAGCAAAGTGCATGGCTGGGCGTTTGATTACAAAATCGGGGTTATGAAAAGGCAATGCAGCTTGCCTTTGTTGCTAACTGATGACAAAGCAGTGACCCCCGCTCCAAACACCGTCTCACAAAAGGACCAGGAGTCAGGGTTCAGCCTAGGAGCTATCTGCATCCTTTGTATGCAAAAAAAGCACAGACCCTGTTCTCTGGAATCCCTCATTTTTCCTGTCTTTTCTCATTCCCTATTTTAAGAAAATATGGTAGCACTCCTGTTTTCCTCTCTGCTTGGAAGACTGAAGTCTTCACTGGACATCTGTCCTCCAGAAATGCCCCAGACATTGTAACTGAGACCTTTCCAGTACAATATGCATCACATCATATGAAGTTTTGGTTGTGTAAGGTTACTCGTGACCTTATGACAGGGGTACTGCACTAGTTTTGCATGGGTACCACCTGGGACATGCCGTTTACGCAGATGACTGACGTCGGAACACAGGGTTTAGGCAATAAACACTCTCCTCCTGCCATGTAAATGGAGCTCATTTGGGAAATGTCACCTCTGCTATTTAAAGCATTTTTTTGGATCACTGCATTATTCTTAAGCCTGTCACCATACTTTATAAACCACGTAAGAGGAATTTATTATACAAACATCTCTCTGGTTTTTTAACTTTACAGTTTCCAGATCATCCCTGACACTATGTACAAATTAGACACGACATGTCTCCAGGGATGAGACAGATATGCGAATGGGGGTGCGTGCTCTCTGCAGCCACCCCCTCCTCCCCAGACGAACTGTCACTTGGGGTCCCTCTCACGGAGTATCACTGAGAAAATTGCCTCCTCTTCGTCTCCGGTGATGCTGAATCAGACCCTCTCCTCCCCGCTTGGCCGTGCCAGATGGCATGGCACTATGTGCACAGCAGACCTGGGGAGTGCTGTGCACAAAGGTGTCAGGATTGTGCTCTTGACCGGTCCCTTGCTGACGTGTCTTTCTGATGTCCCCATCCTGACAAACCTCATGTTACCCCGGGTCACCATCCACCCCTGCTCTGGGCCAGTCTTGCACATTCCTGGAGGAGAGCTGCGTGATGGCTCACGGAGCTGACCCGGATCCTTGCTCCTGCCTAGATCATAGAATCATAGAATCATAGAATCATAGAATCATAGAATCATAGAATCACAGAATGGTTTGGGTTGGAAGGGACCTTAAAGATCACCCAGTTCCAACCCCCTGCCATAGACAAGGACACCTCCCACCAGACCAGGTTTCTCCAAGCCCCGTCCAACCTGGCCTTGAACACCTCCAGGGATGGGGCAGCCACAGCTTCTCTGCCTGGGTCTGTCTCTTGTCAGAAGGGAGCATTAATATTTGCTCCCAGGGAGCACAGACCTCTGCTGGGTGTCACCCCCAGTCCTGACCCAGTCCTCTGGATCTGCGAGTGCAGCCTCTCATGCTCTTTGTGCCACTGCATGGCAGCTGCTAGTGGCGGACGCTTGCAGGAGGTGAAGATGAGAAACGTTATGCCTATCTTTACTCTCCATCAGGCTTGAACAGACAATCACAGTCTCCCTAAAGCCAAGTCTGGCCCCCTGAGACACTCCAGGTTTTGAGGCAGAGCTTTTCACAGCTGAAAAAGTCTCACTGGAAGCTTTTTGGGCGATGCAAACTGACCAGTGCAGGATTACCGATTAGTGTAGGGTTAGGTGGCAAGTATCTGTTGCAGTAGCACACTGATGCCAACTTTACATGCTGTGATGGAGCTCAGCTCCCGTGCTCCAACCACCTACTGAAAGACTGTGGTGGATTCCTCTTGTGTGAGTTGCAGAAGAAAAGCGGGGTTATAAATGAATGTTCACAATTATTAAAGCATGCAGTTGATAAGAATTATTTTGAAACTTCTGTCTCCAAGGACTACAAACTCAATCCCAGGTGAACTAAATACCCATATTATGCTGTGCTCCATGCCATTAAACAATGTAAAAAACCCCACAAAAGCTAATATGGAAATGCAGAAATAATAAAATTTCAGGATTGTGAAGAAAATACATTTCTAGAAAAGCTGGTTAAGTTTTACATACTTTCCACTGAAATAATTCTGGTTTATAAATAAAAATTTTCATGAAAAGAGTGTTTTTACTAAAAGGTGTTAGAAAAGACATTCTTTGCTGTCTCTAAATCAGGCCCTGCTCTCCAAAGAGCAGTCATTCTGAACTGGTCCAAGTGGAGGTGTAGAGACACCATAACACAGACTCAGTGGGTTATGTGGGGCTCTGTAGGGTGTGTTGGTTTTGTTGACCTGTTGGATATATTCATTCATTTCCAAAGCTTGTGACATAATGCTCTATGCCCTCTTCCATCGTAGTCCAAAAGGCACACTCTCAGTATAAGTCCACTACAAATTCTCCTCTAATTCACCGCTAACTCTCAAATGCACTGTTTCTTCATAAAATGTAGGGTTGGAAAGAATACTAAATGGTGGTCTTGACCACCTCTTGTCACAGGGCAAGATCAGCTCCACTTGGGTCATTCCTAACAGACATTTTCCTACTGTGATCTTAGTGATACGGATTCTCTGACCTTTCCAGACATGCCTTACCATCCAGACAGGTGGATTTTCCCAACATCTGATCTGAAAAAATGCTGTTTAACACCGTGGCTTCTTGTCCCATTTGCTGTGGGGAAAAAATTTGCTTCCCCTTCCTTCACAAATGTGTCCTCCTAGTCTTGTCTTCTGTCTTGCCTAACCCTTCCAGTCTTGCCTATTGGGACCAGTTTTCCCTCATCTATGATGATTCTTGTTACTCTCTTTCAACCACCCTCCAACTGACCCTTTGCTTTCTCAAAAAAGAGAAAAAATCCTAGATGGTACCTTAGCAGTGAAAAGCAGGAGGAAGATTGTATTTTTTTACAAGTGATACCCCTGTGCATGTTCCTCAGAATGAAATGTGCCCTTTTTTTGGCACCACTTTGTCCTGTTGACTCATTTTCTTCCTGGGACACCTCCAGCCCCCTTCCTGCCAGCAGCAGAAGCCTCACCATTCTCCTTGTAGAACTGCGTCCTGCTTTTTTTCTGCCTGTTTCCCCTAATTCATGGAGAGATTTGGAATTTGAATCCTATCCTTCTGCATACACATGATCTCTCAAAACTTAGTATTATCTAGGAAATTAGGTAAGCCTGCTGTTTCTTCCATCATCTGGGTCATTAATGAAAACACGGAATAGCGCTGGAGTCAAGAGAGACCCCTAAGGAACTCTACCCAGCCCTGAGATTAATGAAACATTTTAATTAGAAAAAGTGGGCAGGGTGGGAAGTATCCAACTTTCTTGTGTTTTGAGCACTGTGCCAGAAACAGAAGGCTCATTTTTAGGCTGTTTTGTAAAACCAAGGAGTTCACCCTGGAGCACACACCTCCCAGGAGTGCCTGACCACCGGGTTGAGGGTGAGGAGGAAGGACCAGAGCCATTTTCCATGAATGAGGGACAGGCCGTTTAAACAACAAGGGAGCATCATCCCACAAGAGGCCTGGGCCCTGCCTGCTTTTCGAGCGCTAGCAGATTTTGTATTATATTGCCATTCTTGAGTTCTGGGTTGTGTCTCTAGGATAGGGTTTTTCTCTATTGCGTAGGCACCCATCTTTTTTTTCTGAACTTATCTCTGGTTTGGACTCCTTCACGTGCTCGTGGTGTAAGTGCTGCCTGTTGCTTTTTACATTAGTTAACAACAGTTTGAAAGTAACCCTGTGCATGAGCCTGACTGCCATTTTAGTGTCTGTTTTGTCCCATCTGGTGTCTCAGACATCCCATGCAAAGTTGCCCTATTGCCTGTCCAACAGCTTCTTCATCTTCCTTTGCAGAGGACATTGCCCTTTGCTCAGGATTTGGAAAGCGTCTTCATGCTCAGCTGGTGGAGTAAGCTGGTTACAGTCATGGTCATTTGGGAATTTTTTTCAAGTGCTCCCATTTTCTGCAGTGGGTGTACGGGCTGGAGAGCTCCAGCCACTCTCACAGGGGTGAGGGTGAGCTCTGGCCACCACCAGAACTGGAGCCTCCTCACCTTCTTGTGATGAGTGAGGAGCCCGCGGGGCAATGAACTGGTGCAGCAATGCAGACATCACCCCTGCGTCCTCCTTCAGGTGTCATGGGATGTATCCCTGGTCCAGGGACTATGCTAACCACGCAGCTGGCTGAGGCTGGCAGCAGAGGACAGAGATGTGCCCTGTGACCACCCTCACCACCAGGCTCTTGCCATGTGCATGCTGTGTGCATGCTTGAACCTCTTGGAAAGTTTTCCCCGGCAGCTCCAGGAAATTGCTTGCTTGATTTTGTCCGCACTCTCCAGCACGGACAAGGGCAACAGAAAGCCTGTTCAGCTTGAGCCCACGTCTCCTAGGAACAAGCTAATTTTCCTCCAATTTTCCTAAGATAAGGCTGCAAGGTTCATCGTAATTAGGTGACCGTACTCACCACTAACTCCCGCAGGAGGATGTCACTTTGCAAGGCAAGGTACACTGAGCCTGGAAAAACAGGGTGCAGGTACTCTCTGATAGGAGGTGGTCCGTGTGATGCTGCTAATGAGGCAGCACGTGCGCTGGGAGGCACTGGCAGGACGTGGCTTTCATGGGCCCTGTCAAGTTCTAATTGTACAAGTTAATTATTGAGTGTAGCCTTACATAAGGTTAACTTGAACAATAGACAATTAATAGTTGTGGGGCTGCGTGCTAGGTTGCAGCTATGACATCCTCTCGCAGATGTTTCTGCAAGTGCACAATAATTTGTTGATGCGAGTTACATAGCATTGCAATAGACAACGGAATTTCTGAATCACAAATGTAAGCTGCAGGCACGTAATAACCGGCTTATCTAGGGAAATAATGCTGTAGTGTGGGGCAAGTGCCCAGGTCTCCTTGGCAAAACAATTTAAACCACCAAAAAGTTGAATTTTCAGTTAGTCTAGCCTGTGTGTGTATTTCACAGAATCACAGAATCACCGGGGTTGGAAGGGACTTCTGGAGATCATCTAGTCCCAACGCTGCTGCCAGAGCAGGGTCAGCCAGAGCAGTTGCACAGGAACGCATCCAGGCGGGTTTGGAATCTCTCCAGAGAAGGAGACTCCACCACCTCGCTGGGCAGGGTGTTCCAGTGCTCTGCCACCCTCAAAGCAAAGAAGTTTTTCCTCGTGTTGAGATGGAATTTCCCGTGTTCCAGTTTGTGCCCGTTGCCCCTTGTCCTGTCGCTGGGCACCACTGAAAAGAGTCTGGCCCCATCCCCTTGCCACCTGCCCTTTGGATATTGATAAGCATTGATGAGATCCCTTCTCAGTTTTTCAACAACTAGTTCATAATAACACTGTGCACAGGTGACCTCTGGGAGTCACCAGTCAGTTGGGCACTTTCAAATGTTTTTGAAACATTTGGACGGGAGGCACCGGGTACCACCATGCAGGTCCTGTCCCTTGGCCTGGGGCTTGCTCTCGAGGATGAAGGTGGTTATGGTTGCCAGCTTTAAAGAACGAAGCAGGACTCACAAATACTGTTGCAGAGCTCCTGAGGAGGAAAAGGTGTCACCAGAGCCACCGCCTTTGACAGAAGAGCAGGGCGTTCACCTGGGAGGTAGAAGACCTGAGTTCAGTCTCACCTGAGCCTCTGGGAGCTGAAACCCACACCTCCTGCTCCCAAATCCTGCCTGATGGGACACGCCGACTCCAACCCCCCTTCCCTCCCATGACAAGAAAGGCATTGAACATGATTTCAGTACTTTTTGTGTGAAGTCTTAGAATATCAGGGATTGCTTTTTAAAATGATACTGGTACACAGAAGGCACTGGAAAAGGCCATGAGCAGGTATCGGGGAGGTCCAGTCCAGTCAGTATAGACATGCATCCGGGGACAGATTAGCCCCCTCAGGCTGGCAGCTTTCAGCGATGTCCACCTGAAGGACCTTGAGATAATACGGCATCCAGACAACCATGTAAGAACGGAAAAGCAAATGGAGGGGAGCTGGGCTTGGGAGAGGACGACAGACTGCAGCCCGGCTCCTGTGCAAACACAAAGGCACTCGTCCAGCGCAGCAGGGCCAGAACTTACCAGGCAGCCCAGATGGTCCTCTGCTCACCCCTCCCCTCCGCCTTTTGCAGCAGCATCCCTCCTCTTCTCTCTCAGAAGGAGCATCCTTCCTCCGACCCCTGTCCGCAGAGAGCCTGTCCCGTCTCCTGGGGGGAGGAGGTGGACACTCCAGCGGGACGTGCCGGCTGCCTGGGCTGTACTGGAAGGGAGCCGGGCGGCAGGCGCCAGGGGGAGGCTGCTCTCCCTGGACCCGGCTGTCAGCGGAGCCTGGGCTGATTTAGGGGGTGGATTCCCATTTCAAGCAGCCTTATGACAAACATCGGCTCCGCTTTTATGCGGCAGATGAAACAAGGAAAGGAAGGGTCTCGCCCATCCCTTGTCGCGGTGAGGCTCTTCTCCAGCACACACAATGTCACGCTGGGCAAGATCCGCAGCAGTCCCCAGGCACCAGCCTGTCTATGGAGCATCGCTGCCGGGTGCTCTGTTACTCCTCCACTACCTCTATTAATTGGATTTTCCCAGCCCTCTCCAGCCCCTTTCTTCCCAGTGATCGGCAGGGAACGGAAAGGCGAAGCTGACTGAAGCTGACAAGATTTCTCCTTAAAAAAAAAAGAGAGAAAGCTTGCATTGGCTCCATCAAAGACTTTTATTAAAGCCACATGGGGAAAGAGCTGCCCTGTCAGACAGCTTTCTGTATTGAGAAAACATGAAAGAAGCCAACAGCTATAATCAGCTCAAGAAATTTATTGCATTTTTGACCCCGATGTGGTCGTGCATTGCTCGAGATTTCTTTGAAGGTGTTGCAGGTTTATTGATTGTGAAAAATGTCAATGTGTCACATGCCCAATTAACTTGGCACTTCTTGCAATCAATACCCTAATTGCCTTCTCTTTAGAGAGGCCTTTAATTTAATTAACCCCCTCCCTCCCCCGGCTTGTTTACCCAGGTAACATGTTTTAATAAATAGTTGATCTGGGGCCTGTGTTCTGTTTGTAATGGAGGAGATGAAGGAGAGTAGCTTTCTCATGGACATGCAACAACCATTTCCAAGGGCCTCTAAAGCTGTGTGTCGGTTTACTGGGAACAACAGATGAGCAGGTGCTGAAGGTGCCTTTTTTTCTGGTTTGCTGCCTGCCTCGTTCCTGCCTCTTCTCAGGCACCAGGAGTTGAATCCTTTTTAGCAGAAAAAAACTGTGAGAGAGAGACCCGACCTCTCCAGGGCTGTGAATGGAGCTGACAGCAACATGCTGCCCTGTGAAGGTCACGTTGGAAGTGAAATACTTGGTGTTGCTTTTGTGTTTTGTTTTGGTTTTGGGTTTTTTTCAGCCAATGCAATGAATTTTCATAGAGCTGTTGGTGTGCTGTGGTTGTCAAGAGTTAATTTGGGCACTCCTGCTGTGGCTTTGTTTTTATTAGTACTTAACAAATGGATATGGAATGATTAGCCTGGGTTTAAAAACTGGCTAACTGCTCAATCTGAAGATATAATTGTTGGTGCTACATCAGCCTTCAGTGCAGCCGTTTCTAATTGGGTCCCACAGGTACCTCCCCTGGACCCAGTGCCGTTCTGTATCTTTAGCAATGATCTGGAAGAAAACAGAAAATCATTACTGATAAAGTTTGAAGATGATACTGAGAGATGCTGAAGCAGTAAATAATGACAAGAGTGGGGTAATCAGGTGGTGTTGTTTATATCACTTAGTAAATTGGAGGTGATAAAACAGCCCCTGGTTTAATGCAGCTAAATGCCAGGTCATAAATGTGGGGAACCAGAAATATACGTTATGCTTGCAGGGTTGGGGAGAGGATGTGGTGAGAGCAATGTCTCCGGAAAGATCACGAGTTTGTGGTGGAAATCCATCAGGATTACGAGCTTCTCATTTGCTGCTGTGATTAAGACTGGAGGTGCAATATGCAGAGGTAGACCAGCTTAATTTCAAATAATAATATAAAAAAAATATTGAAAAATAACCTGAAAGTAATTGTTCTTGAAAATTTATTCACCTCCTTTACTCCCCCCCTTATTTTTGATTAGCCAAGGAAATGGTTAGTCTTCCAAAATCTGATACTTTGATAGTATTATTTGGGAGGATGGGGAGACTGGAAAGCAAATCTTAGCTGGGAAACATTCCCTTTTCGGCCAGCTGTATTTAAATACGAGATCAAAGATATTAAGTGGAAGGCAGCACAGCCGTTTAAGCGGGGGCTGCCGTCCTCCGGGAGCAGAGGCGTAGGCAGAGGCGTCCACATGTACCCCTTGATCTCCGACTGTGGAGGGGAAACCCTTAGAAAGGAGATTAAGAGGGAGCAAACAACCCACCACCCCTTCTGTCGGCCACGGACCCCTTGAGAGAGAAACTACAGGGAAACCAGCATCTTCTCTCTGGCCCAACACACATTAATTACTTAACCAAGCGCATCCAAGCCAGCAGGATTTCAGTTGCTGCTGGAGACCCGCATCCAGCAGACTGGGTTTCACTCCTTCGCAACCTTTCTGGCTCAGGCCAGCGGTGGGCTCTGGTGTGTCCTTGTCCCAGCTCAGGCTCTCACCCTCCAGGCAATGCCTTATTTGTGACCCCTGCCCAAGACCTGCTGGACACTGATCTCTCCCTTCCCCTCCCACATCAGTGCTGGGAGCTTCCTGGGCCGCCTGCAGCTTGCGTGTCCCAGGCCCATCGCTGGAGACTTGTGCTCTGATGGGCCAGGAAGACTCGGGTGAGGCTGGTCCCGGGAGTGTGTTGCTCTGGCTTTGGCTGTCGCCCACCTGCTGAAGTGCCCGGGGATGCTCTGCAGGCACCAGAACGGATGCCTTTGGACATCCGTGAACCTGCCTCAGCCCTGGGGACAGGGAATGCGTTTCTGCCTTGGGTGCTCGAGGACACCTATGCCTGGGAGCCCAGAGCCCCTTCATCCGCCCTCGGAGGCACTCAGCTTGGGAAGCGTTTTCTCAGCTAGCGCCCACTTATGCTGCAGACACCTACAACACAGCTGCTGGCAAGGGAGGTGCTGCCTGGCTTTCTGCAGGCACCAAGAGATTAGTGTGTGTCCCAGGAACCAAGGAGGCTTCACATGGCACCCTTTGCAACCCGTCAGGACTCACGTACCCACCCTGAACGGGACCAGCTTTGCTGCCGGGCTGTGGCTGGCTGAGGGTGGGATGCTCTCTGTGTCCTGGGAGCAGTGACACCTCGGCATGCCCCAGGGACAGCATCTTCACTGTGCTGGGTGACGTGCTGTAACCACCCACTGCCTTGTACGGGGCCACGAGGTTTCTCGCAGTGCTTTGCTCTGCACGGACCACGCTATGGAGTAGGTGCTTTGCTCAGGGCTCGGTCGAGTGTCTGGGCAGGGTCTAGGCTGGGTGCTGCTGTGTTTGGGTGTCGCTTTGGGATTCCGCAGTCCTGCTTTGCGCTCGTGGCTTGCTCTGCACCATGGCAAAGACAATCTGTTTGACAGAGCGCCCAAGGGCAGCCCTGCTATAAACCACCCCTCACTGGCACGATGAGCTCAAAGAGTGGCTCATCCTCAATGGAGTGACCGTCACTGTGGTGGCAGGACAATCTCATGGCACAGCTAAGCACTGCCCAAACGCGAAGGAATGGGCTGTGTCTGCCACTGTTGGTTCACAGGCTCATTTTGGAAGGGAGACACCAGCAAAGGGGATAGGAAGGGGAGAGCCTGAGCGTGGGCAGAGGGGCTGCGGCACCGTGACCAGAGCCATGGCTTCAAGGGTGTTCATGAATTTGCTCCTGGCTGAGGTACTGCTCACGAGCTGGTTCTCATAGGCACTTCAGTGCAGGGAGAGAGCAGGAGAGGCTGGTGTAGCATCGTCTAGGCAAGGCATGGGTCCCCTGTGTGGTCGGAAACATGGAGAAGGCCATGGGAGAAGCAGCTGAAGGAGGCTTCTGAAGCATGTGGCTGAGGATGGCCTTACTGGCAGATGGAGAGGGTGAGCACGGATGAAAGACAGAGCAGAGCAGTTGACAAGCAATTAATATTGATGTGTCATTCCCTAGGCTCCCTCTAAACTAACAGGCCATGAAAAAATGGCACCTGGAGTAAACCTTTTGTAAGCAACCCACTGTCTGGAGGGACTGTCCCAAAACACCTCCAAATTGCTGCTGCCTGCCTGCTCCGTCTCTAAGAGAAGTAATGATTTTCCTGGTCCCTTGAGTGGTCTCTCAGGACAGATTTCACCGGACTGGCAAAGGCAAAACTGTAAAGACTTTACTGCCAGTCCCTGCATTTCAGAGCTGCATCTGCCTGTTAGTAAGAAACCCACAGTACATCTCAAGTATCCTGCTGTTGTCTGGGCTTTCCCGTTCTTAAAGTCAGTGCTCGTCTACGCGCACAGAGCTCAAAGGCTTGTCTGAGCGCAGGCGCTTTCTTGTGCCCCAGTGTGGCTCCTTTCCTGGGGTGGGTGGTCTCATGACGTGCTCCCCACAGCTGGCAGCGATGACCCACGGTGTGCAGTACCCTCTACTGAGCAGTGCTAAGCAAAGGAACAAAGCAGGAAAGCCACCGGAAGGAGGCCTTCAGTCACGCTCCCAACCAAACTCTGTGACCATCTCTACTCCCCGTTGGCGGTGGCAAAGCCAAAATCCAGGCAAGCTCTGGCTGTGCCGGCAATGCAGACTGAGGCAAGTTGCAAGGAAGAGCTCCTGAGTAGCCTGGTGCCAGCAGACCACAGGATCACGTGTATTGAGCTGCTGAGGGGTCAGAGGGACCAAGAAGCCATGGAAAATAGCGAAGGCATGAGACTGACAGAAGGGAAGCAAAGGAGACTGTCTGCATCCAGTCAGGAGGAAAAGGCTCTTCCAGGGTGCAGGGACCTGATGTGGCTTCTTGACATGGAGGAGAGCTTCCTGGATACCCAGAGCATGGGGACAAGTTGGGGTTGGGGAGGGCTCTAGTGAAGGCTGATGTGACCAGAAATCTCTGCCCCGTGGAGCTTCGTGCAGGTTTGGAGATGGCACATCAGCAGAAGCAGTGGGAAATCCTTACCGTTTCTTCTCCGACAAGGTGCTTTGCTCCTCAGGCCTCTCCTTCCCTACTTTCCTCAAGAGCTGGGTTTTCTCAGAAGCCGCTATCTCTCCGATTTCTAAGGATTAAAACTCCTGAAGCCTGCTGGAGAGCTGGCGTGCATCACATGTTCTTTGCAGGGCTGCCCCCACCAGTGACTCATCGGCCCCTGCCCACCTGGGGCTGCTGGAAAATCTCCGCAGAAAGGTCGCCGGCTGCCTTTCAGGAGCCAAAGTTAGCTCCGCGCGTGTGCGTGGATGTGGATAAGCATTCCTCTGGCCAT
This sequence comes from Burhinus oedicnemus, assembly GCA_008921705.1. NCBI lineage: Eukaryota > Metazoa > Chordata > Aves > Charadriiformes > Burhinidae > Burhinus > Burhinus oedicnemus. Next base: position 120,962 of record VFFE01006528.1, read on the forward strand.
ATGGTGGGATATATGTGCTGAATGGACATACCCACCACATTTCTCTCCACTTCCTGATAGCAGAAAGCGGATGATTTCAGAGCTCAGTGATATTGTCCGCCAACCTGAGGGGCCCTGTGGTTTCCTCCATAAGAAAAAAAAAAAAAAAAAAAGACAGAGTATCTGCTTTGTGGATGCCACGTTATCTTTCTTCTCCTGATGGGGGCGAGGTGTTATGCCTATTCATTTCAAGATGTTTCTGCAACTGCGGTGGCGAAGGGGCTCTGTGCTGTAGCAGAGGGTGCATGGGAGAAGAGGGCTGGCAGAGTGCCTGACTCTTGGAGCATCCAAAACTGTTTCTTCTGCCTGTTAGGTTGAAAGAAACATAGTATGTTCCTGGTGGGACAATTTGGGCCACCAGGAGGGAGGACCACTGTGCACCTGCGGCTGGGACTGCACTCTCTCGCCGTCCCTTGCTTTCAGCATCCCGATGCGTCTGTCGCTGCCCATCCTCTGACTCAGCCTATTCCTATGCAAACACATTACAGTGTTTCCCACCTTGCAGGGATTAAGCATGGCTATTTGAAAGGGGTACTGGGTATGAAGACAGCACTTTAACCTTCTGAATAAACCCTGAGTACCCACGGAGAAGAGCGGGATGTGAAAAACATTCCAGGTTAAGCAGACAGTGCGGAGGTGGACACCCCTGTCTTAGCAGGTTGCAGCTTGCCTTCCTGTGCAAAGTTAGCGTTCATAGATGAGCTCTCTAGTCTTATTTCCAGAAAAAAAACATAGCTGATCGTTACCCTCAAACAGGTTCTTGCTTCAAGCCAGTATCTCTTAGGCAGAACGCTTTAATTTAAAATTTGTAGTGTTGGTGAATCCCCAGCAATCCTTGGTAAATTAGTTCCAAATCTCTGTGTTAAGACTTCCGTGCCCTATTGCTAGTTTCAGTGTGGCATCGCTTTGTATCTTGTTAGATCTTTGCTGGTTTGAAGAGCTCTGGGCTATCAGATTTCTGCGCCTGGAGCAGGCAGCTGCAGATAATGATCAAGTCACTCTTGACCTTCTCCCTGATAAACGAAGCAGAGTGAGAGTCCGCAGTCCCTGCACCTTGGGACACGCTATTCCAGCAGTGGTACCACCAGCGCTAAACTCAGAGGTGCAGACTCTTTCCTTGTACTTGGTAATTCGGAATAGTTATTTGCCTATTTGGCTTGATACATGGAAATCACTCTGAACTAACTGCCTGCCAGTTAGTTACCCCCAACTTCTTCCTAATATGTGGCTCCCCAAGACTGATACCACCCCCCCCCGCCAATATACCGAGTCTGAGTTATTAATTCCTTGATAGGTGCTTTCACATTTGGCCATTTTCTCAGTCTCATTACCAAATTTTCCAGAGTGCTTTAGGGGTTAACCTGTCCTCTGCTGTGTTTAACCAGCCCTTCTGGTCTGTGTGCTGGCTGCGTACCTTGGCAAGGATGATGTTACTCTCTTTTCCAGGTTATTGTTAAAAACATTAACTGTTGTACGGCCGAGAGCCAGTCTCCTTTACAGCCCTCCGAAAACATCCCTGCTATGTGACGCTTTTTGTGCACATTTACAGTTTGAGGCCTCGCTCAGGAGGCAGGCTTATCCATTCGGAGTACGCTATGTTCATTCTCCGTTCATTTCAGAAATGTGGAGCAATCGTGGCTCCAAGGCGTCTTCTGAGAGTGCTGTGGGATGCGACGGAATGACCTGAGCCTCATCCTGCTCTGGCATGCCTCTTCTGCTCTGTGCCCGGACTGTAGTCCCGAGTGCCCACCAGGGGAAAATGTCATTTGGGAGCACGAGGCGATGGGAAGCAGAGGCGTTTGATCATCCATTCACCAGTTTCTGTCTGAACATGTGGTTCTGCCTCCAAACAAACAAGTGGGAGAAAATCTCATAATGAAAGATTCAAATACCTTCTGGGCTGAGAGTGGGGAGCGCTCCTGCCCCAGTTCTCTGCTTCTCTTAGGAGCTAACCATCAAAAGCAGAGCAGGCTTATACGTCATCAGGCAACGACGAAGGTCATGAGTGCAACCTCTCCCTCTCTGAGTGACGAATGCCGCTGGTTTTGTTCTGATTTGAAGGATGCCATTGGGAATCTGTGGGATTTGCCTTTGGCTTCAAGCCTACTAGCCAATTTTAAAAGATTAAGGAATTGTAACAGAAAAGATCCAAACACCCCTGCTGCTCCCAAAGGCAGTCTCCCTTCTGAAAACAGCAGGAAACCCCTGCTCTTTCTTACAAGCACTAGCCCAGCCGCGTCTGCTGTGCAGGGTGCGTGCACAAGGTGAACGCCATCGTGGTTGACTCGCTGTTGGCCTTGGTCCCAGCCCTGCTCCCCAGTCACACTGCTTGCAAGTTGTCCGATCTGACGTACCGAGTTTGTTGGAGCCTGACGCTCCTCTTACACCCACTGGTGCAAACTGGAGAAACATGTACCGAGGCCAGGAGAACAACAGCACCTCAACATAACACCCGCAACGAGGAGCTCCGAGGAGCTCCAAGGAGCTCTGTGCTTAGCCACTCTGGATGGTGGAGACTCATATTTGACACACTGAACGTCCCTGGACCACGATATCACAGTGGAGACAGTGCTGAACTGAGTAGTCCACAGAGAGGTGTTCCAGGACATGGACACATCTCAGGGCCCAGTCAGCTCTTTTCTCATGGAAAGGACCGGTTTCCTGCAAAATGCAGAGCACCTAGCTGAGGTTGCAGTACTTCCCCCTACAATGGTTTTCTTGTGAGCATCTTCCTACAGGTGATCTGCATGGAGCCAGCCAGGATGCCAAGGGTTTTTAAACTGACAGGCAGGTGTTGAGATTGCAAGGATCCACCTCCTTTGCCATCACCTGGCGATGCCTTAATTTGATCTGATCTGAGGACACGTCCCGTTCTTTCATCCCAAATGTGAGTTATCGTGCAGCTGAGATGCTGCCTGCAAGCTGCTGACCCTGCGGCTCTTTGTGGGGTGTCTGTTACCTGCCTGGTGCCCACGGCTCAATGCGGAGCTGTTAAGGGGTAATTGCCTCGGATTTTTGCTTCATTTTGACCTTCCCTGGGTCTGAATTGCACATGGTTCCCTGCATCATGTTTTGATCCTGAGGCTGTTTGGATTTCTCTTCCTTTGGGGAATGCAGGAAAACAGGGTCCCTGATGACCAGGGTTCAGAGCTGCACCAAAACACACGTGGATTTGCCCAAAAGAGCTGAAGAGAGACACCAAAGTGGATTTCCTTGGCCAGCCTGGAAACTGGCAGAACTTTCTCAGCAAATATCAAGAGATCAGCCATTTTCCAGTGACTGAGTTGGATGATGAGGGTCAGCCTGGATTTGAGAGAAAACCCAGCCCTGGCCAGAGCTGACCGCTTCTGCAGCTGGTGGAGGACGAGGAGATGGTGTTGTATGAGATCAGCCTTCAACTCAGGAAGTTCCTGAGAAGTTTGAAGCTTTTTGCGAGAGGAGGAGGGTTTCAGGAAAGTGTCAAGAGAACATGAGATCATATCATTGCGTTTATTTATATACCAAACCCGGCATCTGCTGCGCTCAAGCTCGCTGCAGTCCTCAGCATTAAACATTTCATTAGCCCACAGCCCCTCTGGCAGTGCTCACACCCGCACACAGGCTGTTTAGCAGCCAATCCATCCATTTAATTTCTCATTAAACTTTAGATGTAATGAATTTTTTAGTGGTCAAATGAATAAAGCAGTTAAAGTAAAAAATGGCTGGATAGCAAAAGGTTTGGCCTTCGCTATTTTCAGCCTTTAACGATGTTGTGGTGAAGCCAAGAAGTGCCTGTGCTTGTTTGCTGGGTGAGCAGGTCTCTTCTGGGGGAGGTTCTTTGGAAATACCATCCTTCCAGCAAGAGCCGGAGGCTTTGATCCAAGGAGGGGAAGCCAGGGAATAGTCAGTCCCATCAACAAACATTTTGTAGAAGAAAATGCTTGGAAACTTTAAAGGGCCAGCTTTCCCTTTTTCAGGTGACTGTTTGCAGTTTTTTTAAGACGATCATGCTGAAAATAAATAGCCGCCACCTACCTTTAGTAGAGCTGACAGATCTTCAGATGATTAACAGCTGCTACCATTTTAATTAGCTGAAAAACAGTGTATCCGAGAGTCCTAGACAGAAGAGTAGTTTACGTCTGTGCACAAAAACTAATGGGTGTCTGCTGGCACTCACGGTGTCACTCTGTACATCTGGGGTCTTCGTGCATTTGGACAGAGGCCTCAGCATCATGTGTGGGACGTGTCACTGCTGGCTTTCGGCTCACAAAGGCCATGGCATGAATGAGGGACTTGGCTGTGTGACCTCTGTCATGGCCATGCCTTTGCTTTTGGCAGGAAACTCTCTATGGGAGACAGTCTCATGAGCTCTCCAAGCAATCTGCAGGTCCGGAGCTGAGCCTGGAAGTGTCTCTGCCCTTCTTAGAGCAGGATGCTGGAGAAGGCAGCTTTGCATATTGCGCAGCACCACTGTGGAGATGAACCGTCATCGTCCTGAGATGCACAGCATGACCCAGTCTTGATGCTCTGCAGGGAAAGTGGCAGTCAGTTCGGGGTCCAGGTCCAGATGGAAACATCTACATGCAGGTGTCTACATGTGGGTGGCTCCATGTGAGGTGGGTGTCTGAGTCCCGCTGTGCTCAGTGGGGTCTGGAGGGCAATTCAGAGCATGCTGTATTGCTCTTACTGACCCCAGCTCTCCAGTGCCTGGAGGTCCTTCTCCAGGTCCTTCCTACCAGCCCTGTGGTACTAAGTGCTGACCTGACTCCCATCCCTGTCTAGCACTGGAGGTCACAATCTACAGCTGGGCAAGCATATCCCAAAGCAGCCAAAAGCAAAGAAGCAGCAGGCGGAAAGAGAGACCTGGAGGCTTGGCCAGGAGAAGGTGGGAGCAGAGGCAGCAGATCAAGGAGTGCAAAGGTGTGCCAGGAACCTGGGCAGGTGGTAGAGGAGAGAAACACCATGCAGAGGACGGTGGTGGACTGTTAGAACCTGGAAGGACTGAAGACAAAGTGGCAGCAGAAAGAGTGAAAAACACCCCTCCTTTGGGAAAGACCCAGACACTTGTGTACTGAGGGGATGCAACCTCACAGAGAAGGTGAGAAAACATTGAAGGTGGGGAGGAGAGGCTGAGAGATGGAGAGGATGGGAACATCCGAGCACTTGTGGAGGCGGGAGGTAGAAATCTGCAGGAGGGGTCAGGATGAAGGAGGAGTCGCCCTGCAAAGGTGGGGTGGGAGCAGTGGGTGTTTATGAGAGCAAACGAGGCCCAGAGAAGACCTCTGAGTATCTCTCCCTTTTGTTGTACTCGGTCAGCTTCTCTTTATATTTGCCTTTGATGAGTTGGTTTGTTGGGGTTTTTTTTATGAATAAGAACAGGGCCTGAAGTTGTACTACTTAGGAAGAAAAAAAAAAAGTGTGCTAACAAGTAGAAGCTCACGCCTAGTCAGCTGGGACAGGAAGAAATCAATCTGTCCTGATGATATAGATTTGCACAGTGCAATGTATATTGGACTTTCGGTCTTCCTGAGTAATATCCGATATGACTCACTTCTAGGAGCTAGATTTGCTGGACCGTTGGTTTCTTAGAAATCCCTGAGTTATGGTGTTTATTATCGTTTCTTACGTGGTTTGTCTTCAAGAGCCAGGCTATATACAGGCATAAGCAGCAACATTCGCCTCCCAGCAGGCGAGTTGGTACATGGGCGCGTGCGATGCCTCGAAGGCATTCTCCGAGCATCTCGGCAGGTGGCTGCGTGCCCGGATCATGGACGCTTTCCAGCATTGCCAGTTTGATAATTTACAGAAGCGCAGATCTTCATTCCTGCGAGCGAAGAGTCTAATAAATAAATCAATAGAGATGTGTGAGGAATGAATTATCCAGCGGCTCCAGACAAGCTGCGGTTGACGGAGCAGAGGACCTCACCTGCCCGGGCTTGGCCAGCCCAGGGCTGCCGCTGCGGGAGATGCCGGCAGCGGGATGCACAAAGGGACTCTCCTGCATCAATCGCTGAGCTCAAGCCCAGGAAGCCCCGGCATGTAGGAGAGAGAAAACATCAAAAGGACGCTTTGACACATACTTAACATTTTATATATTTTGTGTAAAATAGCAAAAAGGAGGATTTTAAAATATTCATCTCCTGGGAAGGCAACTGGGTGGATAAAAGGCTCCCAATCTGCAGGGATAGGGGGAGGAGATGGGGGCTGATGCATGTCTTCTTTGACTGGTGAAGGAGACGGCAGGCGATTCCCGCAGGCACCTGGGGTGTCCTGCAGGTGCTGAGGGTGAGGGGAGCCGAGAAGGAGCCCCCAGGCTCTCCCCGCCATAGCCAGGCACATGGGGTAACTGCAGCCAGCACTGCCACCTCCCAGGATTAAATCACAAGTCTTGCCGTGGGTGATATTCTTGTCCAGGTGCCAGCACCTGGAATCCTGCTACAAAGTGTAGTTCTCGGGTTTTATTTTGCAGAGGAATGGTTTAAGCCTGTGGCCTTGGAGAGGTTTGAAATCACTACCACCACTCAAAAGTTTGGACACTGGGGGATAAACCATTCAGTTTTTTAGATTTGCTTGTTTGTTTTATTTCTAGTATTCTGATACTAAGCCAGGCCCAAGACTGGGGGCAGGGGGAAGGATTGAATGTCTGAGTTTTAATATTTGGGCCAGTGATGCGGATACCCAGGGGCTGGAGGGGACCGCACCATAGCTCCTCACTGAGGGAGCAGAAGCGAGAGTGGGTGGATGCGTGCCTGCTCATCCTCCACTCATGAGCCTAAATATCTGTATCTGTTCTCCCTCCATATGCAGCAACATCAGGCACACAGGAGAGCAGGACAAAACCTATTCAGAAACCCTAAATTCATCGTCTGATGACACCTTTCAATATCACCCTTTGATACCGCAGGTGAGCCAGCCCCTCGCTGGGTTGTCAGCAGAGCTCGCTGCCCTCCCTGCACCAGGCCAGGCCAGAGGGTTTTACTGCCACTTCCCTCTCTTGAAGGGCTGAAAAGCACCCTGGGCTGTGAGAGGCGTCAAGCTGTGAAGGTCCACATTAGCTTTTTCTTTTCCCTGTTCTTCCAGTAAACCAGACATTTAGTCCTAAGTGGGTCCACAGATAGTAAAGACCCCTCTTCTTCTGGGTACAGGGTGGTGCAGGATGGGCAGTGGTTCACAGAAGCATGTCCCCACTCCTGTCCATGGAGACATGGTGTCTATGGGGCGACAGCTCTCCCCTCTCCTTTGCTGACCGGGACCTCCCCAAACTCCCTTGCTGGCTCAATGGACAGCCCCCTCTTCCCACTCCCCTTCCCCTGCCACGTGAGATGTTTCTTCCCTGTCCAGCTCTATCTGCTGTGCCTGGTCCCACGACCTGTTGGCTGTCCCAGCACGTTGATGCCAGCCCTTCCCTTCCCAGTGCTGCTGCGGGACAACAGACCCCCTCCACACAGGGAAACCTGGGAAATATCGTGACATAAACCAGAGGTGCCAACCTGCAGCTGGCATCAGCTGGGAGCATTCACCCCTGAGGCACCGCTGGGTGACCAGAGCGACCTCAGGGATGGGCTACAGGAGGACAACGTTGCAGAAGAAAGCATGTTGTGGGGTGCTGTCTCTGTACAAGGAATGCTTTCAGGATTTAACTTAATCCACTTCCTTGATTAAGCTACTGCAAACTGAAGTCAGTCTACTTTGTGAATGCCCATTCAAAGCACAGTGTGTTTTGCCTAATCCCTTCCCTTCAAGGCTGTTCTTAATTTTTCCTTTATTTTTGGGAGTATGTCTGCGTGAGCCTGCTGTCAGGGAGGGGTTCATGCAAAGCACCCCTCTTCCCCACGCCCAACCTGCAGAGGGTGTGGTGAAGAGCCGCCAGGTCTCTGCATGGAGGGGGAGCAGCGCAGGGGGCTTCATGTCTCACAGCGCCCTCCCACCTCTCCATGACAAGTCATCTGCCTGGAGCTTCTTGTGGAAGTCGGCTAGCCTTAGCCAGGAGAGAGACCAGCTTCCTGCTCCTTTCACAGGAAAAATTTCCTTCTGGGCAAAAATGGCAGTGAAAATAGGAAAAAAAAAAAAAAAAAAAAAGAAGAAGAAAAGAAATGAAAAAAGAAGAAGAAAAAATTGAAAACAAAAGAAGTTTTTTATTTGAAGGATTCTTTTCATGTGTTAAGATTTGCCCTAAACATTGCAAAGCTATGCTCCCCCCTCCCCCCTGCCACAACAACGCCTTCCCCTCCCAAACAAGACAGAAAATGAGTCCTCAGCAAGGGGAAACCTCCCGGGTGCAATCTGGTGTCCGGGGCTGGTGTGCTTCAGAGCGCGGTTTGTGTGTGCAGTGCGTCTGCCCCAGACGTCCTGTTCCCCCGGGTTCACACCGAGAGGCCACGTACATCACAAAGCAATTTTCCCCTGCAATATCTAACACGGCGTATGCACACAGTGCGCGTGCACCTCTCTGCACCTCCTCATCCCTTTACAAAAGCTGCTGCTACAGTCTTCTGGGAAACCAGCACTCTTCTCCTGCTAGGGAAGCCTCCATGAAGAGCAAACCCAAAGGCCAATAGGTCTCCGTCTCCGAGCAGAGAGGAGGTGCTGCTCCTGCGAGGCAGCACTGAGAGCAGACGAGATGCTTTCTAGCCCAAAGGTGGCTCATGAAGGGGCACCACCTGCAGCACACATCTGCAGCAGCCGCCCTTGTCCAGGGAAAGTACTGGGCCGAAGGCGCCCCGTGGGCTGCTGCAGCAGGTGATGTGGCTCACAGTCGGCACAGCAAGTCCCAGTCTCTCCACCAAGGCTCACGTACGGGGCTTGGCCAGGAAAGCAAGGCGCACCCAGGGTGACAACAGAGCACCAGTTTGCACCAGCCAGTAAGGCATGAGGTTGGCAGCACGCGGAGGCTGAGCTGGTCCTAGAGGAAGGTGGCTGTGGAGGCTTCTCAGCGGAGACAGGGGTATGTGCTCGGAGCCCCAGGATAGGAGAAGGTAAGCAGGAGGTCCCAGAGAAGGGTGCTCTGGCCATCTCCTGGCTTCCTCCAGCTGCTATTAGATCTTTTTACACCTACACTGGCCTTGTCCACGTCCCATCATAGCTTCTACTATTTCCCTTGGACCTTAATGACAGTTCCTCTGGTCCCTGTCTTCTCTAACGAGATTGGGTGGAGAGCTTCAGCCTCAGCTTGGAGACGTCCTCCTGCTTTTTTGCTATAGTAGATCCCTGGCTGGCCCAGACGCAGTGGGAATGAGGTGAGGAGAGATGAGGAGTGCTGGGAGGACGACTTTGCAGGGGTGTGCTCTGTGCACGCACAAGAGCAGGAGCACGGACACTTTCCCAGGGCTGATGATGTCTGAACAGGGCTGTCTCTCTGGTGAAGATTTTGAGGTGGAGCTGCCCACTGGATGTGGAGGACCACGCACTGAGAAGTGGGGTGGGTGTCGGGGCAGCAGCTGGGCAGGGTCGGTATGAGGCACTGGGACAGCTAAAACAGCACCTCTGTTTAGTCAGATGAATAACATCTCATTTTCCAAAAATCTTCATTCCCATTCTGTAATTTTTTTTTCAGTGAAAAATGTGAAAACTGTAATACAAAATTTCCCATGGAGGTTTCCTGTTTTGACAAAAAATCAATTTTCCATTGAGCAGATATTTTAAACAAATATTTCTGCCTGCTGTATGAGGAATGAAGAGCATCAGTCACACTTAGGGGAGGGAGGAGCACGTCATGCTAAGCAGTGACTCTCAGAGATATTTGGGCTTGTGACAGAAAACAACTGCTTTGAGCTCCCTGGGCAGCACTGTGGCCAAGAAAGCTGGTGTGTGGTGGGATGCGTCACCCCTCTTTTGCATCCAGTCCTTTTCCTAAATGGTGGAGAAAGATGAGGGGTGTTGATTCACCCAAGAGAGGTGACCTGAACAGGGCAGATGTGCTGGGACACCTGTGTCTCCTCTGACGGCTGGGAAAACCGGAGCCACCTCACCCCATTTCAGTGTCTAATGCCAGGATAGTGAAAGTTAAATGAGATGAATCCCTCCCCATGGCACCTGCACATATAAGCCCTAAGCAATAGGGCTGTGGCATTCCTTCTTTAAGCAATAGTGTTTGCTTGGTTGGCTTGTTCCTTATATGTTTTGCTTCTCTAGAAGAAGAGTGAAGTGGTCAAGTAGACCCCGTAGGAGAGACGAAATTGCTCCTGTCCCAGGAGCAGCCGAGCCTGTGCGGGGAGAGACGTTTCTGAACTGCAAGGCAGAGGAAGAGCATAAAGAAGCCGCAGCACGGAGCCGGGCTGTTGAGATAAACAGCTGGACCTCCAGAGAGACAGAAACAAAATGGCCTAGGGATAAAAATTCCAGGAATGAAACTTCCCAGGACTGTGCAGAGTCTGCTGCAACTCAGAAAACCGCTGAACTGACGGAAAGCGAGCCTGGGAGCAGGGACCCGCTTGCAAGGGCTGTGTAGGTGGGGGAGAGCTGTTAATGAGCCTTTTCATGTCTATTCTATCTGATCTAATTCTATTCTGTCACTTTGATTTTTCTTTCTGTGTAAAAGTTAATGCATGTTATAAATAATACCTGTCTCTCGAACTGACTGATCTTCTTTGGGGAGCTCATTTTGGGGAAAAAGGCTAGGCAGAGACACCTCAAAGCTGTGTCTAAATTGGGGTCCCATCACAACCGCACACATTGCATTACGCACGGACTGGTGCTGGTTTTCAGGCTGTGAAGAAGAAAGGGTTGAGAACAGATTTATAAAGGTATGGGAAACCTTTGTAGGATGGGAGGTTAAAGGCCATTTTCTCTACTTCATGTTTTAGAGAGGACCCTGGGGTTCTTAGGCTGTTCTTTAAGGCTTTGTATGGGAGAAGGTTTCCAACATGGTAGAGCTCTTTCAGTCTTTTGGACAAAGGCAGGATATTGGTGAGAAGCAACAGTCAATAAAATTGAAATGTATAGGAGCTCACAGAGCGGGAGACACTGATTGCAGGTGGAAAGCCACAAAATTCTTTAGACACCTCCTTCCAACTAAAGCTGGTGCCTAAGTGACTGGGTGCTCCTTTACTTGTGCCCTTCTTCACCAAACTGAATTCTGCAATAGCCTGTGAAAGCTGGTACCCATGAACCCAGCACTCGTAGGCAAACAGCTCTGCTTAGACTAAAGATAGAGCAACCAGGGCTGCGTGGCTGGGAGGTGCTGTTCTGCCTGAATCATCCCCGTTACTGAATGTTGTCACCTTTTCATATATCTGGTCTTGTTCCCTGGCTGAGTCCTGCCCTGCGCTCCGCCTAATTTGAACACTATGGCAGTCAGCCGCTGGCTAAGCCAAAGCTTAAGGCTCAACCCCAGCCAAGCATACAGTGCAGGTTTAGCCTGGGTGATCGCAATGGTCCTTCTGGCCCCAGAAGCCATGAATGAGTGACCAAACCTCCACTTTGGTGCCCACTGGTTCTCTTGGTCTTCATATCTAAGGTGGTGGCCCCAAGCTACAGTGGTGGGTGGCTGCGGCAGCTCACGCTCACAGGAATCTGCTGTAGCTGGGGCAGAAGCTATAGCAAGTCCAGCAGTGTCTAAGCATGGTCTTTGTTCAGGCATGTTGCCAGCAGGTCAACGGAGCTTCCAAGGACTCTTGTTGAGCAAACTCTCAGAAGCCTGAGGACGAGGACACTAGTTCCAGGAAGAAAAAAATGAGATGAAATCTTGCTCTGTGCACTTACTTACTACACGGCTGTTCATTTTATTTCTGCAGAGGGAAGCTCTCCTGCTTCTGTCTACATGTTGTCTCCTTCCCTGCTTCAGACAGTTAACCAGCACAGATCTTCTCTGTCCTCTGCTCTTCTCATCTGCCATGCAAGCATTTTGCCGATCAACCAGATGCTGCAAAGTCAGGTAAGGAGAGTGCTGCTCTGCGTATTTGGCTTGATACAAGGAGTGTTGGTGTTGAAAATGAGGCACGTGGTGAGTGCTCATGGAATTCTCCTTCCATGGGAGTTGGTGTGCACATGGTGTGCACGTGGATGGAGCTGTGTATGCATCAGCCCATGGGGATGGGGCTAGTGGCAATTTAAACCATTAGTCAGTTCCTGGGGGCATAGTTGGTTCCCTATAGCTGTCCCCTTCGCTTTGACTAAAGCAGGCTGCCTGCAGCTGGAGCCACCTGGACCAGCTGTGGGCAGGCAGGAGCCCTGAGGACGATGCCTTGCACAGAGGTTGCAACCTAAAATGTGGGGTCTGTGCGGGGAGAGCATCACACTGCTGTGCTGCAAATGGGTTTGTAGAGGGCTGTATCTCAAAACAGGGCCCTGGTCCCACACTGAAGACGGGTCCAGGACCATCCGGAGATCAGCCTTGGCATGGGTCCTAGGTGGCTGACCCCAGAGAAATCCATCAGAGTGAAGGAACATTTTTCTTTTCAACCTGTTGCTGAAAACCACTGAGGACTCAGTGCCTGGGCACATTGGGAGTGCTGGCTTTTGGGGCTTAACTTGACAAGAACACATTAGCTCTTTGCTGTTTAATGATTTGCTGAATTATCCGGTGTGTTTTAGGGGAATACACCTGGTAATGGAATCTTGCAGGAAAAGCAGACCTGTATGGGGTTAGCAGTTCATTTAGGCAAGACTATATCTAGTGCTTGTTCAAAGTTTCTATCAGCTGATAGAAAAAGAGGAAAAGAACTGCATCCGGGGATGTTCCCACTGAAAGGCTAAATATTCACTGAGAAGAACAGCAGCTACACCCCAACGGTGCCACCTGAGCTTCTCAGGTCTGAGCTAAATCTGGGGGCGTGAGGAGGAGCCTCCGCAGTAAGGCGGCCACTTGGTGAATTTGGGAAGAGCGGAGCAGAGGAGCCGAGTGGGGGATCAAACCTGCCTGAGGCCTCTTGGCAAGAAGCAGTGGACTGTATGAGCTTTTGGCAGTTTTGGGTGAAGGTGGTATCTTGGCAGCTCTTCCCATGTCAGTGGGTGTCTTGTGCTGGTGAACTGCTTCTGAACAAGCTCCTGGTTTAGACCTGTACTTCAAAAATCTTGAATTGAGAGTCCCAGAAAGCTTACCTCTGCCCTCCCAACACTGTCGCTTTTTTGGAGGAGAAGCAGCGAGCCACAAGGACCTCTAAGTCTTGGGAAAACCCAGTTAATGCCCTCCCTGCTCTGGGTCTGCTCTAAGCAGGGGCTGGTCTTGGCCACCTTCTCACTGTGGTTCTGCAAATGGTCCCTGTGAGCTCGGTCAGCTGTGTTGCTCCTCTGTCCCCCCCCTGTAATTGTTAGGGGTTTGTGTGCCGACAGCCTGGCAGCATCCTACAAGTGCTGCCTCTCCTCTCCCCGCTGGCCTGGCACTCCTGCGCTCTGGCTTAGGATTCCTGCTTTTTCTGCAGTCGGAACGGGCAGCGGAACTTTAATTTGCAGGCTCTCGCCTTCCCTGCTTGGCTGCCTTTCCCTCCCGTTGACTGTCTGCTGTTTTGGATGATTTTTCCCAAACTGTCCTCGCCTTTATTTACTGAGGCAATTTGCATTTTAATGTTTTCTGCACATAATTCAGAGGTTTCGCATGCCTTTCTCTTTCCTCTCTGGGGCTCCTCACTTCCTTCTATTTAGCATTATCTGCAAGGCTCTATCCTGTACAACCCTGTTTCAGCTTATTTCCAAACAATTTGCTGTCTCTCTGCATGTGTAAAGCTGCTTCCCGTGTCTGAAGTTTGGCCCACCTGGAGGGTCTCTCAGCAGGTGGCCTCATTTACTGCCTCAGATGATTTCACTATTTAAATCACCTCTACACACATCAGCTGCTTCTGTTCCTAACTTGGGTTCCTTCTCCCATCCCTGCCCCGAGTGTTGATTGATTGATTGATTGATTGATTTGTTTTTTGATTTGTTGTGGTTTTTTTTCTTGTTTGTGTATTTTTAGGGGTTTTTTTTCTTTTTCTATGTGAGTGGAAGAGGAACAGCTGTTCCCACTGGATTCACATTCTAGCTATAAAGGGATCCCATACAGCCTGAACATTTCTAGCTGTTTGGAGTTGAAACCCTTGACAGCATCTCCTTTCTGTTTTTCCTTCAATCATTGGAGCCAAAGGCTCTGGTCTGCTGCATCCTGACCATGTGGAAAGCATGTCTTCCTCAGCTCCTGCCTGTCAAAATTCCTGTTTCATTCCCTGACCCTTCACTGAAGGGCAGTTCCCAGCTTCCCAGTTGGCTCTTCAGATTGTCAAGAGAAAAAAAAAAAAAAGAGAATCAACTGTCAGGATGCCAAAATTGCCTGCTGGGATCAGCAAATGTTTGGGATGTCACTGAAACTCCTGATATCCTGTGCCTCTGCTCCTTTGCTAACGGTAGATTTCTAATACAGAAATTAGCCTTTAAAGCAGATCTCCCATAGAGACGCTGTGCAGTGCTCCAGGAACATATGAACTCAATTCCTTTTGGATAGCATTAAGCTCTCAGAAGTGTTTTGGGAGAACATCTTGAGTGCTCCAGCTGGTAGTGGAGATGCAACCCCAAAGACTGGGCTAAAGCTGCACTGAAGGTAACCCAACGTGTGTCGTGTGGATGCCAGGTCTCCACTCGCTGCAGGTGGGGGAACAGAGCTTGGACTCTTCCAAATCCTCTCCAGAGCTGAGATCTGTAGTGATAATAATAATAATGGATTTAATAATAAGGGGTAAGGATACCGGTGACTTCCCAGTATCCCACTGAGATCAAGGTGGCCCAGGTCCAGACTGGTCCATATTCTGTACTTCAAACAGAAAGGTCACATTTGTTTGACTGTAAACTCTTTCTATTAGAAAAATAACTTCTCAGCATCATCCTTTTCTTTCCCTAATATACTGCTTTTTATTATATCAGCTATTTTTCAGCAGTAGTTTTAAATCCAAAACTGTAGTATAGATTCAAGTGTGTATTTTTGATCCTTTTATATTCTTGGTTTGATTCCAGGTTTTTTTTAAACTGAAGTTTTTAAACTTGTTGCATTTATTTTTCTCTTTTCCCCTCCTCCCTTTCCAGCCTGTTTCCTAATGACATGATATTTATTTGATCAGCCTTTTCCCAGACTGTTCATCTACCTTTTTTTCTGCATGACTGCTTATCACTCCCTCCCACTTTGACACCCCCCCCGCCCTTAAAGCCTTTTTAACAGTTTCACTGATTTCAAATTAATTTGGTGGATAGGACAGGATCTGAAAAATGGTTAAGTTCTTGCTTAAAAGGCTGCAGCGTGCACTCAATTATTATTTCTTCTTTTTGTCCTCTGCCGTAATCGGGTTGGGTTGCTGCATGTGTCTGGGTTTGGGGAGGGTTATGGCCACAAAGGGATTTGGAGGCACCGTCAGAGGGGAAATGTGAGGGGGGACACGAGGAAGATCCAATGATATGCAGCTAAAGAGGGATTAGAAAATATCTATAAAAAATAAATTTTTGTTCTGATGTTTACTGAACAACTTTTTACTTCCTACTCTCCTATTTGTGCTGAAAAGGGAAGCAGGGGGGCTCTGTGAAATATTGGTAAACTTTTTTTTCTCCATCATGAAAGGACATGGAAATCAGTCCTGAACAAAATATTGTGGAGAAAAGTTTATTCTTACATTTTCAATTGGTCAGTGAAAGCCATTTCATTTGTTTACTTTGGCATCTTTGAATTTGTTCACACTGCTAATCCAAATACAGACTATTTTTAAAACTGATACAATGCAGAATATAAAAAAGCACAGATCCAACACTTGTCCTAAATTCAATCCAAGTTTTAAACCAATCTATAAAGTAGTAATAAAATTACAGATATTAGCAATCGATTGATTCATTCACATCATAAACAGTGTTTGTGTTATGCATTTTCTCCATTCTCTCGCCTTCCATTTGCCATGCAAATAAGTAACTAACCCTTACAATAAAATATTATTGCATAACATATATTCAGTTTTTCAGTAAGGAGGTAAAAGGTTTCTAAGCCCAAATTGATAATTTTTTAAATGGCAAAAGAAATTAAATCACAGCCAAAATTTCAAGCTGGCTTGATTTCCACAGCAGAAATGTTTTTATCTCCTGGTCCTAGAAACCTTTCTTTCAAAGAAGACAAAAAAGAGCTGTAGGGACTTGATTTAACCAAACGCTACTCCCAATTCTCATATACGCCTCAAATCCAGGATGATTTTAAATAAAGATCCACCCATGGACACATACCGATTGATTTAAATTCCATCCTATCCAGTTGTTCGTACATATTTTTGCTTCAATCGTGCTTAGAGGGTTTTTCCCCCAACTCGAAATTTTAGCCAGCCCAGTTTTTAAAAACATTGGAGTACATAGTAAATTGAGCCAGGAGGAGTTTGAAAATTAAATCTCCTGCTCCAGAAACCTGCTTGGGAGCTGATGTGTTCTGTGTTTGTAGGATGAGAGCGTGAGCTCTTCAGCGCAGGGGCATTACAGCCCCGGTGAGAAGAGAGCATCCGCCGCCTCCTGGTGAAGGCAGATGAGACCAAACCCAGGAGGTGGGACATCTTCCTCTGTAACTATTATACCTGAAAAAGCATCTG
This sequence comes from Burhinus oedicnemus, assembly GCA_008921705.1. NCBI lineage: Eukaryota > Metazoa > Chordata > Aves > Charadriiformes > Burhinidae > Burhinus > Burhinus oedicnemus. The sequence continues at coordinate 137,491 of VFFE01006528.1, forward strand.
GGCATAGACTTTCGTCCTTGGCCCCCTCTGGGTCGGTGCAATGAATTGGGTCACACGGCCACCAGACCCTGCGCTGCTCGCTCAGCCTCTCTGCCCTCCGCCCCGCGCTGTGAGCGGGCTGACGGACGAGGGTCTGGGTGGAAGGGCGAGCTTGGATCCGCCCTGGAGCTGGGTCACCTCCTTCCTTCCCCCCACGCTGCCCAGCTGGCTCCTGGTCCCAGCCTTGGCAGAGCAAAGCCAGACCTGCCTGGCAAGCTGCAGCAGTTGGCACCTCTGCCCAGACCTTGAGCTGCTCCTGGAGGCAACGCTCCTTGCCTTGCAGAGGAGCACAGTGTCTGGATGTGGGCGCTGCTGCAGCAGTGACCTGCCTCTGATGGGACTCGGAGCATCGTGAATGGCAAACAGGTCACATAGCACGGGCAGATGAAGCACATCCACGATGTACTTCTGTACTTCTGTGCGATGGTATTTCTAGTTCCTTTTCACAGCCCCTGAATCTCCTACAGGACCCTCAGCTTCTGCTCATTTCTCCCGGGCTCATCCTAAAACACCTCTACCACCCCAAATCGCCTCCCTACTTCTTTTCGACCTGCCGCAATGAACCGCGGCCAGTCTGGATCTGTGCTGATCCGCCTGTCGGCCGTTCTGAGCAAACCAGCGTTCAGCTGTCCCTGCCTTTCCCACAGAGAAGACACTATCAGCAGCGATGTCTCTTCCTCGGCTGCAGGTTTTCATGACACCTCCTGCCTCGGAGACCTCTCCCCTCTTCCCAATGTGACTGGAGTTCGCATATACAAAGGTGCTGGCAGACAGTTGGGCAGACTAGACAGTGCGATCCCATGAGTCTTTGTTCTTCATGAAACCAGGATAAAAATGAGTTTTTCTCAGTGCAAGCAAGTTCACATTCTTTCTAAGAGCTCTTTGATGATCAAACGTTTTCTTATTTTATGATGTTTTATACTCCCTTCCCAAAATAACAAATTTCCTAATGGAATCAGCTAGGCTAACAGACTCTGCCATAATCCGACAGTGTTTCTTCTAAGTCTGGCTTCTCAAATTTCACCAGACTTTTTCTTGCACAAGGCAGAAAGAGCTCGGGATCCTTAGTGGCCAAATCTACTGCAGATCCAGGAAGCCCAAAGGAAACACAGAATCTTTTAGGCTGAAGGCACATCGGGAGGTCATCTAGTCCGAGCCTCTGCTCAAGTAGGGTCACCTAAGCAGGTTGCCCAGGACCACGTCCAGTCAGGTTTTGAATATCTACAAACTGGGAGACTCTACAACCTCTCTGGGCAACCTGTGCTTGACCTCCTTCACAGTAAACTGTGTTTCCTTGTGTTCAGATGGAATTTCACATTTCAGTGTGTGCCCATTGCTTCTTGTGCTGTCACTGGGCAGCACTGAGAAAAGTCTGGCTCCCTCTTCTCTACACCCTCTTATCAGGTATTTGTGCTTATTATTAAGATCCCTCCTGAGCCTTCTCTTTTGCAGGGTGAACAGCTGCAGCTCCTGGAGCTTCTCCTCATAGGAAAGGTGCTCCAGTCCCTTAATCATCTTGATGGCCCTTTGCTGGACTTGTTCCATTAAGTCTGTATTTTTCTTGTTCTGGGGAGTCCAGAACTGGTCCCACCACTCCAGATGTGGCCTTCACAGTGCTAAATAGCGGGGAAGGATCACATCTCCTGATCTGCTGGCAATGCTCTGCCTCATGCAGCCCAAGGGACAGGCTGTTGGCCTATGTTGTGAGGGTGCATTGCCAGCTCATGGTCAACTTGAGGTCCACCCCCCATGGTCCTTCTCTGCAGACCTGCTTTCCAGCTGGTCGGAACCCAGTATGTACTGCTGCCTGGGGTTATTCCTCCCCAGGTGCAGGATTTTGCATTTCCCCTTATGATTCCTTCATGACATTCCTCTCTGCTCAATTCTCCAGTTTGTTGAGGTCCCTCTGAATGGACCACAACTATCTCCACAGCCATCTGGTGTATCAGCCACTCCTCCCAGTTTGTATCATCTGCAGACTTGCTGAGGGTGCACTCTGTTCCAGGGCATTAATGAATGTACTGAACAGTTTGCCCCAGTATGGACAGCTGGGGTACACCCTAGTGGTTTGCCTCCAGCTGGACTTTGCGCTGCTGGTGACAACCCTCTGGGCCCCTCCTCTCAAGCTGGTGGGGCACTGGTACAAATTTCTTGTTGGTTCTGAATAATTTAAGAGCTGTTATTTCATTTACTTTCTGATCACGTTTTGAAGTAAGGAATTCCAGTCCATTAGTCTATTTTTCACATTTCAAACTGAGGAATTCCAGGCCATTAGTCTGTTTTACCTCTTTTATTTAAAAAGATGGAAACCAAAGGAAACTGCACAGTGAGTTTCCTTATCATTATTTGCTTCCAGAAACCACCACCAGCGTAAGACAATGAAACCTGTAGGAGGAGTTGCACTACTGCTCCTTCGGGCATGCATCACTGATGGAGAGCACCACTGGGTTCTGCCGTCCAGCAGCTCCTGCCAGGGGCTATCAAAGTTGGCAGCTGTTTTACACCCTCGGCATTTCCTACCTTGGGCCTGCGTGACTGCAGCAAAACTAAGGCAGCATCCCCTAGAAGAATTTATGGGAATTCTGCTGAGTAAAGGATGTAGCCTCGCATTAAAACCTCCCAGAAGAACGAGGTTAGCTAACAATTACTTCTTTGTGAGCAAGTCAATGAAAGATTCACTTTTTGTCCAGAGAGACTAATTATAAATGAAAGCCAAGGGGGCAAACAAACATTCAGGGTGGATAAAAAGGAATTGTTTGAGAAAAATAACCTACGATGCCTCAACACATGGGTTTCCTAATGTTGGCTTGATAGCTCTGATGTTTAATTTGTCGGAGACCAAGAAGGACATCTCTCTTGTGGGTCTGACTTTTCTTCTCGCTCGCTTTTTAAGAGGTTTCAAATGTTGGAAGTTAATGTTTCTTGGAGGAACACAGTATCTAATCAAAATCCAGAGATTTGTAGCTACTTAATTCTGTGGGACATGGAACTGTGAGCCCCTGTCTTCTCATGTGCCTTTTTCTTCCGCTGAAAGACCTCATTGTAGAAAGCTCTGCTTGAGTTTCCAGGGTCCTACCTCCACCAGGTTCACAGTATTTCACTTCTGGATTGGCTAGTACATCTTGCATCGAGCAATAAGGCTTAAATTTGGGCCATTTGATTTCCCTAGATAATAGGTGCAAGCTGACTATATGTAACTGGATAGCCTTGCTGTTTATTTTATTGTAATGAGGAGCAGATATTTTTCCTCACTGACTGTTCCTAGGTTGTTTCCCTTTAACCTTTAACTTCCAGATTGGTCTCCAGTGTGGGTCACATGAACCCGGGATGGTGAACCTGCAAAGCCGGAGGAGTGCTCCTCCGAGAGGACGGGCGCGTTCATGCCTGAGGAGGCATCATTCAAAAGGCTAAGGTGGGGCAAGGAAGCAATCTTTTTTTCGCAGCAAATCCTGCCGATTTCGTGTAATAAGGCCTTATGAGAGTAGGAGCTGCCACCGTGCCCCTTGCCAGGTACTGGCACCCAGGAGTGTTATCTCCATAGTGAGAGGGATAGTTCAGCCCTGGGCAGGAGGACTTGGGTTGCCTTCCCGTGACAGGGAGGGAGGGAGGTCACCCACAGCTGTCCTGTGCCAATGAAGTGCTTCGCTGTTCTCACCTTGTGCCATGACTTTCTTATCCTCAGACTGCATCTTAAGTGACAGAATTGTTGTTTCTTTCCATGTCTGATGCTTTATTAAACCCTAAGGGGCACATCCTGCTCTCACCTCTGTATGTGAGATGAGATGAAAGTCACACAGATGTGGCTGGGTTTATGTGATGTGTCTGAGAACAGGAGCGCAGCCCGCTTACTTTTCAGCTTAACCATGCATTTTTTTTGGTCTTTTTTGTTTTGCTCATAGGTGCACAGCCATCTGCCCCTCTACTACAGTGCTGTCTGCCATCTGTCCTAGGAAAATAACTGTAAACTCCAAATGCTCACAGGCTGCAGAGTTAACAGCTGAGATGTTACTGAGCATGCTGAACAGGAGGCAGCAGATTATTAATTTGCTCTAGGAGTCTTCACTGAGCGGCTAGTGTCTAACCCGAGTTATTTGGGCACATTTGGCCAAGGGAAAGTTTAAATAATGGAAGAAGCAGAGATGCTGCTTAGGGCTGTGTTTCATGTGCCACAATAACTGACCACCTGTCTGAAGAGACCTCTGGTGCCTACAGGGATGTGGCATGGGGGCTTCAGTGAAAGGGAGCTCGTCCTCCAGGTGCTGCTGGTATCTGGGAGGTGGTGCTCAGACTGCCAAGATGGCCCGAAGATAGCTGGCTGCTAACGAGGCAGCGTCCTACAGTGCTGGCCTGGCCAGCATGCTGCTAGGGTAGGTAGTGAGGGTAACAACGGCCGTCCACCATCTGCAAAATGGCTCCCTCTGGAAGGGCGAAGCCCTGGGCGAGGAACTGCCCTTCCTCCTGGGGTCCTCCTCCTTCTGGGGTCCTCCTCCTCCTCCTCGTGTCCCCACTTCCCCCAGCAGATACCACAGACATCTCAACCCAGCAGAGGCAGTGCCCCTGTCTCCTGGGTGTGGGCTTCACAAACCTTTGCCTTGCACTGGCAGCTCACAGCGGGGTGGGAAAGCCGCGGGGAGAAACCAGGGTGCCAGTGGTGCCTCCTGCTCGAAGTATGGAGCTGGGTGGTGGCAGCTCCGCAGGCGTGAGCTGAAGGGACGACTGGGAAGAAGCTTAGAGCAGTCCCCAACGACCCGGAGGTCTGAGCTCCCGGGGAGGGACGCTGGACACGACCCGGCTGTCCTGCCAGATCATGCAGGTAGAAATGCTGCACGAGGACGTGGGGGCAGCCACAGGGGCTACGGGCAAGCCTGTGGTGGTCACAGGGACATGAGAGCTGCTGCCGAGGACAGCTCTGGCGTTGTTGAGGCAGATGAACGTGAATCACAAGGCTGCAAGGACAATTCCTTTTACTCCAAAGGCAGTGCGCTCCTGCACTTCAGCCAGCCCCAGGAGAGCGGGACCAGCCAAGCACATGCCTCTACACAAGGCAAAACCTGGCCAAACTGTGGAAGGAGAGCAGCCCCCAAGGAGCTTTGCTGTGCGGGGACTTCTCATCTCAATGTCCCAAAATGTTGAACGTTAACTAATCCTGGCATTTTTGTCAGAGGTAAAATACGGTAAACTCTTTTATTTCTCCGACATCCACTCCCTGCAAGTCTCCAGCCAACACACAGGCAGAGAGTATGATACGGTCTTTCACACGGTGTTACGCTTTTTTCCAGTCTTTCTTCTTTTCCTGCTTCTGGGCAGGGAGGCAGCAGAGGTGTCCTGTCCTGCTCCCCCACGCCACTTCAAGGTGGCAGGGTGTCTGCGTGCACGACAACATTTTCAGAGAAATGAGAAACTCTCCCTAAAAGCCCTTGATTGCCTGCTGGGAACACAGCAGACAGTGGGTTTCGGATACAGACGATAGCTTTGTGGGCCTAAAACACTCAGGGCAAAACTCGTTCCTGATAATTTTACTCCACCAAGGGTGCTTTTTCACCTTGTTTCACTCCCAAGGCTTTTAATAGCTCCGGCCTTGATCTCTTCACCAGCACATGAATGACAGCTGCAAAAGAACTATAACATTTTAATTGACATTTGTGTTTAGAAGCTCAACTATAATTAGAGGCAAGTGAATCATCTGCAAGAAATAATTAATTCAGGCCGTGCTGCGTTTCTTCCTCTTCGCGAATTTTCTATGAACAGGTTGCTACATTTGCAAGCCCATTCTTCGTTCAGACTTAGTCACGCATTTTCTCGGGCAGATTTCCCTTGGTCTGCTGCCGGTGTGCCAGCACGCAGCAGCAGGGTCGGGATTTCCCACCGCGCCGGTCAGTGACTCGAGCCACGCACTGCCATTCCCAGCCCTTGACTGTATGACGTGGGGAAGCAACCGTGACAGCATGGATGTGAATTTTATGTCTGAGTACAGGAACACGTGGTTTAAAATGGGTGTGCTGAGCCAGAGAGCTGCGATGGGCTGGCTGCCGTGACAACAGGAGGGGTGGACCATCCTCTCCAGGCGGTTTGGCTTTGGACCTGCTTAGACCACACAGGACCCCTCTGAAATCAAGGTACCACCTGCTTCACTCCTGCAGACAGCAGAAATGTGCCATCTCGCAGCTCTGCTCAGAAGCATCTCCCCAACTGTTCCTTCCTGCCCCGCGGCATGGGGTCTCCCTGTGGACCTTCAGCCACAATTTATGGTGCTGGTGTGGACCTTGCCCATTACTGGAGTGCCTGTGATGATGGACCAGCCATCTTCCTGAAACACCTGGAGTACGGTGTGGTCCAAGCACCATCTCTGGTGCAAACCCAGGTCTCAGCCCACAGCAGTGCTGCAGCCCGAGCTGCTGCTGGTGTCCCGCAGCCACAGCTGGGGCAATCAGCCAGCCTGGAGAGATGGGAGCTGGTATCAAGCCCTACCACTGCGTATGACTGCCCCATGCACCACATCACAGTGCGAGGGTCCAGAGCCATGTTTATCACTGGGTAAATTTCACAAAGTCTTTGTTTCTTATATAGAGGTTGCTTTTTCATGATTTTATATGCACATTTCTCAGTTTCTACCATTTTTGTTTTAAATCCTTATTTGCTCTTTTGCATTTCAGCTTATTTCTTAAGAGCCTGATGCAAAGCTCAATGAAGCCAAATTTGCCCTGAGTAATTGTTATGTCTTTAGCAATCTTAATATGGCTTCTTAAACAAGTCGTGTTTTTTTCATCTGGGAGTATCAATAAGCAAGTGCTGACAATTCTTTCAGTTTTTATTAACTGGCTATTAGTGGCCTAGACAAAGAACTCGCAGTTTGTACATAGCTGTAGAGTCTAATCTAATCTGGTCTATTTGTCTATCTGATACACTTGCCTGGGCAATCAGCCACAGCTTGATAGCTGGGAGGGTATAAAGTTCATCTGCCAAATAACTGAAATGACAAAAAGGACAGAAGCTGAAAAGCAATTATTAATTGATGTGTTTTTGATTGAAGTTAGCTGCTATTGATCATCTCGCTGCTTAAATGAATGAGGCTTATAATGTAATCTTTATGCTGAACATTGATACACCATGCACCATGCACCTTCCTCATTGATCCGATGTACATAGGCGAAGTTATTTAGCATCCCATTACATGAAAATCAATGACGAGATCATATTACACAATCTGAGCTCCAACTGTGGCACTTTTATTAAGATATGTAGCACACCGTCACCACAACAGAGGAATCCATTTGAGGGACTCTCAGTCTCCATCAATCTGTGGGATGCATATGCATATGTGTGTATATAAAATTAAAATAAGTAACTGCTACTTTGAAATCATGCTATACCAGCCAATAAGCAGTTTTATAAGACATTTTATATTAAAATCTGTTGAAATGTTTTTCTAAATTCTTCTACATCTTCTCTGTGAAGTTGCTGTAATTCATTCTGTGGAGATTTTTATACTGCACCATATGCTTTCAAACCATAGCTGTTTTACATAGTTAGCATAACCATGTGATAAAATTAGAGCAAGGTCTTGATACGCTGTCCTGTCATGGCACTTCGCCAGCTTGCATCCAAGCTTGGAATCTGCTGTGGGTGGACTGGTGCACGCACCATCAAGTTTCCCAGCAGGTCCTTTGAGGAGCAGTGGGGTCTGCACTGCACGAGCATCTTGGGGTGGCCCCAACCAGGAGCTGCTGGCACTTACTGAATCAGGGTCATGACCCAGCAACAACAGGGAACAAAACCTCTTGCTGCAGATAGGGACCATGAAGAACACATTGCCTGGCCACAGCCACAGTCCAATACGCTGATCGTGCATATTTTTAATCCCCTGTTAGGAATGGAGTCTTCACTGCCCAGGTGCCTCTGGGTTTTCTGTTCATCCCATCATCTAGCATGTCCTTTAGCAACAGTGTGGGAACAACTCTTCATCTTTCTACCTTCTACCTCCCTACTGGTCTTCCCAAAACCTTCTTAGTCCCAGCTCAGAAGTTTGTTGCCTGTAGATCTGCTTGGAAAGGGTCATCCCTGCACTGTAGCATCTTCCGTCTAAACATCTTGTTTGTGTGGACTTTTTTGCAAGGTTTCTAAAACATTCAAATTATTTCCTGGATATTTTCTCAAATTCTGACAAAGTATCTCCACTCCATATGTTGCTGATATATATGTCACCGACTGATAATCAATTTTAGGACTGCAGATACATGTTGGCTTCATGCAGTTATATTTGATCTGCTGAGCAATGTGCTGCTCCTCTAACAGGAGCCTGTTTTTTTTTATGTTGGCAATAGCCAGAAGGAGGCCTGACCATATCCTGGCTGGGGACAAGGTCACTTTTTGTGCAGAGTTGCAAACAGAGCACTTTGGGGTCTCCAGTGGAAGTTTTAATTTGAATGAAACAAGAAAGCTGTCTTCGTGTCTTTTGCAAATGCCTCGTTTCTCTAAGAGCAGCTTACTCCAGAACAGCACTGGCTGTGATTTTCTCTCATTCATGATTAGTCCGTTTACCTAATGAAACTGCTGAATACAATTTTGTACATTTTCTCTGTAAATGCCATCATTTCTAAGAAAGCCAGATGTTATATTGGGTGTCTGCCTATCTATCTGTCTGCCTGTCCATCCATCCATCCATCTATCTATCTCCCATTTAGGTGTAACTAAACACTTCCTAGGTAAATCAAATCTGCATTTGTATGGAGACTCATTCATTCACAACAGCGGAGCCCACTAAAAGCAGATTCTTGCCATAAAAGTCATTTGATGCTGTGGGTGAATTACCAGTCCTTGTAAACACCGTGCTTCTAGATGTAATTTATCCTAATTTAGCTCTTGTTATTGTCTTGTGTATTGTCTCTGAATAAGGCAATCCTGAAAATGCAGTCTCAGATGCAGTAATGCATACTGAATGCCTGCAGTAAAGTTACCCTGAGTGTTTGCAGCACCTGACGATACTATGCAAGAAGGAGAGTTTTGAGCTGGCACGTTCTTGCAAAATCCATTTTTAAATGGCCTTTGTCCAAAAGTGATATTTTGGCAAGAAAAAGTTAACAGCATTGCATAATTGTCTAGCATTGGGGGCAATTATTTTGGGGGCAATTTTTGGAAACAACATTTAGGTTGTTTTGAGACTGACTTGACACATCCCGTCCACTCCTCGAATCTCTGCCACTCCTCCCTGCGCAGTGGACTGGGACCCTGAGAAGCAGCATCGGTCTCTGCCTTGAAGTACCTGCCACAGCAGATGCTGCAATTCCACATATTAGCATCTTGGTACACCC
>VFFE01006529.1:1358-154469 GCA_008921705.1 Burhinus oedicnemus
CCTTAAGAGCTCTGCCTTTTACGGTGGCGCCGGAGGGTCAAAAAAAAGGGGGCTGGGGGGGGGAAGGGGGGGCTCACCCCCCGGGCATGGAGGGACCGGGGCGCGGCGGGAGCATCGCCGCCACCGGGCAGCCCATGCGGCAGGTTTCCGTCCGTCCCGCAAACGCCCGGGGAAGGTAGGGTGGGCAGCAGCGGTAACCCCGAGCCCGCACGCAGCCGTCCCGGTGCGGCGAGCCCCGCCGGTGCTGCCCCGGGATTTGGAAGAGCGGAAGGGAAGGTCCCCCCCCTGTCGGGAGCTCGGCCGTCGCTGGCCTCGCTGCCCCTCTCCTTCCCTCCGAGCGGCAGTGACAGCCCGCCCGCCCGCCGAGCGCTCGGGTCTCCCGGTGGGTTCCGGGCCGCCCCTGGAAGCGGTGCCGGGAGAAGCAGCGGATCCCCGGGCAGGGTAAGAGAAATAATCGCTTCGCTCCACATCCGACCCCCGGCCCGGCTCCGAAAAGCAGCGCCGAGTGCGGCTTCCCCCGCCTCGGCCGAAGGACTCGTGTCTCCCCCCTCCTCGGAAGGGACAGGGAGACCCGCCGCCGAAGTTCGGACGCGGTGCCAGCCTTGCCCCGGGACAGCGAGCCGTGAAAGGGGGGTGGGAGCCGGGTCCCATGGCCGGCTGAAGTTTAGGGGAGCCAGGAAAGATGCGGGGGACAGCGGAAGGCTGGGGGCGCGGGGGCTGCCGCAGGGCCGGGGCTCCGGGAGCTGTCGGAGGAGCGAGCGCCGGTGCCGGGAACGCGCAGGCTGCGGAGGAGGAGAGAGCTCAGCGGCCGCCGCCAGCCAGGTCTCCTGCCGTCCCTTCCAGAAAGGAGCCTCAAAGTTTGGAGAACTCGCGTTTTTCTTTTTAAATAACCCGATCTAACTTTTCTCCCCCCCTTTTTTTTTTTCGCTAAATCTGATAAAGCTCAGCAGCAACTCTTACATGGAAGTTAACGTTTTCCACCAGCTATCGAATAATTGAATAATGTTTTGTTCTTACCTTCGATGTTGAACTACGAATTCCCGCGGATCAATGGCCAGAAAGTTAGAAGAATTGGTGATTTAGGACTTCAGTACTTCTGGAAAAAAAAAAAAATGCCAATGGTTTAGCCAGGATCTTCCCTGTCTGATTCGTTACTATTATTATATCTGATGATGTGGATGGATGGAGAGATTCAATCCAAGCCCATTAATGAGCTATTTTATAAACACCACCGTCTGAAGATCTTCATTTACATTTTGTCAGTGATCCTTTCCTTAACAGCAGAGACGTGTGGCGACAGCGCGATTACAGGACTTTAGTAAAGCTCCTATAAGAGTACGACTGGCTTGTTAATCGATTAATATTTTATTAAGTGTAAATATTTTATAAAGTTTTTAGGAAAACTATCGATTCTAAATTATTAAACTAGTCAGAAGGGCATTTGAATAATGCATACAATTAAATACATTTAAATATATATGTAGCGATTCCTTTATTTACAATGAATCCCCTGCACCTTTCTCTCGCGTTCGGTTTTTTCCTCACCGGCAGCTGGTTTCTCATTTGCGCGTTCACTGGAATATCAGGATCGCCAAATACGTGTTTATTCCTGTATTTATAAACCGAATGTTTACAGAAAATACTCTTTTAACTTTGAAATCGGGAGCGGTAATCATTTGAAAATTTCGACGCGGAAGCAAAGGGGCTTGTTAGTAAAACTGAAGGGAAACCGAACCGAGTGCGTATAAATTTTTGCTGGTTGGTAACTTCTGTTTTGTAAACACCATTTAATTTAGACAGATTTTATGATACACGATGCTTATTTTTCTTTTACATATTTTTCCCAATAAAAGCCTTTTCTGTTTCAAATTACAAATGCTTGCTTTTTTTTTCCCCTCAGTGCATGATTTTCACATGTTGACCTTATTTCCACTGGAAAAAAGGGCGATTATTTCCCATCGCTTTCCCCCATCCGTCCTCAATCTCGCTATAAAAAGAACTGGCTTTTTAATTATTATTATTAATAATAATAATAACCTCCTTTTTCTTTTTCTAACACGAACTGCAGTACGAGAATTTTCTGCTCTCGCACTTCAGCGAGAGCAGGAGTGGGTGCGCTCCGAGTCCCCAGCGCTCCCCGTTACTGAAGTTTATGGACGCCTCAAGTGGTTGATTGCCAAAAAATTTTTGAACAAAACAACCGAACAAAAACACCTTCTTGGAAAGGTTTGGTTTTCATTAACTACCGCTTTTAAAGCCAAAACGCATGGAAGCGATCGCAGCTCCCTGCCTGCGCAGGCTTCAGAGGCGGACGGCTGCAGCTGGGGCTGCCGGGGGCTGCCGTGGCTCCGCCGCCCGCGATGCCGCCCCCCGGGCCGGGGCCGGGGCTGCCCTCGCCCCCTGGCAGCTGCGCCCGAAAGCCGGCCGCCGTGCCTGGCAGGATCCGCCGGGCTCCCGTACGTTCTCCTCGCCTCCTGCTTTCTCCCTTTCCGCCCAAGTGCCTCCCACAGGCCACGGCCTCCGCGGGACGACCGTCTCACGGCGGGGCTCGGCCGGGCTGGATCCCCGCGACGCGGCGGAGCGCTGCGGCTCGGGCCCCGGCCGCCGCACACCTGGGTCCCGAGGGACGCCGGCCCGCCGCCCGCGGGCACCACCTGGAAGTGCGGAGGCCCAGAGCTGCCGGCACGGGAGCGGGGCGGCCCTGCGGCCCCGGCGGGGTAGCGCCGAGTCCCTGCGGGGGCGGCGGCGACCGCAGCAGGCACCGCCGGGGCACCGGGGCAGGCGGGGTCGGGAAGAGCAGGGCGGCTGCCGCAGGCGAGGGCTCCCGTCTCTCCGCTCCCGCTCGGCCCGGGCCCCCTTTCCAGCGGCCGCCATCGCGGGGGGACCCGAGCCCGCGGCCGCTCCTCGGGGTCGGGGCCGGGACCAGACCACCCGCCCGACCCGTCCCGGCCTCTTCCCCTTCGCACAGCGCCATCGCGCGGGCACCGGCACCGGCGCAGCCCGAGGCGGCCGCGGCTCTCGCCCGCCCGCGGCCCCGGCGGGTCCGGTGCGGCCGGGCAGGGCGAGCAGCACCTGCCGCGGGGGCCTGCCGGGCCCCTCCTGCGCGTCGTGGGCTGCGCCGGCCCCGCCGCCCTCCGCTGCGCCCTCGCCCCGGCAGCGCCGCTCCGCCCTGCCCTGCCGCCTCGCCCGACGCGCCACATGCCGTCGAGGCTCCCGCAGCGTCGCGCTCCTCGTCCAGCCCGGGAAAACCGGCGGCGGGCACGGCGTGGGGACTGACCTCCTGCCCGGCTGCACCTTTTTTCGCTCTCCCCCGCCCCCGCGGACCGGGAAAGGCGCTGCGCAGCCGGGGAGCCGGCCTCCCCCAGCGCGTCTGCGGAGCGGCCCCTCCATCAAGCTCTCGCCGTCGGGGAAGAGCCGTATAAATCGGCCACTGTAGGAGCCGCTCCGCACCACCGCGATCCCTCGCTCGGCGCCGGCTTTAGGAAATGAAGCTAAAACGAAACGAAAATGTGCCTGATCCCCACGGCGGGAGGAGCCCAGCCCTGTCCGCAGCACTTCGAGGGGAGAGCTCTGGCTCCAGCCGACAGTGCCGGCGGGAGTACGGGTCGGACCATCGCCGTTTCCCAGCCGCACGCCGGTGCCTTCCCGCCGCCAGCCCAAGCCTAAGCGGGCGGCTGCCCAGACGGGGAGCACGGCGGCCGCCGGGGCGCCTGGCGAGTCGCCGGGCTCCGCCGCACAGCGCCTCGGCCCCGCGGGAGCCGGCGGAGGCAGCTCTGCCTGCCCTGCGCACCGCCGGCGGCCTCCGGTCCCTTCGGGGTCCACGCGGTTCGTTCTTACTGTGCTAATTAAAAAAGAAAAAAAAAACAAAACCAAAAGCGTCTTTATGGCGTCCGAGCTCCGACTAAACGGTTTCGGGACAGCAGTATCTCTGCAGACCTCGCCTTCCTCCTTCCCCTCACTGATTTTATTTATAAGTCTTTTGCCTGTCACGTTACTTACACGAAGAAGGAGCTGCGGACTATAGAGAGGAAATCTCTACAGCCAGCCGTATACAGAGAAGTAAAGGGCTCGGCCGGAGCTGTTATTACACTGTATTTCGGTGCCCAGACAGCAGCGCAGCCCCGGCCGAGGCGGGCGCAGGGAGCGGGGCTTGCCTCCGGGCCGGGCCGTCGGGACGCCTGGTGAGGGGCTGAGCCGGCCGCTGGCAGGGTCCTGCCAGGCTCCCTCCCACCCTCCAGCTCCCCACTGCGATCTGCAGCTTCCCCTTGTTCCTCACACTCGTCTCCAGCTCTTGGCTGTCCCCCTGGCCGCGGGTTTGCGTTTTCCCGCAATCGCACCCTGCAGTGCGAGCCGCAAGAGATTTCCTCCGTGAGATTTCACGCTCATCGACACACCTCACCTTAACAGACTGGCAAGACTCTTCGGTTTTGTACGGCTTCTCTAAAATAAATCTGTTTAGATTTGTAAACTGTTAGGAGCAGAGAGCACAGACCGAACCGCCTGTGCCCTGCGGCTCTTCTCCTTCAAATTAGCAGCTCGTAGCCGGAAATGAAGGAAGAGTTTCGCCACCTTCGTTGCGATTAAGGAAAATTCCCTAGATCCGAGAAAGAAGTGGCTAACAAGTACTGAGATGAGCCCCGCCACCCGAGCACCAGCTGCGGCTGCTCCTTCGCACTAGCCCAAGGCCACTTTAGTGCCCAGGCCGGGCGGCGACCCCCGCTCCCCTCCGAGGTGGCCGCGCCGAGCGTCCCGCCTGTCGCGCACTGCCCGAGTTGCGGCATGAACGAATGCGGGAGGGGGCTGCAGCGGCGAGCCGCCCGCCGAAGCCCGGAAGCCAGCCCGGCGCCTGCCTTTTCACCCCAAAGGTGTTTGCGGGGCGCGGGGTGCCGGGGGATCCCGCTCTTCCCTCCAACCGCGGTCTCCCTCGGAGTGGGGGCGAGCGGCGGCGGAATTCGGCAGGACATGCCGAGCGTGCAGGGCTGAGGACTCGTGCCCCGAGGCACGAATCGTTTTAATTGCAACGATTTACGTAAATTAGCAAGATATCAGCCCTTCTCCCCCGCCCGGCTCCGACCTGGAAGCATAGCATCACCCGCCCACGTCGGACACCACCGCCTCCCAAACTCTCTCCAAGTTCCTGCGGCCGGCGGAGACCAGATGGGAGTAGAGACCCCGGCAGAGCCGGGAGGACAGAGCCGCTTCCGAGCGCCGTCCCCGGGAGCTTCCCGGGGAGCAGCGCTCAGCCCCAGCCCCGCCGTCACCCCCCGCCCTCATTCCCCAGGACGGCGCGGCTCATTAGCGACTGACGGCTGTGCAGAACAGGGTGCCATTTTCCTCCTAAATCCGAACTTTTCCTCTTAACAGACAGACCGATCTTGGTACGCAAGCTGCCCGTGTAAATTAAACCACCAGCAGATGCGTACGGCTCTGCGGCACAAGGCAGCAGCTCCCGCCGGCTCCTTCCACGCGAAATGGTGCTCGGGGAGCAGAGCCGTGCCGGGACCGCGCGGGGCCCCGCTGCCGCCCCCCACCTCCGCCCTCGCTCCCCGCCGCTCCGCCGAAGCCAAGGGCAGGGCAGCCCGTGACAGAGCTGAGCCCAGCCGGCAGCTGGGCTGCCCGGGCTGGCGGGACCGGGCTGCGGATTTATAGTTTTCTGTGCAAATAACCGAAGGCTGCGGATCTGCCCCAGAGAAAAGGGGCAGACGGTGCAGAGGATTTCGAGTGAAGATAAACAACAGAGGTTTTATTGAATTGTAAAGGCTGAAAACGCCGTTGAACAGATCGAGGAAACGCACCCTAATACACACGAGTGGCAAACGTCCCACAGCCCAGCTCCAGCAAACGGCAGGCAGCTCAGAGCCTCCCCGGCCCCGCCACGAACCGGGCTTGTCCCTGTCCCTGGAGAAATCACCGCAGCTGGAAAGCTGCAGGAGGCTGACCGGGTAACGCTCAGCCTTTTTAGGCTTTCGCAAGCCCTGTACTGTTACCAACGGGGCTCAGCAGGGCGCTCTCTGCAGAGGGGACGCATATGGGGCACCGGGGCAGGAAAAGGTTTTTCCTCCCGCTAACAATCCTATCGTCTTTTCCCGTGGCCTCAAAACTTCGCCTCCCTGTATGCGCAAACACTTACAAACAGCTTTCGGGGCCAGGGTTGGTACTTGGCCCGCGAAGGGACCCCCCCGTGTCTGGGGCTGCCCGCCCGCTCCCAGCAGGTTCAAGGTGGCCGAAAGGGGCAGCCCCGGTGGCCCTGCAGAGGCGGCGCCCTCCAACCTGGACGTGGCTTCCCGGAGCGGCGGAACGAGGCAGATGCCTCCCGGGGAGATTCCGGGGCAGCGCTAGCCTGGGGATATTGCCCGGAGATTTCCTGCCTGCCTTCTGCCCGCTGGGCTCCGCGGAGCCGGCCTCCCTCTGCTTCCACAGCCCCCGACGGCGCCGTCCCCGTGCCCTCCCCCGTCCCCAGGCGGCGGGCAGGGCACGGAGCGGGCCGGCAGCATGTGCCCGGCCGTCTGCGGGGGCTGCCACCTCCCAGCCCCGCAGCGCGGGGGCAGCCGCCGCGGTCCCGATGGCTGCGCGGCCGCCGTGCCCAGGCGCAGCGGTGCCCACGGTGCCACGCACCGCTGTCACGCAGCGAGCGCGATTCCGCCTAAACCCCTCGTCTTCTACCAGCCCAAGCGTCTCCCCCCGGCTGACCCCGCTCGCCTCTGAGAGGGGCCGCCGACCTGAGCGCGGCCAGCGCGCTCCCGTGACAAATTTCAGGTTTGTAAAGGGACGGGTTAGCGGTATCCGCCGTTTGAAATCCCATTACAAAACCAGACCAGACGCAGTGCTCGTCTGCTCCCCGTCACGGAATCACTCCAACTAAATCAGCATCTAACAAGCGAGTTTGTCCCCAGCGGGGACGGCAGCGCTCGCTTACTCTGCTCCGTGAACCGCTGCACTTCTGTCTCGGGAAGTGCCTTTCGGCCACACCGCCCCTGCGGGGTGACACGATTATTTCCTCGTGGCCAGCGTTTCGCTGGGAGCCGGAGGGACCCCCGGCCGAACGGGCTCAGCCCGCGCCACCGCCCCTCGCAGGGGTCCCACGCCGCCGCAGCCTCCCACCCTCCGAAAGACGAAACGCTCCAAGACCTCTGCGCTTTGTCAACACGCCGAAGTATTTGACAGTCACAATTACCTGTAAATATTCTGACCGTTTTGTATACGAGACACTTTTTTAGCCTTAAGCCTGGCAAGTCTCACCCGAGAGGAACTGTTAACACTACCGCAACTTTACCGCGGCAGACGGCAAACACCAGCGCTCCGCTCTCGGAACTGCGTGGCAATTCTCCCCGGCACCGCGGAGCCCAGGAGCGGGAGAGACAGCTACCACTTCCCTCTCTCCGCACCCTGAAATGCAACAGCTAAACACTTAATTAAAAATGCTAACGTTAAGGCGAGAATTCAAATTCGTGACAGAAAAAGAGATGCCTGTTATCAAATCATCCTTTCGGACAGAACAAATCGGTTCATACACGGGCAGATAAGGTGCCAGATTATCTAACATATTTGCAACCGCAGTTTAAGAAAAAATAATCATGAGATCTGAGCTGGTCACTACTAACTAAACTCCGAGATTTCGTAATCGGTCTTCCCAGTTTTTACTTCAACCTCTCCCTTCCCTACCCATCACATCATAAAAATTAGCAGAGTGGAATTACCTGTCTGCTTCTTTGTGCCTCCTTCAAGTAAAGAAGGTAAAAGTCACTTCACCTATTAGCTTGTATAAGTAATAAAGAGGTGGTAACTTGGAGCTACCACATTTTGAAGATTGTGTCACATGCTTTAGCATAAATAAGGGTGTTATAGCCCCAGCGATTACTGGATCAATTCATCTGTGCAACAACTTGTGGCGCCTTCGGTTCTTAGCAGGTATTTGTTGTGTCCCTGGGAACAGCTCTGTACATCCCGCCTCGCTAAGACGGACATAAACAGCAGCAGCCCCTCAGTTTCTGGGGCGTCTCTGCGCGCTGTTACTGGGGGGAAAGGCGGTTTATCAGCGCCTTGACTCGATATCAACCTATTTTGAACCAGATTTCTCGGGCTGCAGCATCTCCCCTCGCAGCGAGGACAAGGCGGAGGTGCAGCGGCTCCCGTGGGTGCTCGCACTCAGAGAGGGTCGTGGCGTGCTTCAATCTCGTCTCGCTCAACAGGGAGGAATTTGCCCAACTTTCGCAAAGTTTCGCAGCCCTGGGCTTTCTCTAAATCGCTTGCCAGAGAGGGGCTGGCTCAAGAGCCCGGCCACCCTGCCGGCCAGCTCCGCAGGCTTTTCACAGATGCGACTGAGGGGCCACGAGTGGGCGCCCAGCCGCGAGAGGCGCGCACTCCGCGGAGGGGCGAACTCATAGCACCCCGCGCCCCGGCGGCGCCAGCCTCCAGCCCCGCTTTGCTCGGCTCCCGGAGCCCCAGGGAGCTCCGGCACCCGCTCGGGCCAGTCCGAAGACGAGCCGGCTCCTCGCCAGCCTGGCGGCGAGACGGGCAGCGGTACCCTCCCGGGCGCACACTGCTGCTCGTACAGGTGGGAGCCCACAGCCCTGCCGGCGTGCTGCACTGAGTAGGAAAGGGACACGGAGCTTCGTCAGGCACCGGACTACTGACGGGGAAGCCTCCACGCAGTGGGAGCCGGGCTCCGGCTCCTACGGGACGGGGAGAGGACGGACCTGCTCCTGTCACCCCGGGAGGGACGCGTCAGCAGCATCTGGGCTTTGAGACTTTCGGCCTCGGCGACTCTCCACGCCACTGGCGCGGCGGGACTGCCCGCAGGAGCCGGGCGAGGGCAGGGCGGCAGGTGCTGCGGGGCCAGGCGCGTCCCGAGACGGGGATGGAGGGGATCCCCGTCCCCTCGGTGCCGGCGGCGACCCTCCGTCCCCGTCCCCCCGCCCTTCGAAGCACCTCTCGGGCAAGACGAGAGGGTCGGGCGTGGGCCAAGCGTGCGGGCCGGGGCGCGGGCGGCAGAAGACTCCTTCCCGCCCCGCTGAGCGCTGCCTGTCCCCTCCGCCGCTTCTCTTAGACGTGACGAAGGCCAGCCGGTCCTCCCGCACCCTCCCCCTGGCATTCCGCCGCAGCGCAGGGCCGCGGGAGAGGGTGCGGGTCCAGCTCCTCCGAGGGAGCCGCGGGAGAGCGGGCAGACGGGCAACCCCTGGAGCCGCCTGTGCCTGGGAGAGGCCGCTGGGCTGGAGGGCTGAGCCCGGGGACCGAGGCAGCCTTTCTCCGGTTCTTCGAAGATCAGGACGACCAAGCTGAAGCAGCATCAGGCCGGTGGCCCGATCCTGCCAAGTGCCCAGGGCACAGGGCCTTCCCGCTCTCCTGGCATGCGCTCTCTCGGGTGGGTGCTTCCCGGCCCCCCCGCTTCATGTTCGCAAAACGCTGCCATCACTGTCACAGCGCGTCGACTCTCCCTGCAAAGACTGGATGGGACGGTGAAAGCAGCATTGCTAATCCTGTCCTTATGTTTGCCCTCGGCCTCCTCACCCTGCTCAGGGTCCCTCTCAGGGTTATGGTGGCATCTGCATGCCTACAAATGGAGGCGGTTGTCCAGGTTTTCACCGCCGGGTGCTTTCCTCCGATCTGCCGCGACGTGCAGCTGTACCAACTGCAGAAGGGGATGGAGGGTGCAGGGGGACCGCAAGGCCAGTCTAGCTTCAAGAAAGATGGAGACACTCATGTCTCTGCCACGCAGCCCGTCCGGGCCCACCGCTTGTCGCCCCTGCTGCCGTTTGTGCTCTCCTTCCCCACGCCAGAGCTCGCTGGGCGCTGGCTGTGCCTGCGACAGGGAGCCTGTCAGCAGCTACGCGCCTGCCCCAGAGCTGGCACCGGGACGGGCACGGCCTCCACCCTCACTTCTCCTTGCCAGGCAACTAGGAGCCCCGAAGGGTCAGCGGCCACCGAAGCACCCAGCCGCGGGCCCCGCTGCGGGGCGCGGAGCTCCATCCCGGTGCCCGGGCGGGTGGGGAACCGGCCCGGGCTGCGCCGGGCGCACAGCGGGGCTCCGCGCCGGCAGCGCGGGGGCGGGGCCGGGAGCCCTCCCGCTCGCAGGCTTCCCAAGACCCGCCGATGCTGGGAACCGAGCGCCCTGGGAGTCTCTCCCGGCACATCTGCCTCTGGGGCGACCACAGACAGACAAATATTTGCAGACTCGTCGCAAGCCCACGAACAAAACCAGACCTCCAGCTGCCCCCGCACGCCGGCGGCCCGGCTCCCCGGCGTGTGCAGCCGCGGCGGCAGAAGCCCGGCTTGCTGCCCGCTCCTTTCCGGCCCCGCAGGGCTCGGGGTACCGCGGCCGGCCCCGGAGCGGCACAGCGGCTGCCGCCCGCCGCCCCCTCCAGGCCTCAGCCCCGTTACCGCCGGGAAAAGCCGAGAGCCGGGCGGGCGGGGTGGGTGCTGACGAGGAAGAGAACCAAATAAATCACTTGCTCAATTTCCACCTTGGTTATATAGTCCTGCTTTTATGGGCCTGCCCGGCAGCCTGTGCACACACATTTACGCCGCTCTCGACAGCTTCAACAGTAAAACCCCAACGAACTCCGCGCGGCCGCCCGCTCCCACAAAGCAAACGGGAGCGCGGGGCGGCGGCGGTGCTGCGCTCTGCTGCGCCCCGGGCCCCCCACCTCCCCTCCGCCACCCAACAGCCCTCGCGTTTATTACGGGCCTTGGATGTCTTTCAGCTTGGAAAAAAGAAAAAGAGAGGAGAGGAAGTCTGAGGTCTATTTATATTCATATATTTTCGATTAAGACAATTAAGTAACCCGCACAATGTAGCAGCCCCTCCCTCTTAACAGTTTCCTCATTTCTGCCAAGACAGTTTACTCACTGCGGCTAAAACAAGCTTCCTGATGATGCCTTCACAAAAATTAGAAACAACAGCTAATAAAGAAGCTAAATAGGAGGTAGGCTTCATGGGAAACCAGGCCTGGAAAGTAACCGTGCAATTGCCAGGCTGGATTTCTCTTTCATATATTCATGACTGATGGATAATGTACAACTCATTTCCCCCAGTTCTTAAAGATTAGGCCTAGGCTGTAGCTGGCCATCTGAGTGGACATGTGTAGGTGGAACAAGACCCTCAACTGGCAGTGGAGTGACTTTTCTGTTGGCAGTGGGGGCCACTGGTAGCTCACAAGTCAGCCCCCTCCCACCCCCCAATTCTGTACAATCAAGGATTTCTCAGCAAGACAGTAGAGGGTCTGAGCAGACCTGGGCTGTGTGCTCTCCCAGAGGCCTCCTTGGAACAGGACTCCTACATTTTTTGAATGTCCAGGCATAAAAAGGATAGAATATACAATGGCATATATTTGTTTTGAAACCTTTTGGTGATTCACGTTGCAACCAAGAAAAACTATGCTAGTGCCCCAAAATTAACATATTTCCTTTTGAGATAATTTCTACCAATGCTTGCAAATAGTGCCAGTGACTGATTTTTTTATTTTCCTGCCATTTCCTTTAAATCAAATCATACACAGTCATGATACATTCACAACTGCCTCTAAAAACTTGTGGCTGATGGTTAAAATAAGCCATGGTTTAAACGTTAATAGAGAGACCTGAAGAACTGTGACAGAGGTGAGAGAGATCAGTAAGCTCCTGTCAGTAATGAGCAATCAGGAGATGGGTAAAGGAGGGCAGTCCTGTTAGTCCTCCCCTGGTGTGACCTGCTTTAAGAAAAGCTGCAAGACAAACCATCTTACTAGACAAGAGAGAATCGTCTGAGGAGGAAAGCCTGTATAAACACTCCACCTGCAGCAAAGAAACTCCTTACCATAGCTCATAGTCAGCTGCCAGACACAAAGCCACAAGAAACCACGTCACTGTTCCTGGTGTTCACAAACTTCAGTTTTCAAGATGCAAAATGGAGGAGGTGATTATAAGAGATACTGAGGGATACCCGAGATACCCTAGATGTAACTGTATTCAGGACGCTATCTCAATGGAGGACTAATGTCCTCCAGAATTGAATTCCTAACACAATTTTAATTGCAAAAAGTATTTTTTTTCCTTTCCTGCCTTAAGCAACAGCTAATAAAGATAGTATTAGGCAGTTTGCTCCCTTTCCTTTCAGTAGTTCCTGTTCAGCACGAGTTGAAGCGACCACAGTAAATAATTTGTCTTTGGGTCAAGGTCATGATCCCGTGTCAGCATCAACACAGCACTGCCTTTGAAGCGAACAGGAGTCTTGCACAGGGACGGCTAAGGGATCACGCCACTAGTTTGTAATGCATTCTGGAATGTTTTAGAATGAGAAATCATTATAAGATCTGAAGTTATTGTCCTGATACAGCCTTTTTGTAATGGTAAAAAAATTATTGGTGCCATGGCATACTGTTCTCTCTATATTCTCATGAGATCTCTGCTCTAGAAATAGTGCCAGCATTTCCTAAAAGTTCTTGGGTAATGACTGCTTTTATGCAGTTTCTATTGTGCTCGCTATTGCTCCTAGAAGAGTGGAGTTATTGGAAGATGCATTTGGTTTTCCTTACTGCTTTGTAAGAGTTGGGTTTTTTTCTTTTTTAATAATTAAAAATAGCTTGTCCTCTAAAAAATGTCTTTTCAAAGCACTAGAATGAATACAAGCAGGGGAAACAGCCTTTGAAAGAAAAATGACATTGGACAAGTTTTGAATTTCAAACATAGTCTTTGTTTATATTTGACTGACAAAATGCCTCTCAAATATTCTTTGAAAGGTGATTACATTAGGCAGGGGCTATTTTAGCAATTTCACATCTCCGAGCACTATTGTATACAAAGATCCGTCCACCCACTTCCCTCACTACAGTCACAGCTCCTTGAGCCTTTGTTCAGCTATCTTTCATCACTTCTGAAGTCATGCAACCTTTTTCTTTTCCTGCAAATTAAAGTCCACCTTTTCTGCACCACCAAAGTCTTTTCTAGGACTTCTGGTGGGCTGCAGAATCTGTTCTGTGATGTTGTGTTTAGAGGACTGTTGCAATACTTTGCTTAGAGCTGGGCAGAAAATGTTTTCCTGGTTTAACAGAATTTTCAGGATAACAAAAATCAATTCCCATTTCAAATCATAACAGAAAATTGGTATTTTTAATGTTTTGTATTTTTAATATTTCATATTTTTAAGGAAAAAAAAAAAGCCAAACTTGCACAGCAAGTCCTTTCCAAATTACACATCCTTCCTTCTCTATTCTGTTTTCCCTGTCATTTAGGAAAAGAGCACAAAGCCCCTCCTGTGAAGGCACCGCACAGCCATGACAAAGCAGCACATTTAGTTGTTCCTATCATTAGCTCAGGGGGTGAAAGCTTCAATACCCATTCGAGTTCTGGAGTGCCAGGAAAGCTCTCACTATTTTTATACATTTATTTACTATATTTTATACATTTATCAAGATGAATTCTGTACCAGCTTGGGCTCCATCAATACTAGTAAATACCTCACAGTTTCAGGAACATTCCTGGGCCCCAGAACACAATGGCCTAAGCCATCAGAGATTGAGACCGATTCTTGACATGGTTTTGGCCTAAGCCAACTAGCACTATCTGGAACAGCTCTTGGGCGTATCTCAAGAGTAGCCTAGGCCAAACTTCAATACAAAAGGCAATTCACATGGGGACACCTTGTTTTGATGGGCAAGAGAGCAGAACAGTATCAATGGAGACTGTTGCTGACAAGCTAGCCTCAGTGACAGAACCCTTCTGATACACCAGTACAGACATTGCTTCTGTCAGTCCTGGATAAGAAAGATTGAATAGCACGAGCAAAACACCAGCCTTTTGAAAAGCTCAGGCTTCTGAACTCCAGGCTCCTGCACAGCACTGTAAAAATAAATGCACAGTACAGTGCAATGCATGCAAAAAAGCTGAAGATGAACAAAAATGGCCACTCAGCGTTGCTGTGATGTGCTTCGGTACCAGAGCAGAAGAAATCAGAATTTTGTTCTGTGTTATGCTATCAATATTTAATTCTGTGTGTCATTACAACATCTGTCCTTTCTTAGGTACAGCAGAGTGGCAATCTATGGTGTAACATTTTAATGAAAACATATCTACCAACATACCTACTTCTAGTAGTTTTATGAACACAGGTATAACCCCAAAACTTCTCTTTTCCATCAAATGTAGACAAGAAAAAGGCCTCATTAGTTTTCAATCCTCAATGTTCTCACCATTCAGATAATCGCTAGCAACCACATAATCAGATAATTTTCATAAACTGATCCATTCTAAAATTAGCTTAGATTTTTGATCTATTACTTCTCCTGGACATCATTCTAAAAATATCTTTTTTTTTTTTTAAGGGTAAACTCCTAATCTAACTCAAATCAGTGACAAAACTTCCATTTGTTTTCAACAGCATCAGGATTTCATCCTAAGTATTGAGGCACAGCATCTCTGATAGTAGAAACCAGTACAGTTCCATTAAAATAAAGTGAAGAATAATGCTTAAGATTTGAGGTTACATTCTTCACACTCATTTTTCCAGTGAGTATAAAGAGAATCTTCTCATGAAGCTAGCTCAGATACAATGCTGTGAGCAGAACTTAGTTTAAAAGAAAAATAGTTATAATAGTTTTGCCTTGTAATACTAAGTGAAGTATTCAGACTTGGAAACACACTCAATATCTGCTTTTGAACCTGTAGCTTTTTAGAGAGACCATAGAGAAGACAGACTTCTGTCTATGCCTTAGGCTCTTCCTTTTCATGTTTTTAGCAGTGATAGCAATTCAGTGCTTATCTAGAGAACAGAAAGTTAAAGAAACCTTTGGCAGAAGGAGAAACTTCACTGACTCTGAAAACACAGTAAAGCACAGCAAATCAGGGACAAAAAGTTATACATGACTTACAAGATCTGAGCAGTGATGCAAGCACAGTTTCCTGATTTTACTTCCAGTGGCCAAAAGCAAAGGCAGACATAACAGAAGAGAGATTAGTGTGCTTTCTTGGGGCCTGACTGCAAATGCTGGAGGAACTTTGTTCAAGGTCCTCATCACATTCAATCACCCTAAATTAGTAACTGGCAGTCTGACCCACTCCCCATTCTGTTTTATGGTCCATTGGAAAGTTTCCAGAATTTGGTGGAAGAGGAGGGGGTTGGAAATAGGAGGTGCTAACAGATAACTCTCAGATACTTAAAAGCACATAGATTCTCAGTAAAGAAAGAGGATTTGCAAAGAACTAGGAACAGTACATAAGACATTTTCTGTTCCAATGCTGTGAAAGCAGATGAAATGCATTCTGCACATGCAAGTCTGGACCTATTCCTCTACACTCCAGCACAAGCCACTGAAGATAGTAAGCCCACACCAGCTGAAATCTGGCCTTAAGATATCACGAATGACCCAGGCTCTGCAGTGATATGAAGGATTATATCTGTTCCACACAACAAGAGGCAGAGTGGTCTGGGAACAGTTTTGCCGGATGTGGGTTAAGGCTTAGTAGGGCTGAAGCTACATAACAAATAACAGAACTTATCCTCTGGGATGTCGTATTGCTATTTGACAGCTTCCACATGAGCACTTACTTATTCTTATTAATGTCTGGTGGAGCTCAATTCTCATTAGTTCCTGTTTTAAAGAGATGGTCTAACAGTTAGTGCACAGCCTGGCTACTCAGAGGCTTGGACTACAGACTTAGTTTTGCTTCAGTTCTCTGTCTACAGAGAGATCTCTTGGGTGGGGTTTTCAGAAGCACATTATGATACAGGAGAACAAGTCTGACTAATCTTCTGCCAGACGCATCCTCCTAAGTCACAAAAGCACAACTGAGAACCTCTAAAGTCACCTCTTATTTTCTACATCTGTAAAAGGAAACAAACCTGACCCACTCAGCAATCTTAGAGAGATCTGTAAGGATCTGTTTTGCTGACAATTGTGAAGTCTTAACGCTGAACTTGCCAAGGCAGCTCTTGCCCTTTCCCCGAGTAAGGAGGAGCCAAGTGCCCGCTGAACAGTCGCATTTTTGTTCCGCATGAAGGCAGGCTTGAGAAGGACAACAAGGATCCTGCCCTGCTGCTCCCCAGCTTCTCACCCTCCGCATACACTAAGCCTCATTTTGTGCGAGGGGGAAGTGAGGCAAGGAGCTGAATGATTGCCCAAGGCTACGCAGCCGGTCACTGGCAGGTTCCCCAGTCATTCCTGATTCCCTGCGCTGTGCATTCTTCCAGACCAGGCTGCTTCCCAATCTGGGAAAACATTTCCAAAATGCAAGGCAGAATCCAGACTCTCAGATTTTCATCTGATTTTGGATGATCTGCAAACTTTCCATATTTAGAATCGTTTTGAACTGTCTGTTGGGACACAAATATTTGGATTACACATTTTGTCGGTCTCTTTTAATAGTAACATCTAGAAATTCCCTAGGAAAAATAGTATGTGCTTATTATCTCTTCTTTCACACATTTAAAATATTTTAAAACTTCATTTGGCTCATCACCTGGTCTGAATCAATAATCAACTCAATGTGGGAAAGAAGCTTCAGAAGCAGGGCTGAATCTTACACATATCAATGGCAAAAGTCCCATTTCTACAGTTGCATCAGGAGTAAGTTTCTATGCTGTTACACAAGTAACTAAGCTAAAATGTGCTAACCCTTTGCCATTCAATCATTTTAAGGACTGATTTACTGAAGGTTTATCCACAAGAAATAAGTCATAAGTATTTCCTTTTCTACACTGACAATTATTGGTGTAGAGAATGTTCAGACACTGAATGAGCCTTCAGGTGATTCCCTTCTCATCTATTCTGTTTCTGAAGTCTGGGATTTGTGCAGCTTGATACAAATTAAAACAATCTTGTTGATAAAGTCAACTAGAATTTGGAATACATAGCATTAAAAGATGTTTTGCTAAATCTTTGTCTTCTGTTGTTCTTTGGGTTACTCCATCAGGCCTCCTTATCTCACACTAAGTCATTTCTGTCTCACAGAAAACTACTTTTGCTGTTACTAAATCAAAGGAGCTAATGAGCTGTCAGTATCACCGTATCAACAAAACAATGCAGCCCCCTCTGCACAGGCAAAACCAGTAGCTAATATAAAAGAAGAAAGCTTTTAAGCAAACTTTGCCAGGCAGGCACATTTACTGCTGTGTTCATACCTTCCTTCAGGTCATAAACTCTAAAAACACCAAAGATTATCAGTGCAACAAAAATGAAAAATCAGATAACCCTGACGAGATACAAGGAAGCTGCCACACACAAGGAAGAAACTCCAACTTGTTTACCAGTATCTACAGCAAGATTAATTATGTTCAGCCATGAATAAACTCAGAAAGCCTGGAAGAACTTAAGAGCCAAGCCTGGGATCCAAGACTTCTGAAGGGTGACTCTTCAATAGACGGGCAGAGTTTTATACCCTGAAATATTCAGTAGGGTAATAAACCAAGCCACTCAGCTACTCTTCAGACAGAGCTGCCTCACTGAGGTACCTGCCTTGAAGGCATCATGAGTTTTCATTTTTGTGCCACTGGCCAAGCTACAAGTCTTGGATAAACTCATCAGCATTTGCTAGTTTCCAGCTGATGTTCACCTTGACTTTAGGTGAATGCTATTGTTTTTGGTGAGTTATTCTCTTGCAGATCCTGCTGCCTTAAGGTTTAGAGACATTCAGTTTAAACAGGTGGCTATAATTAATTATTCAAAATGATTTTTAGGAATTTGGATTTTTTTTTTTTCTACTGACAGTGCATTAGTAATAAGCATTGTACAAAAATAAGGCAATTGCATGCTGTTTGGGGTATTTGTGATTAAAAAAACATGCTCTAGCTCATTGTAATGCTTCTGTAGGCTGGCATTCTTTGTGAGAAATTTATTTCTTTTAACTGCTTTGGTTTTATGTTAGTTGTATATTTTAAGAACAACATCCGCTAAAGCAGTTTCATGTGAAAAATGGAAATCTACTTACCTCAAGAAAGTGAAGCCATAAGTGCATTTAATTTCTAATTTCATATGAACTGCATCTCTAAACTTCCTTTCGTTCTCAGCGGGCCTTTAGCAAATACTTAGTTGCTACTGGAAAAAGTTCAGAATGGTCAGCCAAGAAGATTATTAAAAAACAATTAGGGACAGTCAGCAGATGATGATGCTATAAAGTACTATTCTGACAAGCAGCAGTATGAAGAAGTTGGAAGAGTACCAGGAGCTAAAATGCACATACAGAACACGTTTTTCAGTGTGTATAACACACTATATTATTGAACTTGTAAAGAAGTAGGCTGAGTCTAATACTCAGTTAAAAATTTATTGAAAAGAGAAGATAGTGAACTGCAGTGGGAAGGTCAGGAGCCATCAAGTTTCCATACAGTTCCTACTGTAGCTAGAAACAATGGAGAAGGTAGAGATCTTTGCACTATGTAATTTTTCCCCATTTTCCCCCAGCAGATGAGGTATTCTGGAGACAACTGTTTCCTCACAACATATTCCAGACAACACTTTTCATTCTGATATCATCTTTTTTTCAGTTAAAATGTAACCAAATTAAAAACCAAATTATTTAAAGATGAGGCCAATAGCTCCAAATGAAAAAAATAATAAAACCAAACCCCAAACCAAATCAAAAAAACAACCCAAAAACATTTACCCTTTGATTTCAACATATCTATTTGGAATACATTAGGGTAACCTTCTCCAAAATTTTATTCTGTTCCTTTGACCACCACAAAAATCCTTTAGTCTGACCTGAAGTGCTTCTTTTCCTAGGCAGCTTGTTTGTTTCCTGATTCACAAAATTTATTATTTTCAAGAAGCAGCACAGACCAGCCAGAGCTGAGCTTAAATAGAGTCCTTGGTCTTATGGGCAGGGAGTGTAAGGGGGAGACCCATGTGAGGCTTATCAGGGCCATTAAGGCATCTTAGTGCACTCAGGGTCCTGATAATTATTCACCTACCTCTAAACTGTGGAAATAAATTAAAAAGTAAAATTAAAAATGATGTTTTGGTGTTCTGGAAGCAACGTGTACTTTCTCACTCATCCAGTGCCTTAGACCAGGTGAGATGTGGAGTACTTGTGCATATGCATATTTTGCTAGGGTGGAAAGGCATTGTATGATCTATCTTCAGCCCCAATATTAATAATTCTAATCAGAAGGATTTTCTTTGGTAATGCAAGCACTGGAACTTCATCCTAATAGATAACAGTTGTAAATGCTATGGAGATGGAGACAGACTTCAGTCAGTGGTGTGTGATGCCCACTATAATACTGAAAATCTGAGAAGAATCCTGTGTCACTAAACTCATGCAAGATTTGCCATTGCCTTCCATGGAGCCAGGATCTTGCCTCAGGCAAAAGCAAAACTGCAGAAGTTACAATATATGCTCTTCCACTCCAGCTCCCAAGAACAAGACCTGAATAGCAGATGTATTATTATTTATTGATATGCAAACTTGCACAAACCTTATAATTTCAAATGATAGCTGAGTGCTTTCCTAGTTGATAAACCACATTTGAGGAGCTTCTTCAAAGGTGGCTCAAACTAATTATTTTCCTGAGTAAAATGTCTTGTCAAAGTATGAACTCTGAACAGCAAGAACTGTTCTCCTCAGATATACCAAACACACACGAGCTTCAGTTCGCAAAATCTGGTCACTGTTACAAAGCAAACTTTACTTGAACTTCTATAATGAGTTTTGTTTTTTTCACCCCAAATGACGTGTTTGTTGCTTTCTTTAAATGGAAAAACAAGTATTTCTGGAAAATTATCTAAAAGAGCATATTAGGAATCTGTTCTGTCACAGGAGACAGGGTTACATAGCACAAGGACCATGGGATAGTTAAAAGAAAAATCAAATATATCAGTAGAAACAGATTTAATTCACTACTGAAACTGTGTGTAAAACATAATTCTACATTCTATTCTTCCTCTCTGAAAGATGGAAAATCAACTTGCACATTTTGTTGGCTAGCACCTGACAACAGTTTTACCAAGGGGAAGATGAGGCTTTTGTCCTTGCTGAGCACCGGCCAGCCTGGGACATGTCTCTGTGTCATGCAATGTGGTCAGGACAGTCTTGTCCTGCTCCCCCTGCCCACATTTGGACTGATTTGTGTTCGTCCTAGAACAGCTGGTCAACTGTTAATTGTAATACTGCCTCTTGCTGCCTTTGAGAGATCGTGATGAACCCTGACAGTTGGCTCTTGTGCACTTACATTTTGAGGAAAACAAAATCTAGGTCTTACAAATGCTCTGAGAAAACAACATTCCTCTGTTGCAAACAGGAACTGAGGGAACTGAGTCAGCTAACAATTTTAAGGAGCAGATGAATGTCCTTCTCTCATGCCCATACATCCCCCTTCAGTTCATAGATGTAAATGCCATTGACAGCAATGTCCTCTGGAGTACTAGTACAGCAGAATTAGAAGGTCATCGAAACAGATGACTTTTCCAATCCTTTTTCACAGGTTTTTTTGAACTTGGCATCTGTTCTCCCATGTGTACATACATATAAAGGCTGCTAACTCTAACAGTCTCTTTGTGATGGGGTGGAGAACCTTTTTTCAGGGAAAAGGACACCAAGACCTAAAGGACCAAACCTTCTCTTGCTTTCAAATGCCTTGAACTGCTGCAGTTGTGTGACACAGCCCGACAGCTGGCTTAGCTGACTCGTCACACTCCTTCACAGGTGAAAAGGTAACAGCTTAAAAGAGAGAATCAAGTCCACAATTTGCAAAGCACCTCTGGGTCCTTTCAATATATTGTGTACATCATTTGTACATATGTGTTTGTGAGACGGGGGAGGCAGGCCTGGGAGAGGTATAGAACAAGTAGGAATATAATTAAACCTAAAAGCTAATATGAAGAAAGATCTATAGGAAGGTAATATTACCTTGTGGTTTTGCAAGTTATTTTTAAGTACTGTATAAAATCAGTGAGAATTTGATTGTGGTATTCACAGCTGTGATACTAATCACTGTGCTCAGTTACAACACAAATCTGGCCTCAGGTTTATATTGATTGAACATCTATTCAATCAATAAAAAACATAACCCATTCCTTTATTTCATCTGGTCTCAGAGTCTGTCATCCCATACATTAAATCTGAATTGAACTTAAGCGCTGCAGTTTATCCTGTTCATGTAGGAATGGCTCAATGCACAGAGTCATGTAGCTCTGCCGCCTTTTTCACACTGTGAGCTGAGCCCACAGGTGCTGCTGTACTAACCAGCAGGGACAGATGCTGAATGAGAAATCCTTCTGATAGAGTTCATGACAGCATTTTGCTCCTGGTCAAAACTTGCACTGAAAGGGGGTGCAGGGATACAGGGGATCAATGAGGAATAGTTGCATAGCAGCAAGGACTCAGTCTGTGGCTTTTGAGCCTTGGGACCAGGAATTTACCACCTGGGCTGCTTTCAGATTGGATGGCAAGGCCCTGAGTTTGGACCTAGTCCCACCAGACTATCAGACATGAATGATAACCCCAACAGATATGGAAAAAACGCTTTATTGAATTAGAGTAATTCATGTCGAATTAGAGGTTTTGTTTTAAAGTATTTGTAACACAGTATTAATTCTTAACCTTCACTCCAACTCACAGAAGTGGCCAAAGAGCTAGTTCTTCTATAAAACCAGCACAAAAAAAACAGAGAATGTTTTTATAAGAAATACCTGACCTAAACAAAAGGAAAGGAGATAAAAAAGACAAGGAGAAATAGAATAACGGCTGCTGTTCCTCTCTCTTTTTTGTGACTGTAGCTTATAGTTTATTATCTGCATGTCAGGGTTTTGTGCACCTCATCAAATTAAATGAAAATTGGTAGAACACAGTGAATGAAGAACATAATAGCTTCATTTTCCTGTGGAGGTTCCTGCATGTACACACACATGTGTGCACTCACACATAGAGGAACCCTCATAGTGAAGGAGCAGAAGCAAGGGCTGGGAGTGGGACTGCTGCTGGGCAGGTCTCGTCTTTGTCCTACTTACTCTTACCAAAATTCCAGGTTTTATTCACAACCCAATTCTTTGAGACACTTCACTTTAATCCTACAATAGAAATCACAAGCTTGAAGTTCTGATACCTAAAGAAATGATAGAGAGGGACCAGGGGCAGGTTTCAACAGAAAGATCAGGTTCACTCAGAAGGCAGGCATGTCCTTTTCTAACCACCAGGAGCTTCGGCAGTTTAGCAAACATTTTAAGGAGCTATTACTAAAAGCAAGTGAAAAGTAAAAGGTAAATTACATCTTCAGAAACATTAGTATGACACCTGCAAGGCAGTACCTATCTAGATTATTAACAAAAATTTTGGTCTCAGAACTTTCATCACTTTAAAAGCTGTTTCCCCAGTCTGACTTTGATAGATAAAACCATCTATTAAAAAAAAAGAGCCCAAATAATATTATGCAGCGGTGTATTTCAGAGATTACTTCCACTTTGCCTTCAGAATATTTTTTTTTGTGGGTTTTACGAATGTCTCAAATTCCACTGACTGTACCTTCAATTCTGAAAAATACAATAGGGCAAACAACCCAAGACAATCTGGGTTTTCTGTCAGAGTTAAGATACATGGGGTATCTCACTTTAGAAACAAACAAAAACTGGAGGACTGCATAAATATTTTTTATGGGAGCACTGCCGATATAGCACTGATGAAGCCCTACATTTTACGTCCCAATAAAAAGGATGTATTCTGGAGGAAGGTATTTTAGAGATTTCTGTTGACTCTGCCCTGGAATGTCTGTGTGTAGCAAGGCAAATGATTGCCCTGAAGGGATTTTCCCACTGCTCATAAAAAATGTCACAGCCTAGCCTTGTCCCATCTGTACTGTGCTTTCTCAGGACAACATCAGAGCAACTCATTTGGAGAAGCCTATGCTGTAAATAGTGATGTTACAAACATGACACAGAACATTGGCGATTTATTTTCCATTTAAAATGTTAATAAATTAATATGTTAAAAGCAAAACACAAAATGGTGCATTACCTGCAAAAAAGCAGCAGGGCCAGATCTGTGAAATAGCAGATTCAGATCCTGTCTTCATTTGAAGTGAAAGACTGAAGAAAACAGGGAATCAACAGGAGAGATGATGTGTGTGCCTGCATATACCCACATGGCCCACACAGTTTCTACTAGAATTGCAGCCAATAACTCTGCCCTGTCTGGCCCACCTCATATCCTTACTGGATGTTGGGAGATCTGAAGTCTGGCAAAAGAAGTACGTCTAGCAAGAGGCACCTAGGATGTGGCAGGGTCCAGGCGTGTTTGAATTCTCCCATATGTGTGCCCCATGGTCCTTCTGTCACAAAACCCACTGGAGCTAAAGTGTATGAGCAAAATAAGTTTGAGTCTGTGAAGTCTCTTCAAATCCAGCAAGTTAAGGCTTCCTCTTAGAACAGACTGTAGGATATGGATGCAAATTTAGCAAGTCTGAAAATGAGAAAACCCCCAAAGCTGTACAGCACTCCCAGGGTGACACAAGAGGCCAAAATCTTCACCAGGCCTGCCTTTGTAGACCGAGACACTTGAAATGGGATATGGGAGCTCTTTCCTCGACAGAACCTTCCAAGTCAATCTATTGGCTAAAGCATTCCACCTACATATAACCTGCAAGGCAGCATACAGCATGGTTCTTTCCACCACAGTGTTTCACCAGTTCTGCATGCATACTGGGCATACCGAAAAACTCCATAGGCCCATGCAACTTTCTAATTTGTAATGGCACCAACACAACAAGCCAAACGTGCCCACAGCTATCAGAGGAATAGTCCACTAGAGCACAACCACTATTCTAATATTTGCAATTACATGCTTGTTATGACTGCATGGTGGCTGCCAGGAAGCTTTGAGAGGTGGCAAGGACAAGGCAATAGTCATAGGTAAAAATATCTTTAAGGGAGGTAATGAGGAATTCTTTGTTTTGTAACCTTAGACTTATATTGTTTTGCTGCCTCCTTCCCATGCAAAATAATGCTGTCCGTGAATAGTCTATACTCATCCTTTCAGAGATTTCCACTGCACTTCTCGGAACATTTCCTTGTTGTTGTGTCCATTTAGATATGAAATAGGTTAAGTGGAACATGACATACAAAACGAGCTTGATTTTTCTGACAAACTAGAGATAAGCCTGTACCTTTTGCCCTGATTCACTCTTTCAACATGCTTGTTGTTAGTAGGCAAATCAGTCCAGATTTGACTTGGGTCTGTGCAGATGTGAATCTCCAAGTTAAAACTTTTCGATTCAGCAATCTCTAAAACCTTGGGGAATACAGAGACTGTTACACACACTCTCTAATTCTTGAGGCCCTTTTTGCCTGGTCTGAAATCCTTGTTTGTCTCTTACTTCCTGCACAAGAGGATGATACTCCCTGTAGAAACAGAAAATGGGCAGAACTGGAAACAATGGATGCTGACAAGCACACTATCATTATAGGTATTTATATGCTGAGTATCAAATTGATGGTACCTTCATTTGTAACTTCTACTCATCTGTTCACCATTATTAAATGAGCTCAGAAACCAGAGGAGATTTCAGAGTGACAGAGGGTAATAACACACTTTAGGAGCAGATATTTTTCATCATGGGTTTAGAACATAACAACCTATTAAAAAAAAAACCCAGGAGAAAGAATGTGGATATTTCAATTCAGCTACTTTTCTGTCCTCAGAGAGCAGATCATTAAAAAATCTACTTTTCACTTTGATTCTAACTAAACATACAAACATTGCAAAAGCTACCAAAAGTTTTTTTCTTAAATACTTAACGCTGCTTAACGTAGATTTTTGAAAATCCTGTATTTAAATAGTGAATTTGTGTTGTTGATCAACAATCTTAAGATTTTTAATTTTGTTGAGTGATTTATCTGTTTACTTTTGTAACATCCATCTGTACAGGAATTTGTCTAGTCTAGCTGTAAAGTGGTTCTGGGTGTTCTATTTGATCTAGCATAAAAAAGCTAAATATTTTATAACACTAAAGTCAGCACTGGAAAACGGATATATTGAGGATGAGGATCAGCAACAATGGATAAGACAAGGTGTGGGGGAAATCTAGCAAGCTGTCCTACCCATATTACTACCTGAAATTACTAGCTCCAGCTTAAAGAGGAAGGTGTCAGAAACTACTCCTTTAGGAAAAATGTAGCATATTGTTATTCCTGGTCCTGTGCAGTGAGGTCCTCCAGTGGCAACTCACCTTTAGTTTGAAGTTTCGGTTTCACATGCTGAGCAAGGTTTTACTTTTCAAAGGAATCCTGTGGTTCCGTACTGCCACAGAGAGCTAGCATCATCTGGCTATTGCTTTTTCATCCAGAGGTTCAAGTCATTTGTCTATTCCTCCACACACCATGTCTGCAGCCCAGCCAAAACTCACGGGAAAACATATGGCATTCTGCCTGAAAAAGCTACCCAGAAAGCACAGAAGTCCCCAGCCAAGGGTAATTTCACTTTATGGTTTTTGCTACCCTGGATCAAAAGCTTATTGCTTTTGTCTCAGTGTAGGATGTGTGTGCAAAAGCAACATACTACAGAACTACAGCCTGAAAAATACCAACATTGCCTCACAACATTAGGAAAAAAGAAAGCAGATGCAACAGCAACATAGACTTCCTAAACTGATTCAACCAGCACATAAGCACCCCCAGATGATTGTCATTTTATAACCCTCCAGCTACCACAAACATTCTCTTCTCTGCAAACCCCCACTACCTACATTTCATATCATGCACTGCTGTGTTGCTAAGGCCCCGCCATAAGCAGCAGTCTTGACATGATACCAATGACCACAAGAAGATGGTATCTGTTTGCCTGCCAAAAATATTTAGCACTTGTCATTTGGAATACTTTCTCAATTTGTGCAGGGTCTAATGAGCTAATGCCATGATTTGCATTCAAGGAATAATCAGAACCATGTTTCAGATAATTGTTTTTTCAGCTACAAAACCTTTCTCCAACTGTTTCAGAAGCAGACATGAAAAACTGAGTATTTCCAAAAGGGAAGGGCCTTCTGGGAGGACTTGTGATCACGAGTTAACTGTATGGTCCCATTTCAGAGTGAGGCCAAAAGGACTATGTTTTCAGTCTTTTCCTGGTTATTGCTAATCCACTGCAAATGGAATACTTCATCTTTTCCTATCTCCTCATCTTCAGAACTCTCTAACCCAACCTGATACTGGTGGCAAACTAACTTAATAAGATGGTGTATATGTATTTCTGGATCAAGATAAAGTAAAACGTTAAAAGCATTTATTGTGTTGAAATTTTCTATGCCAATTTTCTGCTAAGAAGGAGAGATTCAAAAGGTCAGGGCTTTTGCAGTACAGAGTTAGTGGTATATTAGTTACAGTAATTCAGCCTGAAAATTCCAGGAGAAACAAACACAATGGAATGCCATGAATTACAGGAGGAGACCACAGCTTTAATCAGCTCTTGGGAAAAGAGAAACATGCATTTGGTTATTGACAGTTGATAAACTGAGGTTTGAAGAAACTAGGACAAAGAAGGAGTTATAGGATTTTTTCTTTAAGTAAATAAGCTTTTGTTTTCTTCCTTTTTTTTCCTGATTACAGAGACCTTTTTCCCCCTGTTTATTATACTGATACACTTTCAAAACTATTATCATTGTTCCTGGCATTCAAGTTTTTCAGCCCCTCTCTAGGACTGGAAAGGCTGGGAAGAGTATGTCTTAAGTGATGTCTTGAAATAAAATCCAGGAAGCAGAGGAGATTCTGAGAGGGGTGTGATTGATTCTGTACAGTGAAACTGTACCAATTTCCACAATTCCATCATTGGGGAACTTGCCACTGAATTTTCCTCTTTGTACAAAATTCTGCTCCAAAATTTAAGTCTTTATTCAAAAGTGAAGATCAGCCATGACAGTGTATACCCATTCCTCTTTTTCCACACCATCAGTATCATCATCATATTAAGCAAACACAAAGTAATCACTGAAAAAACAAGCAATGCATTAATTAATGTAGCATTTGGGTTTGCATAGAGGCTGAAACACAAGTTTGGAGGGGTATATAGTGCACCATTCATTTCCAAGGTTTGATTACTCTACAACTCCAAAGCTAGCATGTTGATGTTGCATTAAATTGCTTCTGCTGCTATCAGAGAATTTCACAATGTTGAACAACCTCCTATGACTGCCTAGGCTGAAATATGAGAGGTCTAAGGAGAGAGAGAAAGCAAACTCAACCTTATTTATAGGTGGTTTTTTTTAAAAATCTTTATCTTTTCAAGGCAATCTAGTGATTTTTTTTTTCTTTTTGAGTTTGGCTAGTATTCCAAATGTTTCATCAACATTTTCTGCCTTGGCCAGAAGCATTAGAAACTCACACACAATACCAGAAGACAAGTGTGTGAACGCCAGAAAATGAAACAAATAAGAAACTACGGCCAAATTCAGAAAAAGCACAAAGACATGAAATGAGGAAAACAAGTCAGTTTGACCATCTTTTGTTGGTATTATCTTATAGTAATTAATACCATAGGACAGGCATTTTTGTTTTGAATAAGATTTCTCTACTTGACATTGCCTTGCAAAATACCAGCATACGACAGCTGTCAGGTTTTCTCCTCTTTAAGTAATGCTGCCACAATTTCCTAGCAGGTAATTGCCCTCACAAACAGGTACCAGAATAACATGGGACAAAGAGTTTTGCCGTGTTCCTTTGTAAGACATTTAAGTCAGAGGTTAAAGAAATCACTGCTCCAGAGGCTCTTAAACATGTCATTGTCATAATATAAAAACTGACTTACTAACTTAGATTATTTGGAGAGTTAAGTGCTTGTGTTATTGCAAATTAAACTAATTAGTATCATTTCCTGACAGCTGCAGTGAGCGATAGCAATTCCATGATTTTTTCTTCAGCCGCTCATGTGGGATGAAGAAAAGAGTGGAGACAGCTTTGTGATTTAATGGAATGGGATCAGTTTATCATTGTAAGGGCACATCGTTCCATTCTTAGCACAGCTCTGTTGCCTCCTCTGCTCCCTCCCAGTTCATCAGCTATTATTGCACTATTAACTTATTACATGGAAGCTGGGGTAGACAGATGGAAGTTGCTGGGAACTTTGCAAATAGCCAGACAAAAAACTGTGCTGGAATTTGCTTGCAGTACTTCCCCCTTTTGGAACTGTCGTAGATTATATTCACCATCCTTTTAACAAAAATTGTAGCTGCCAGTAGATGATAGAAGAACTCATTTCAATACCACAACTGGTTTAATTGTTATAAAGGCAGATTCGCAAACTAGCACTGATTGGAGTCTCTAGCTCATATGAATAATTGCATAAAAGGGAAAGTTACAGTACATAACTGGCAGGCATTTAGCAAATCACTCACATTTATCATATGTGGAAAATGCGTACCAATCGTGGTGGTAAAACTATTGTGCTTACTTCCCAGAATTTCCATAAGATTACGTGAGGAACAATAGCAGACAGTCCCAACAAACTCTTATAAAATGTCATACTGAAAACTAAAGGTAATCTGATCAGTAAGGAAAAGTCTAAGATTTCTTTAGATGAGCCAGAATGAAATAAAACTCTTGTCCATCTCCCACTTCACAGAAGCCCACACAAATGGATGAAATTACTCTGAATTCAATTATTCTGGAATTCTGACTTTCTAGAGACCATTGGGTTGTGCTTGAACTTTTTCATTAGATCGCTTTGGTCAGATTTGTGCTCTACTTATATTACTAAACTGGCTCCAAAGGTTTGCTCTGTCTTGGAGTCATTGGAATGGACTGTAGCTTTGTGGTTCACAGACTGGATTAATGTTTTCAGCTACTAATTAATTGCTGATCACCAGCATGGAACTTGAATTATCTATAATCATATTAAAATATGGGGTTTTGTTCCCCTCCTCCATGAATCATTTAGCTTAGAAAGTCTTGATGGAAAGAAACGCATATTTTTGAGACACTACAATACTTCAGTAAAAAGCTAAAAGTGTTGGAGAAATGAATCCTCTTCCTCATTGCTAAGCAGAAATTAATGCATAATGCCACCTATCTGATGTCTCAGTATGGTCCCAGTTAGCACAGGGTCTGAGTACCTTCCACTTTTTATGCATTTATTTTCAGAACACTCCACAAAATGGGGAATTTCTATGGTTTCTAATCATCATTTATCAAAAGAAGAAGTAAAGAACAAAAAGACTGAGAATCCCTCAAGGCAGCACTGGAAACGTGTGATGACACAGGGAATTAAAACTGCTTCCTCCATGTGCTAGATTTGTATCTGTAACCACATCTTTTTTCATATCTGTAAACAAGATGGCAATAACAGACAAAGACCATCAGGGGAGAACTAACTGTGGATCCATTTTCCATTCCCTGGCTTCTAGTTTCAGGGACCTTACAGGAACCAACCATGGCCATGTAGGAAACACCTCTTTCTAAGCATCTTAATACTCCTAGTCATTATTTTTCCATTAGGATTGATTCCCAGCACTCATTTTTTATCTTATATTTTACCAGGGTAAAAGTCTACATTAAAGCTGAGCCAAACTAGCTGCTCTCCATTGCTGAAAAGGAAAGATGCTGCTTCTTCTACACCCACTTGACTCCTCTCTGCCACTGCTCTTGACCACACAGCCTTCTCTCTTGCTGGGCCAAGGACCCTTTGGGGGACTCCTTGGTGAGCTAATTCAACTTGCTGACTTGGCAGAAAACTATTTGCCTTTTCTTTTTCTTCCTTCACAAAATGCATTCCCAATTACTCTGTCACACAATCCAACCCTTCACTTGAGACAATATGTTCATTGCCATGAGATCTGATGCCTTGGGATCTCCAAGAAGTTGAACAGTTGATGAATACCTTTGAGCTATTCTGGAAACTGTGTTTCAAGTCCTGCTTTGCTGACCTCTGAAATGGTCCCAGTGCAATCTGGAGAGCAGATTTAGCAATACTGGCCAGTACACAAATAAACCACAAAGGAATCAAAATCACTTACAAGTCTGCCCAGCAGAGTGTCAGGGGAGTCAGCCAATTCTCTCTTGATTAATTTTTTTTTCTCTGAGTGGAAATTCTCTCTACAGTGTGCAAAACAGATCACATCTTTCAGAAACACCTTGCATGGCTTTGAGTTTACTTTCAAACTGGCAGTCTTAAGTTTATCACAGGCCATTTGGAAATGGATCCGTTTGGGTCCAAAAAATGTGAACATGCCCAGGATAGCTCTAGGTTTAACACATGCCTGTGTGTAATAAAATTTAAAAAACACACTCAAAAGCCAAACTCCCATTACTGTTGTCTAACTGCCCAGATCTAAACAAAAACTTGAGGCAGCAGAGGGGAAGTTAAGAGCTAATCTTTTGACATTTACACTTTGCTTCCTGCCTTCGTCCTAGACATCATTTCGAGAATGGTGCGGCCACTTTTTCCATACTGCCAGCATCAAACTAATCTGCGTTCCTTAATTTTAGTATTAGAAGCAATTTCATTTCTATTCCAAATATATTACACCTGCATTAACCACACAGCAATGTTACGAGCTACTTCACAGTGTTCTTTCCCTTTCTTCATATGTACACAACACAAAGGTTCATGGATTTCAGTTTCCATGCCCTGCCGCTCCGTACTTTTCCACTTCCACCAGCAGTCAGGTTTGTGGAGATGCACAACTGGAAGGAATGACACAGGTTCTGAGATAACTCCTGCAATATCTCTGCCCATCTCTGCACTTTTGATGCTTTTCTGCAAGTCCAAATATAACTGAATTTCTAGAACTTGATGCCAATTATGCTTAAGGGTCCTTCTCAGTTTAGGTTCCTCTGACTATTCAGGAGACAACTCCTCCTCAGTCTCTGATACGCCTGAGTAATTCAAGTAGTTGTCTGGATCCAAAATACACATGAAGAGCTTGTACCAGACTAAAACACTAAATCGGAATCTTTTTTCTGAAGTCAGATTTCATGGTGTCATCAGCTAGGCCACTCTAGTGTGTGAGGGAATCTGCCTTGCTCTCATTCATTTTCTTAGTCATTCATTAGAGGGTATGATTTAAAACAAAAAACCAAATAGGTCTTGCAGGGAAATTCCCCTTGAAAGACAAGAAGCTTGTGCTGTTACACCAGATCTTAAGACATAGATGGCTCCACTAAAAATTTTCTTGGGTGACAGAAACCTTTGTGTGGCATTAATGATAGGACTGATTAAAAATATCAGTTCTTTTCATCTGAAGAGCTTAATTAGGATTAAAGAAAACAATAAAGAGTAACAGTAAATTTTTCTAAGATAATACAGTTCTTCTTTCTGCGTAAACTGCTACAGGGTAGCTTGAAAAATGCCTGCTGCTTTCCTTCAAGAGTTAAGGGATTGGTTCAATTAAGGCAAGAGCACTGTAGATAGAACAGCTACACCTACCATGGAGGTCTTCAGGATGAGTCTCAAAAATGAGAGGATACCCTTGAAATGTTTCTTAATGCAGCTCTGATGCTATTTCTTAATCTATGTTGCTTTATAAGAGGCATTTGGTCAGAGGGACATGGAAGGTAAAGGCAAATAAACAGGCTGTAGTTATGGCTACTAGGGCCAATATGTACACTTTTCAGATACACCAAATGGGAAAGGTTATGCACTTTAAAATTTACATTCATTTAACTGAGTGGGCCAGCTATGAAGAATAAAAATAATCAGCATATTCTTGACATATTTTAAGTTAATTATTTTAACTGAATATTCAAAGTCTTTAGACAACACCTTAAGAAAAACAGTATGTCTCAAAAAGAGATGATATGAAACATGCAGTGTTAGAATGGATTGTATATTGTCATCTAACAAAGCTCTTACACTGTGAAGCCCTTGTTCATTTTGTCAGCCAGAACAACACCTATCTTATCACCCAAGCAATCAGAAACAATACTCAGCCTTGGAAAAACCAGACGTTTAATATTAGAGATGGGTGAACCTCTCTAATTTTGTGATTTGGGGAAATTCTTAAGACTTATTTTGCAGGGCTGACCCAACTAAATGGGAGTGTGATTTTCTTTTCCTGTGTTTTAAAAACAATGCGCTACAGGGTTTTTTCCTCCTTAACAAACATACTTAAATACCTACATCAAAACTTTCCTCTATTAGAGACACCATGAAAGCAGAAAGGAGAGTACCTTATATCGTCTAGGACAATATCCATTAGGGACTATGCCTCATGCTTGCTCCTTTTCCCACACCAGTTCTCCTGTTCTGGCTCTTCTTGGCTCCTTTATCTCCACACAGTTACTGTCTCACTATGCTCTCCTTCTTCCATTCTCTACTTCACTGTTCTTAATGAACCATTTTTCATTTTTGCCCAATAAATGTGTCTTAAAAAGTAAACTCAAAGGTATGTAAGAACAAACAAGTTTTAGAATCAGCCATGTGCAAGCAAGTCTGGATTTTAACTGAAGGAGTTTGCCTTCATTGTCTCTAGCAATGTGATTCTATTTTAATTTTCCTATCATCAAACTTTACTCAAGGTGAAGTGACACATCCCTGCAAAAATTGTAAAGGCACTGTCAGCAACAGGGACTTTGCCCCACAAGCGTTTTCATGAATGAAACAGTGACAACAGCTGTGAAGTTTCAGCAAGACCCTCCTGCTGTAGGCAAAGCCTACACAACTCTGGCATTTTGCTTTCTGTCTCCTCACAGGTCCTCAGAACTGTGCGTGTGTGTCCAATTTGTTTTAGTGATCTACTAACTTGTGAGAAGTTTGCTACCGGGGCCAATCAAGGTGTCTTTTAATGTGAGTAGTAAACACACCTTAGTGTTTCCAGACAGCAGATAGGAAGTTAACACCAAAATCAACCGAGTCATTTGCCGATACAAACTTGGTACAATACTTTTAAAATGTATCCCAGAAGCAGGAGTAATTTAAATCAGTTTTTTAATAAATTTTTTATGAACTATAGCTCATATAATTCTAGATGTCTTAAATTATTATGATCTTTAGAAA
Source organism: Burhinus oedicnemus (assembly GCA_008921705.1). NCBI lineage: Eukaryota > Metazoa > Chordata > Aves > Charadriiformes > Burhinidae > Burhinus > Burhinus oedicnemus. The sequence goes on from VFFE01006529.1 coordinate 34,233, forward strand.
ACAAGTAATATTTCAACATGATACATCATGGAAACGCACTCAGTGAGGGTCTCTAGCTTTCAAAACTGACCAGTGATTTTGAGTATCTGATCTGATATATCTGAAAGGAGACTGATTTTAGTAAGTTCTAGTATCCATCATCAGAGAGGTAAGCTTGCTTGGGACACCTCAACACAGACTTTTGCAATCTGATTTCCAAAAGTTCTTGAAGATTAGTGACTTGATATCCTAGATGGAGACAGGCACTAAAAACATACAATAATTACCTTGAGATCACCAGTTCCCAAGAATATTTAGACAGAGCAATCCTTCATAGGTTTTTTGAGGGGCATAATCTTGGGACTGTAGTCTCAAAATGATTGAAGCAGCAAGATCTGGTGAACACAGTGTTTCTTTATGGATTGGAAAAAATAAACAGAATTGGGTTTCCTTACCAGAAGCACATTGCCATTTTGGTATTATAAGATAAATTAAACTAAAGAAGTCAGCTATTGACTTCTCAGGTTACAAGGGTTACCACAATAACAAAACAAAGCTCACACTGCTGATCTATTCCAGGGGTTACGGCCAGTCCTGTCTGGAACGATAGCCACAGCAGAACCCACACAGTGCAGCAGGGATGTGCTTCTTAAAAAAATACTGCTCTGCAGAACTTGGTGTGATCCAGCGGCAGACATCCCTGAGACATATAGTTCCCTCGTGACAAATATTGCCTATTACTCAATTAACACATCTTTAAACCAAGAAGACAGGCTCTTGGCAAGAGGCATTTGCATTGTGTAGTTGAACAGATAAAATAGTTGCTTGCCTTGTTACAGAAAAATACTCAGCAGTAGAAGTGTGCACCCCTCCCAGCTGACAGCTTCTCTACACCAGGGTGCTACTCAAGAAGCTACAGCACCGAATGTTCCACACCAATACAGAATAGGACTTGCAGTAGCCTGACACAATTGTGTACAAGTTTGCACTGCTGCATTAGTGCACACCAAGAGCCGTAAAGCTGCATACTGTAGAAAGTATAAAGCTGTAGAAAATGCCATCTACTCTTAGTCAGCTTTCCTACCAGCAGCCAACACTGCACCTTCAGAGAGTTATACAGGATTTTGCCACAGAGCCTTTCTCTGACCCGAGTGAAGAGGATGTGTCAAAAGTTCATCCAACACAGCTAGCCTGGTACTCCTCACTTTTACTTTCAACATCAGAGCTCCACATTGTCAGAACAGCTTAAAGCAGGACTGCAAGCACACACTAAAAATGCATGTCAACATTCAAGAAAAGGAAGAAAGGAAGAAAGGAAAAAAAGAAAGTCACAATAGTGAAGCTGCTGCCTGTTAGTCATACCAGTCAGTAATTTAGCAACAATAAGAAAACACTTGACCAGAGAATTACAGTGTGGTTGTCTGATGCTCGGTGAGTATCCCAGTGCCAAAGGCTCCCTTACTGTCTGACAAAGCCTTCAGAATCCCTTCTTGGAGAGCGTACTTCTGTGATGTGCCACACAAATCTTCCTTTCTGAGAGATCTTCCTTTAACGTCCTTGATTCCAGTCAAGAACAGGTCTTTCTCATTCACTTCTTATTCCTTGTGCCTTCCTTTATAAGCAGGAATTGCTTATAAAATTGCAGGAAAGCAGTTTTCTCCAGGAATCTTTTCCTGGAGAAAAAAGGATCAGCAGTTGGTGATGGTGAACATTGTGAAGTAGGCAAGCCTCAGCCCAAACGTAGTCTGTGGCCTGCATGAAATGCCATCAGTGGCTCCCAGGGAGGTCATTCCCACCACTGCAGCACAGGCAAGCCAGTTTGGCAGCGACAGGCTGGTTTTATTTAGACATGGCAGGTACACAGACTAATCCCCAAGCTCTACAAGCTTAGATTCAGTATCTCACACCTTTTTTTCAGACGCAGGGTAGGGAGCCACTCCTGCAGACATCCTTTCAAACCCATAGTCACGTGCTCTCTCCCTTCCAACTCTTTTTCTCTCCTACCTCAGGTAGGAGATGATGATGTACTAGAGCCAACTCTCCAGTCTCCTGCCCTGGCCACCCTCTTTTTTACCTCTTGCCCATCACCACAGGACTGCTAACAGCAAACAGCCTTCCTGGCTAGGCTGCAATGGGGTCTTGAACACTTTTCTACACTGTGAAACCAAACACTTTAAGAGGCTGAGGCAATTTCTATGGATGCAGAACTACATATGAACGTGCTCTTCAATCCGTCACACCTTCTCTTACCTATATTTGCAGATTTGGATTGCTTCCTATTTTATCTTAAATAGGTAACCACTTCCTAAAGCTTCTAAAGCATTTCACTGCTAGCTAACTTGCACCTTGTTACTATAAATGAAAAGTATTACTAAAATCTACACCCTTCTAATCTCTAGATTAAAATTATTTGACTTGTGCTTAGAACACTGGAGACCTTGGTTCTTTGTTGTGCTAAGTATGCTCCCCTCTAACACAGTGGATTGGAAATGTGAACCTGTATTCATCTGTTGCATTAGGACTGAAGACTATAAATATAAAGCCTCTGGACTTGACAGCAATGTCTGCTTTTGACATTGTTTCTGAAGGCAGAAGATCAAGTGCTAGTTATCATCATTACCAATGAATACATGTGTCTTTCTAAAAATGCTTTTTAGAAACATTTATTTAGGCACACAAACCCAGAAGGGCTACTACTCATAGGCAAATAAATCTTCTGTACCCTTTGCCACAGCAATGTTTTCTCCTTTGTTAATACATGTGGCTCTTTGCTTTAACTAGTCACTATCAAGGCAAATGCAAAAATGTCTATAGTTACTTCACAACAAAATGTTTTGTTTAAAAATTCTAAAAAAATTACTTATACTATTTTATTTAGAAAATTCAGGTTTGCATACATATTATTCTTATACATACTACTTTTTGAAATGAGAATCCTTCTGGATAGAAACTATTTTGCTACTACAGTTGGTGAAAAATCCAGAGAATAAAAAATTCTAATGTTCCAACAAACTCAATTAAGCAGAATAATTTTAAATTCTATTCTAATTCTAAAAAATTCTCTAACCAATCTTCAGTCTGGAGAAAAGACTAACTTCTACCAATATCTTTCTTCTAAGGATCTATAATTTTAAATATTGGAGTTAAAAGAATCAGAAAATAACAGATTTCTTCTAAATTTCTATGAGCAATTCTCTACCTGCTAGCTACTGAATTTCCTTATTTATAGAGTTCAAGGTTTTCAGATCAGGTGGCTACTTTGTTTCCTTCCTTTCAGTGCTCTAATACTTACATTCCATTCTACTATTTTAAAAGAGAATGAGAGAAGGTGGTGATAAGGGCAGGTATTTATGAATACCTGGGTTGTGATCTTCATCACCTGTTCACTTGCTTTCACATTAGTTACATTCTGCTTACAGGACCTCAATTTGCTATTTTAATGATTTAAATAAGAGTAAATGCTCTGAGAAGAGGAAGGGGCTAGAAAGATACCTGTAGGGGTATTTTCTGATCCTATTTCTACTCTTGATCAGGCAACATTCATTAACCAGTTGTTCTCATAGTGTCTCCAGACAGCTGAAATAGAAGTGGCAGCTAGTACAGGAGAAATTCCATTTATTCTGAAAGTGTTAGCTCTAAGATAGCATTCTCTTCACAGTACTCTACATACCTCCCTAATGTTCAAACAGCCAACTTCAGAAATGCCAGGTTATTTTTAGAACAACAACAACAACAATAATAACTATTCACAACATGCAATCATGCAAACTGAATAACATGATGCTAGTCCTGGATTAGTGAGACTTGACTCCTGTTAAGATTACTCTTTGCTGTGGCAGAAAGCACTGCTTTTTGTATCTTACTGCTTCAGTGTGGCACTATGCACACTGGGCAGATACAGCCCAGGTCACTGAGAAGGCTTTTCTGCTGCTGCAGTACATCGCAGTTTGGTAGTGCGGCAGCATGATGCATTGTAAGGCAGATTACTGTCATTTGTCACTGTGTGATTCACAGATATGATTGCGTCTAATTCCAGAACTAAGTGGAACCGTCTGCCCCTTTGTATTCATTCAAAAGCCACACAGCGACTCTCAAATCACGGCTGCCTTTACCACCTAAAATATGAAAGGAAGCCAGCTTGTGTCCCAGCAGTAACTTCACTCTTTGTGCACCAAATTCAGTAGTGCACCTGCTCTGGTGTGCATAGCAGTTGCCTTCTTCTCTCACAGACAAGATGAGCACTGATGGGATTTGTTTCAATACCAGAGTCCACTCTTTCCCTTTCCTTGTTGGGCAGTTCCAGATCCTCAGTCTCTGCCTCCAGCCAATTCTGTAACAATGCAGGTTTCTATGAGGTATAAGAAATCCCCTGGCAACATGAATAGCCTTGGAGTTGGTATGTAACTTTTTCCTTTAATCTTAAACTTAAATAATAGGACAGATGTATTTCACAGGTAGTGTTATTAGCCATGTAACACCAAACAAAGACTAAGTCTCAGCTGAAATGAGGCTTCCTCCTACTGAATACCTGTATCCCAGTAGGAAGAGGCAATCCCTGTTGTTCAAACCTCACAATTTAAAAACTTAAGATAAATAAAGAGAGTCTTATCACTGTGCCTTTTTAGATGGGAACAGAGATTAAAGAAATTGTCCAGGTCACCTAGGAATCCTGCAGGGGAGTAAAATGAACACAGATCTTCCGAGTCTTAGCTCAGCAACTTAACTACAAGGCTTTTCTTCTGTTTAAGTGACAGGAAGCAGTGAAGCCAGCAACGCTTGTTATCTTTATTCAAAGTAACCAAAGTGCTTTTTTAAGACCATATATTTTCTGGTGGCTGAAATATCATTTCTGGGGACCTCTCTGTCATATTACTTTGTAGAGTTTTAATCAGTTTGATGCCAGCAGTGCTGGGATTTATCCCTCTCCAGAACAGCACAGGGCTCAATCCCAAGAGTTCATGGATCTGTGACTGATGTTTGAAAGACTGTACGCAGGATCCTCTGTTCCTAGTGCCATCAACCAGAGCCCTGCAGGAGACTGTAGGTTCCCTGGACTGACAGCTGACTGCTGTCAAGGGGAGCAAATGCTGTGTATAGGTTTGCCTATTTCCTCATGCAAGGCCCTCAACAAGAGAAGGCTCTTTATGAGGTGGGAGGGAGGGGAGGTTGCTGGAGAAGATGAAAAGAGCAGCACTAATCACCTATCTAAAGGTAGCATTGTTTGAAACAATGAAAACCGACAGGATAACAACCACCACTACTTATTTCCCTTTCCCTGGGGTTACACGAGTCACCTGGAATAAGTGTCAGGTCTGCATTGCTGTTACAGGTAGCACTGGAACACATACAGTAGTAGTTCGTACGATAGATATCTTATTATTTTACAATGAATAAGAAGCACACAGTTTAAAATTGAACAAAGCAGGCCAAAATTTCCAAGACCAGTTTCTTGTGCCACTGCCAGACTAGCTTCAAGCCTTCCTGATGACATGTCAGTCGTAAAGAATCCTGAAGGCTTAGCATACTGAAAAAGACCTGCATGCTGCTTATTAAAAGTCTACAGGCTAATCTAATCAAGGAACTGGCATGTACTTCAGTTAGCCCCAGCTTCCATCTACCAGAGGACAGCTGTGCAGACATGGGAATGTGTGAGTCATAGACGTGCAGTGCACATATGATAACAAGCAATGTGGTATCTACAGTTCAAAGCAGAACATGCTCATCTGTGAACTGTGTATGTCTGAGACCTCCATCCCAGCATTCTGATTGCTACAGTTTTCATTACTTTTTGTTCATCATCATGAAGCAACAACCTCTAGCGTTTCAGCCCAAGAAATAGTGCAGTTTCCTCTCCGCATCAAGAAGTCCTCTAATATTAGTGCCTTGCAAAACAGGACATCAACTGCTATCCCAGAATGACTGAAAAAGCAAACCAAAACCAAAAGCCAAAGCCTCTTCATCATTATACAACTGCAAATATTTTGGTCCCGCATGTCAAACAAGCTTAGTTTTGACACAGACTTCTAAAGTTTCCGCTGACTTTGCAATCAACACCCCTGTCTCACAAGCTTCTTAAAATCCTAAAATTCCACAGCTGAACAGCGAGAAATGATTTGATGAGGGACGATGGATTAATTCGTCTCACATTTAGAGAATGTCTCACATTTAAGGGAATGACAGGAATGAAATAATTTAAAGCTAAAGGTCTTTGCATGTCTTTCTTCTCAAAGACTCTTTGTGGCAAATGCTACGAATTCATGTTACTCTGCTACCAGTGAGGCTTTTGCAATGTGGCAGTGGCAGCAAATAACATATAATAACTTGTGGTAAACTGCCATGAACACTTAATTTGATGCTAAACACATTTACAGCAAGGAATAGACAGAGATGTTTTCTAGGTGTTGAAGTACTTTTGTATCACTGAATTGATATCACAAGTGTCCCATATCTTCCAGCATGAGTCTGTAGTATCTGCAACAAATGGATTTTTTTTGTCATGGTTTTTGGCACTTTCTAGAGGCCTCGTATTCGGCTAATGGCTCTAGCACAAGTTTACAAACCCAGAGGCAGACTGGATGCTAGTAGAACGTTGTCATTCCTCCCAGGGAGTGATTGGAGGTCTGTCAGACCAGCCAGGGGCAATGCAGAAAACTTTCCAGGAACCCACAAAAGTTTTTATTTTTCTGTAGCCTTTTAACTGTCTGGCAGGGATTGGAAACTCCTGCTTGCATCAGTCCTAAAGACAGCTGGCCCATGCTAGTGCCCTGTGAAGAATGCTCTGAGATCCCGAGAAGACCACAGCTTCACATGCAGGCCATGTGCCCTGGCGGCAGCGGTCTCCACTCCATGCAGATGTTTTAATTTGCCACTCTTAAAGCAGATGTGTCAGACTAGCAAACTTGGGAGGTGACCACACTTAACCTCCCTGAGGGACCAACTACAGAAAGAATTTGATGAGCAAACTCATGCTTCTGTGATTGCAACAGAGAACATGGCAGAAATGCTTCCTCACCTCTTCACAGTAGCTGTAATCATCACCTTTTAGGTGACTAGGCAGCCACACAGTACTTTCTCCTGCCCATCTTTGCAATGTGATCAGAAATGCAAGGATTTTGTCTTAACACAGTAAGGAAGCCACACACAAAGGCTCTATATCAAGGCATTTGAGAATTATGTTCATTATGTATCATATAATAAGATAAATAATCCTCTTCTGAAATGTTGGTTTCTATCTACAGTGACACTGATGTTAGACTTATCAAAAGAAGAGTTCTTACAGCACTTTGGAAAAAGTGCAGTGAACAAGCAAAGTGCTGTATATTTGCATTCACATATTGCACTGAGATCTCTGGGTATTAAAAATGCTATAAACATTTTTTTCCAAATAGCATCTATTGCATCCTTGAAATACAGTCAACCTCGTCCAGAGACTTGGGCAGAAACATAGCAAGCATGAGGTATGTCCCACAGAAATTTATATGCTTATTTCTATGTAGAAGTACAATTTTTCATGTAATTAAAAATAATATTTACCATACTTTCACATGTATATCTGCACCTCAAATAATCTATGCAAAGTCAGAGGGTAGATGGGACTGTAATGGGACTTCCATAAGTATGGAGGCCACATGACCACTGAGAATACACTGCATTGTTCCAGGAAAGAGAGGAGATCTAGAAATGCATCTTATTTTAGGATCATGATCTGCTTGGATTGTTTGAAGGTGCTATCATCCTTGAATACCAAATATATGAACAGCAGGAATTTGAGTTGATACTGATGCAGTGATCAGCATACATACATTCACAAGACACTCCTCTTCACATTCAGCACTTCTAGAAAGGGATCACCACTGTGAAATCTAGCAAAACCCTCATCACTGATGGAACACATGCAAGGAATAACATTTACATACATACAGACAGACAGACAGCTCTTAACATGTCTATGTGTTTTGGGCTCACTTCTCATGATGTGCTCTCTTTAACTGTCCCTGTTTCAACCGTGATTATCCTGAGCAATAGCAGTTCATTTATGTTCGGCTGTCACACTACTTACTGCATTGAGTAATGAGCAGAGCTTTTATCTTTTTGTTCCAGCTGGACTTCTCAAAGGTAAGTCATAGTAGATCAAGGCAAAGTTTTACATGGAAAGTGTATGAAATTATTTTAGTGTTTCAGTTTTGTGGTGGCCTATCTGAAACATTTTAAATTGGTTTCAGTTTCTTCAAGCACTTCAAATTAGGCATAAATTTTGTGACACTCAGAACCACACCATATACATCATACTGTGAACCCATCTATTTCAGATATCCAAATTCCACCTTGGATAAACCAAGGAAATTATTTCAAATATTCAAGTTTTAAAAAGTAATGTTCACACTGACTTAACAAGCTGAACAGTCAGTCATGGAAGGCAACCTGTGACAACAGAAGAGTAGGAAAACCCCAGCCATTTACATGACTACAGCCAGACATCCTAAACACACTTTTGGCTGGCAGTCAGGAAAAAGCTAGGTTTAAATGCCAATATTTGCACTTCATACTACACTAAATGCATAGATCCTTTAACATGATACATTGCTGAGGCAGAATTCTATGTCCATAAAGATATTAACGCTAAAACACAGATGTCCTGGCAGTTTAAGAAATGGAAACTGAGTTATTGATGTGCTATTGGGGTTTTATGGAAGCAGCTACATTATGGAAAAGTGTTCAATTATAGTTTAATTTTTAAAATGCTGTTTTGTGAATGAGATATTGTCCAGATATACAAGCTATTCATTAGTTGCTTGTAAAGCACTTTGATTATCATACAAGTGGCTGTTGATGATATCAATGATGAAATAAAGACTTGCTCTCAGCACCGAGTAACAGAAAAAGCTCTAATATGGAAAATATCTTTCATGTTACTTGAAGAAACAGTTTTCTCATGATTTTCACCCAAGCCCCAAATTTATTTCCTTTTTTCCTGTGAAAAGGTTTTGATATTACATACTTGTTCTTTTAGAAAAACCTGGATTCTTTTTTCCTTAAAACCACATCTCTTTGGTAAAAAATAGAGACATTTAACAAAAACTGAAAATTCTTGTTGAGAAAAAAATAGTCCGTGCTAGGTTTAAAAATCTTTTGACAGGAAACTCTTGGCCAGCTCTACTTTTAGAAGCTTCTTGGCCTTTTATTGGTGAAGAATTGGCTGTCAGAGAGCTGTCAGTGGTTTGTAGTGTGCTTTATGGCACAAAGAGTATCTCAGCGCATTTCAGCAGTAATTTCTGCCTCAAGTGGAGCATTTCAGCACTGAGAGATTGTTTCAATGCTTCTAATGTGTGTTTCCTCATTGCATCCCAAAAGCACTGGGACAAGAGGAACTCTGGAATAAACTGATAAAACTATTTACCTGCAGAATTGAAGATGGCTCTTAATAAGAGCAGATTTCTAATTCCTCGAAAGAAAGTGAATTCTTTTCTAACATAAGACAGTGCCATGTCCTGTTGAGCTGATTACTGCATCTGACACATTAATTTACATAATGGAGAAGACATCATTGTATTACATGGTACTAGCAAATACACTTTGAGTACAGTCTGATATTTGGCTTCAGCCTCAGACATTAGATAGCTTCGCAGCCTCCCTCCTGCTCCATGACACTATGTGCAACACACATGGGATGGTGGGTTTCAGTGATTTGCTGACTAACTGTGCTTTGCCCATTGGTAACACCTTAGAAAAGGCTGTGGCTCTGCACTGCATCCCTGTGAGAAAAAAACATCCTAACTACAAAAAAGTGTGAGGTGGGAGCCAACTTGTTAATCTGCCTTTTGATGTGTGTGACTCAATGTGTGCTAACGCACCTCCGTGGAGGAGGTGCAGGGTAAATCAGTTGCACTGGAGATGGACTACAGCAACTAATGGCATATTTAGGCTAGCTCTCATTTTCCTCATCTACTGATAATGACCACAGTGAAGATGCAATAAGACAGGCTGCAGCAACTTATCTGTGGAAAAATGTCCTTTTCCCCAGAGCCTTTTGACATGTTATGCATGTTCTGCTCCCAAATGCAGACAATGATTTTCTCTTTTCTATACCTAATTTTTGTAATCAAATAACTTCACTGCAGTGCTGAATCTCTGTTGTTATCTTTGCTCCCCTCTGCAAGCAAAATGAAACTGAAAAAGCAAGATTCTGATTGTTGCCAACTGATTCTACGTTGTCTAGAACAAGGAGACTCCTGCAAGACAGTCCATGCTTCTGCAGCTGAAAATAAGCTTACTGTATAAGGAGTGTGGGATATAGAAAAAAAAAAAGGCTGTCTGTTACTTTTGCTCAAATATTTCCACTATCCCATGACTCTGTGCCAAACTGAGTCTCTTTCTCCCTAAACCGAAATTAAAGTATCCTCACTGGATGGCATGATTTCTTGGTGGTTTTTATAGCCAGCCACAGGAAAATTAAGTTACTTGCATTTTAGTCAGAAAGTCTTGTTTCAGGTTCAACAAAACTGGGAAGTGATTAATCCCCTTCTAAAATATTCCAGATGAGAGCTGACACACACAACCCTCCCCCCCCCCAAATGGTTACTCCCCAGCAAGGCAATTCATTGTATAACTGGATGAAATGCACATGGCTCAGTAAATAAAACAGCTAGATTTTTCAGATCCAATAGAACAGTATGTTAATAAAAGATAAAGGAAAAAGTTTTAAACTTATGTGTTTCCTAAAGATAAGACAGAAGCAGACACTGAAACACATCATGTTTTACTGAACTTTGCAGTTGGTTTAAGAGGTAATTGGCAGACCGATTCCTAGAGGCCAGAGCTACACACAGTAATCTTGAGGAACATAGGCCATGAATCCAGAGAATCCTCTTCTTGAGCGCTATATCATATAATATAACCTTTTTGAAGAACTCCTTCCAGTAGATCACCAGCATTGGGGCCTACATTTAGTGTGGAAGGAACATACACGTATCTGCCATTTTCTCTGGTTGCAAACAACAAAGTAAATCATGCAGGTCAACAGAGTAGTAGGAGGGAGGTCATGGCTACACAAACTTCTCAGTATACCTGCCTCTGGCTACCTTGCTACCAGCCTGCATTCCTGAGCTTCCTCTGTTGCACAACACTATGGGTGTATTTGCAGCTCACAAGGCTACACTTCTGGTCCTCAGAGCTAGCTTGCTATAGTTACACAACGCTGCATTGTGCCACGCAGACATAACTCATGTTTCTTGTAATGCAACCTGAGTCCTAGATGGAGTTGTGATGATCACATTTCATCAACCACGCTACTCGCAACAATCTAATTATGAAGAAGAAACTTAACAGGGCTCCAAAATCGCAAAGACTGAAACACACCTCAGATGTACAGTTTTAATACTTGTCCTCAGTCAACTACCATTGCTTCAGCACTGTGCATTAGTATGCTTTCACGCATGATCTGGTCACTACCACTCAGTAAGAAAGTTCAGCCAGGCCAGTCAGACGAAGTGGAATTAGAAAGCAGACTGACATCTGTGTGCTGAAAATATTCTTCACCTTTCCAAAGGTCTCATATACACATTCCACAGGAAAGAACAGATCCTTTAGAAAGATCTTATTGAAGCAAATTCTCAGCATCTTCATTTTTATTTGTGTGTAGAATATATTATTTTGCAATCTGAATCTGTTGAAAATGCATAATTGAAATAAACCTCTCATTTTTTTCCAAAAGAAGGAAGGAAGGAAGGAAGGAAGGAGGAAAACACTAATAGTTTGCATTCAAAGCTTTGATATTCACTTGGCATTCTGCTGTACTTAATGATAGCTGTACAAAGAAACACAGTTACTGTCTTATGTGGCAAAGCATATTTGTGGCTGAGAAAGTGCTGCAAACAATTGCAAAGAGAGCTTTGATAATTTTATACCACATTTTCACCCCAGTTTTTACAGCCAATTCATTTAGTCAAAAGTCATGTTTTCTGCTTCTTATTTTTCATTTCATATCCCCTGATTTAATGTTTTAGTTCTGGGCTGAATATCATTTTGTGTGATGAAAGGTACTAAGACACAACTAAGGCTGTATTGCTTTGTGAAGTTTTATTACTTCAGCTCATTCTACGTGAGGGTTCTTGAATCAAAACACAGGTTATATTGTATCACTTTTAGATCCCCAGCTCTCTTCTAGCCCAGTCAGGATTCCTTCACTATGTAGGTGCCTTTATCACAGGCACACTTTCTAATAAATCCCTTTTCCAGCAGCACATCAAAGTTCCCTTGGGATTCAGACTTCTGCAGTTTAAGAAACATCCTGTTTACCAATTCACAAAAGATGCTGTTCCTCCACTGAACAGTCTCTCAAGCTCCTCAAGCTGAACTCCACTTCTTGCACTGCAAACAGACTATTTGCTACCACTGGGAAGACTGCTTTTGTCTGTACTATCTCTTCGTTTACAGCCTCCTTTCTATGTATCCAAAGGGGGGTGCATTGTCCAGCTGAAGTTCAGACACAGCTTGTTCTGTTGTGTTTCACTCTGCTTCACTGCAGATGTTTTCCTGTGGGAGCTAATGAAAAGGCAAGGTGCCAGCTCCTAACTTTTGGGAAGAAAGACCTCAAGTGATTTTGCATCAGATTCAAGCCACTGCAGCCTCTGGGATTTTTGTCTCTTGATTTCAGTAGGTTTTCCACTGAGCTCTCAATCTACTTCTAGGTAAAGCCAATGGATTGTGAATTGTATTACCCTCCATTGCTTCAGCATTTGAGGCTTACTGATAGAAAACAGACAGTAAGGCCAAACCCTTCAATCATAACACATCTTCTAAGATGGACAGCTGAAAGCTGGTAATGAGTTTCTTGATTTTTGTTGTATTTCAAATGTTGTTGTGTTGTTGCTGTGGCTGTTGTTTTTCCTATCAGAATGGTCTTTAATTTTAAATATGTTACGGTGATCTAACTTCCCTGTTTCCTGGCATTTCCTCAGAACATGTACAATGAAAGCTTTGACAACTTAACTCAAGAGACATGGTTCTCCGCTTTCCAACAGGGACTTCTTTCCTCCACTGTGTTAGCTACTAAAGTTAAATAAATGTTCAAAAAACCAAACAAAACATTTAAAGGGCTCAATTTTTTTTCTCATAAATTATGTGCAATTATTTTATTCATTTCACAATTATAGCCTTGCCTTTCAGGCTGGGTAAGACTTTTTTTTTTTGTTAAATATAAGGAATAAACCAAATCCTTCCGCTTCGTTTATTTTAAAAACTTGCCTTTCCACAGGCCAAACCATCTGTAAGGGAGAATAAAGCAGGACAAGAATTTATTGCCTGGACTATGGGGATGGGGAAACTGGAGCTCTCTCTCTCTTCTGTTACATGCAGGGACCTGCTAAAAGCTGTCTGTTTAGGTTTTTTGGACTAACCCCTAACCACATTTCTTGCCTCAGTTTAGTAGAAACTAATGCAAGAGAAATCCAGTTGGAAGAGTCCATCACAACCCTTCAGTTGTGTACCCCTTTTGCCTATGCTAGTGTTAAGGATATGACTCCCTGTTCAGCAAGGGGAGCTAGAAGCTTAGCACTGAGTACTGCTGCTAGTCAAGTGACTTTGTCTTCTTTGGAGTAACAGCAATCAGATCCCCCGTCCCCTTTCTTTACCATCAGGAGCTGCTAGTGAGTTCCAGACTTTTAAACATAAAGTACCTATGATCAAACCCTATTGTTTATTTTCTGGGGGAGGAATTGCCCTACTTGGTTTCTTTGAGCAGGAAGAAATGAAAAGCCAAATGTGACCATTAGTAATCATCAGGATGCTGTATTTCACTTCTACACACCACCACAATTATTTCCTGGAAAAATTAATTGGAGAGGGATTCCCTGCATCAGCTCTGCGCAACCTCCAAACTACTGAGCCCACAAAATGCTGGTGCATCTTCAGGCAATCTGTCCTGCACTCCAGCTGTCATTTGTGACAGCCTAAGTTGTGAGAAAAATACAAGCAAGGTATCCAACTCGGCTCCTTAACCTAGTACCTGGTTGCAGAAAAGAGCCTCACATACATGCTTTCATAAGCAAAGCATCTTGCCTTAACTCTCCACATCTCCTGGAGATTACATCCAGAGGGTGGGATTGCAATATGTCATATTTTAATGCAGAATCACTGCAGTATGATCCCCAATGTGATTAGCACAGCTCAGCCTTAGTTGGGATATTATGGCTTAGATTATTCCTATTAGTTTCCAACTGATCTTGGAACGCAAGTATTCCATCTGATTTTAATGAAACTTTAGACTTCGTTGTTTTCAGTCAGCTAATGAAATAGTTGAACCTTCCCATGACTTGCTGTAATTATAACAAAGGCTGTGCATTATCATGAACAATGCTAACCTCTTTACAAGATGTAAAATTAATCCTTCAGTACTTGTGTACTGATATGTTTGGAAATGTAAACTGAGGAGTGAAAAGAAATGAATGCTACTCTGGTGAAATGCGACCCTACCTGGCACAGAGGCTTTCACACAGCACACTCTGGCACAGCCTCTTGGTTACATGTAACTTTATGTTAACAGGAAAAGTCACTTTAAAATCATGAAAGCCTCAAGCACATACACAATTTAATCACATTTAGAAGATCATTTTAAAGCACTCGTGAAAAAACAGAAGTGCATTATAAGAAAAAAAAATTCAAGGTGGAGACATCACCAAGGCCTTGAAAGAAATTTCTTGGTTTCAACATGCAAAGAAAGTTTGCATTTGCAAGAGCTTTTCCAAAGACTCTGGCAAGACACTGTACTTTCAAGACTGAAAATGATTTCCATTGGGTGTCTTGTTTGCCGGCTTCTGTAAAAAAGCTTGGTGGTCCCAGGACAGCTCTTACTGGACTAATGTTCTTCACACAAAAGCCACGACTGTAATTGGCATTAACTGTTCCCTGCTTTGGCAGACTCTTCTGAGAAACCAAAAATCAAATACACAATGTGGGCTGAATTGCCCTTAATGGCCCCTCCACATCAGGACTAAGGGCGTACTGAGAGTAAGGAATTGCATGGGTTTGTGGAGACAGGCAGAGAACTGCAATTTCTTCCACTGTCCAGTCTGTGGAGAGACTAAAGGCCTACTGAGTGATCAGTCAAGACACAGAGCACTATCAGATCCTCTTTGGAGAAACAGGGCGTTTTAGTGGCAAGCATCAGGAAACCTCTCTCTGCCACTGAGCTACAAGGTGGTCTTGGTCGTAGCAATCTGTGCCTCCTGGCATACATACACCTGTTTTAAAATATCATCTCTCTGGCAAAGCATGCACAGCTGGAAAGGGCTGTTTAAATACTAGCAAACTCTAGTACCGAGTTTCTCAAAATTTAGAAATATTTTTGTAACTCCTGGGGTGGAAGTGTGGGAAGAACAAGCATCATCCTGTACAAAGTTCCCTTGTTTAGAAACCAATACAGATTTGAAGGGGTTTACTCCTTTACGTCCCTTTTCCAGTGCTCTGTTTCTTTGCTTGTGGGCGAAGGTATATATGCAGGGCTTTTTCACACTTTTCAAGACCACCAAGGGTCCACAGAGCAAAGGTTGATAAGCATAAGCACTGACCTATAATAAAATCCTTACTGACAGAAAGAGCCAGGAGTGAACGAGGCTGAATCAGGTTCGTTCTTGCCAAAGCTTGTAGCTATATTGTTTGTGGTTGCACCAGCGGCTGATATATACTACTACCAATGGCTTGCTTTATACAGTAAGCAAACTCTAACCATGGAAAAGCAAGCTAATTTGCCTTAAAGTATTTTAAGCCCACAGTGACTTTTCCCTTCCCAGTAAGTAGAGATAGGGAGCAACTACATAGGTCCAGCAACACCAAAGAAGCAGTACAAAACCATTCTGTCAAAAAACATTGTCCCCAAGGACTGCTGCTGCACATGGGTGTTAACAGGCAGACCTCCGTGTTAGCACAGGTCCATTGGTTGCCCATAGACCTGAGGTGATGAAATTTTGACCCTGGATTTTTGAGGGTTTACAATGAGAAGAAACGGGCTGTACTCTCAGTTCTCTTTCCACCCAGATAAACAGTTATATACCAGTATTTAGTAAGATTTTAACCACAGCCTTATAACTATATCCTTTCCCTAAAAAAAAATCCCTACAGTTTTCAACAACAGGACAGTTAAGGACTACTCCTTCGAATGAATTATGAACGTTTGCAGATGGAAAATCCAAATGCTATTACATACAAAAAGTACAGATGAGGTTCATGCATCCTTGCATCATAAGTCTGAATATATGGTTTTGCTTAGTCTGCTTATGCCTTCATACCCAAGCTCATTCAAATACTATTTGTAAATGCAGTATGAACACCTTTCTGTCTTGCCTGTCCTGTATTTTCACACAGACACACATACATACTAACACCCCAGGCACTCAGTCTGAATTACGAATTTCAAATGCAAGCAAGCCAGCTGTTGTCAACTATTCATTTGTACAGCCATGTCACTGAGGATCCCAAAGTATGTGATCACTGTTGTGCTAGGCTTTGCACGGGTACGGAAGAAAACAGTAACCTGCTTCAAAGAATTTCCAGAACGTAGCTATACACTTTTTAAACTTCACAAGCTCCCAGGCTCACAGGAAAGAGAAACAGTTACTGATAAGCCAACAGTGGTTACCAGTATTTAAGCCAGACTCCGTAGACTTTCATAGATGTAAACTTGTAGCTGCTTTCTACCGTCAGTTAACCAATGCCTATTTAAATCAAAATCACCAGCACAACTCTGTTATGTCAAGCTGGACACCCTTTCACTGATGCAGTCACTTTCCTGCTATGTCATTCCATTTGGAAACAGGAAGAGGAATTGATCGGGAATAGATCACATCCCTCTAGTATTAAAACCTTATTGATGAAAGTATGGAAATTGCAAGTGTTTGGGGGTGAAACAGACAGTTAGGAAGTAATCCTACACAAGGAGCAGAGGACTATATACTGAAGGAAACTTGCAAATATTGTTGCTCTATCAGCACTTAGGATTGCTCTCATCACCATCAAGTTCATATTTCCCCTTCCCTGGAACTGAGGACATTATGTTCCTGCAAATTAGTTAGTTTTCCAGTCATTTCTGTCTTATGCAATATATTCGTCCTCTCTCTCCACAAATGTGATGGAAGTATTTTTGTTCAATTTTTCTATATAGTCACTTTTGTGCTGAGGTGTGCTATGGAAGAACATAAAATTTTCAAGGTATAAGTCTCTCAAACTTTGAAGTCCCTAAAAAATGGGATTCATAATTAGAAGACTTGGATGACTTCACTACAGTTACTGCAACAGTTCCAGTTGTAATACCATTTCAGTTCAGCAATGAACTTCTCATTTACTCTTAGGAAGCTCCCTAGTGGTGTCACTGAAAATGTTCCAAATCTACTGCATAATACACTGATCTAGCCACCAAATTGAAAGAGCTTCAAACTTAAACTAAAGCAGAGTTCCTCCAATCTTAATATTTAGGGCAATAGTCGTACTCTCTAAACCAATGGGGTACATATAAGATGTATAGTGGGTGCCGCAGAATAACAACTTCATGCCTGTATTTATAGAAAAATACAAATAACTAGCTTATGGCTTGGCCTTTCATATACCAAAATTATTTTCTTTTCAGGATTAGGAACTTCCCTTCTTTTTCCTCCTCTGACCTATTTTATGGTACTTTTTTCCTAATAAATAAACTGTAGAAATAAAAAACATTGATTTGTAATAAAAGGAAATACATTTCTTTCATAAAGCTAATAAAAAAGGGCAAGTGTCTCAGGACATCCTGCAGAAGCTGGTCTACATAATTACGGATATTTAGATGCAGCTTTCTGTGGTAGTGATCATGTTTTCTCCTCTGTTTTTGCAACGTCAAGCACAAAAGGGGCTTGCTCACTGTTACTACATAGTTTCTACCATACAAGGCATCATAAATAATAATGGCTGATAATTCCTGTCAGTGATGGCAGCCAAGAGTTTCTGCTTTTGACTTCTAGTGGTCATGTGGCCATTAAGTTCAACTTTTGCAAGGGTTATCTTCCCATACACAAAACAAAGCAACGTAAGATTGCTATTCCTTGGGTCTCACTTTTCTCCAGCTAGCTTGATATAGGCCACTTCAAATTTAATTAAAGCATCTTAAATCAGCTCCTGCCACTTTGAAGTATAAACTGAATTAAAACACTTAAAGAAACCTGGCACCAGAAAACCGGTAGCTCAATGAGCAGAGGAGCAGTAGCATTTCTGTGTGAAGAAAGTTTTCCAGTTGCATAACTGGTACTGCTGAGGGCTGCCGGCAGTAAACTTGTCTCTTTGGCTGTATTTCTCAAGAGTCTGACAAGTGCTTGTTGAAAGAAGTTCTTGTTCTTGACGGATCAGTCCTACTCCTTGGCAAGGAATGACAGAATGGGTGAGGTTGGAAGGCACCTCTGGGTATCACCTAGTCCAACACCGCTTCTCAAAGCAAGGCCAACAGAGCAGATTGCCTAGGATCTTTTCCTGAGATGGAAATACCACCTCTTCTTCTATCACTAGTGAAAAAGCCATCAGGATTCCAGAACAAAGGAAGAAAGACTTGGGGAGTCTTTCCTTAACTTAAGCTCTCTTTATGAATCTGTAAGGTGGAGAAGCGAGTGACTATGCTTTTCCATTCGGTCTGCTGTAGACAAACACTTTGATGTCCACCCCAAACATAGCAAGCACTACTGATAACACGAACCGTGTCAAAGCTGTTAGCGAGAAATCAATAAACCTCCTTATGCTTAAGACCATGAGAGATACAGGAGTCAAGTGGATAAAGCTGAGCACTCAGAAACCTGTTGATTAGTGTTCTGTTCCCAGTTCATATCAAGTTACTTCAGAAAATGTACTGTACTGTAGAGTGGTTTGAGATCCCATGGATACAAGAGTCCTCAGTCCCATTCAAACACACACTAATACACAGCAGGTCATGAAGTCCTGCTAAAACTACATTGCACCCCTGAAAACATGATACATGTGCCAATTTTTTTTAACTGTGTTTATTATCAGATTATACAAAATTACATGCAGAGAAGACGACATTTCATCAGTCAATTCAGCATAAATGATGCAGAACTGCTCAGAAAGATAATTCCTAAACAAAGCTATAATTGCTATAGTCCATAAAGCCAATCCAGCCCACCTCAAGCAGGTATTAAAATAAACTTAGAAAAGTTCTGGTTTTATGAATGTTGATGCTTTTTTATATCCAACTTGTTTGCTTGTATCTTATTTATTAGGCTATTTCACCAAAGACTCATTATAGTGTCAAAGCACCAAAATTTAATGATACCTAAGAGAATCATAACTGACAGGTGACTCCCTCATGCAGCATCTGCTGATTAGCACTGACTTCTACATGAACAGACATTCTACTTTAACAGAAAAAAGTTGTAGCCAAAAGTATAGTACCATCAACTATAAACACAGAAGTTACCATGAACAAGATAAGCCGTTTAGGAAATTAACAATGCGTGGAGACATTTATAATGGTATTGATAACTTTTCATCAAACAATACTGGCTTTCTAAAAACAATTTGTAAGGAACCTCTATTCCTCACATTTTCATTAAACTACAGATAGGTAACTATACAGCTAAGCTGTCTGCTAAGCAAGCAGCTGTGGGAAGGATCTGGCTATGTCCCTTAAAGTAGGCTAGATAGGATCAGCTAGCTAGAGATTTTTTCCTCTAGTTTTTAGGCATTTTCTTGTGTACTATGAAACCACAGCAGTTAATCTTGAAAGAAAGATTGAGAGGCCCTATGCTTGTAAGTGGATTTTCAAGAGACAGATAAATTTGACTTTTTTGAGGACAAAAAAATGAAGATGCTGATTTTAGAGTTAAACTAAGCAACCTACAAAAATATGTAGTGAAAGGTACTGAATAGTAACATGATCGCATTTCGTGAGCAGCAGAGTGCGTCTGTGTGAATTTCTCCTGTTTTCTTGTGAAATGGCAAGAGATGGAAAGCTACTTCCAACTTTCATCTAACCTTCCAGTTATTCTGAACATGTACATGCACAGCCTTAAACTGGAGCTTACTACAGTTGTGAAAATTATTTGAACTTTGCCTGCCGAGAAATGTAGCTGACGGACAAGCAGGCAGTTTTCCAAAGAACCCTCTTTAACTGAGAATGGTTAAACAATAAAAAAAAATAAATATAAAAGGTCCTTCAGTGTCATTTCTTCTGACAAGCCCATCCAAACTGTGATACCAGTATCACCTTGATGCTGAGAGAGAGCAGAAGGCTGTAATATTGCATGTTTGGCAACAAAGCTGAGGATGAAATCTTTACCTATACTATGTGTAACCTTTAAAATAAGTAAATACACCAGTCATGAAACAAAAGTACACGAGACAAGTTTCCAGGGTTCTCTGACTGACAGGAATTGATCTAAATTGAAATCAAAGCAGACAATCCTTTTTTCAGTAGTTTATACATATTCATTTACATAGCACTGCCCTTCACTATACCATCCACTATGTATACTAGCAATGATGCAACACATCTTCCTGTGATGAAATAGTTGGAAAATGTAAGAAAAAGAATGAAGAATAATTTGTAAAATACATCAGCCATAAAAATATGAGAAAGCATCTGATAGCCTATTTGCTCATTTGCTTTATAAGATTAATTATTTTTTTTCTGAGCTGGGAGAATTTCCAATGGTAAATTATGGGTTGCCTGGTTGGATAATCACAGAAGTGTCTTTAGCAGGTATTTGTATTAGCATATACCTAAAAAAGCTCAAGTTAGTCATTAGTTTTATCCAAGAAGTATTAGTGCTTGGCTGTACTGTCAATAGATAACTTCATCAGGTTAAGGGAGTCTGTTGAGGAGCACATTATACCATCTTCACAGTTCATCCTACAAGTTCCTCATGCTAGAGAGTGTTTTAATACTCACATTTAATAAATGCTTATCATGGCTGGCAAAGAGGGGGCATGGATCATAAAGTTCATTTGGGAGGTGGATACAATAGGTCAGGATATGCTGGCTTAAGTATCTTACTTAACTTGTTTAAAGCAGTGTGCCCAGAAATGGGTTAGGTTCATTTATTTAAAAGTTTGAATAAGAAACTGCAGGTGACTGAGGTCTGATCCTGAAATGAAGCTTGCATTGGCACAGTGCATACCCTTTCTTCAAGCCTGTGGTTTTGCAGCATATTTTCTAAGGACTGCAACACAGAAACACAGCAGGAATGCAATGACTGGACTGGAAAGAAGCAGAGGGAGCTAACTACCAGTCAAGACTTAGCAGATGAAGAATTTTCTCTCTTTTCTTATGGGAGAGAATATAAAATATGGGTGACATGAATCTACTGTGATGATTTTAAAATTGAGGCATTCTCTAAGGAAGAATGAAAGCTCTTTCAAAAGAGCAGAGGAAGCTTTTAACAAAGGGAAAATGACAGAAAAAAAGCTGTTTTGATTGGGCTCTGGGGATTTAACGTGTCTTTTGTAAAAATCTGATCTGCTATTACTATCCTCTGAGCAAGAGAGTTTATTGTACTTTAATAATGACACAAATAGTGTGTTTGAATATTGTGTGTTTCTGTAATTGATTGCTGACAATGTATTATTGAATTCTGTAGCTGCAAAGGGTTGCTTTGGATTACTGCTTATAAAAACGGTACAGTGTGTGAAGCAAAAGATGGAATGACAACATTGCAACCACAAGGATGTCACATGTTGAAGGCCAAATCCTACAGATGCTCACTACTGTGAGCTCACCACAATAAGTGCAATGCCCAATGACAAGCAGTCACAGGATTAGGTTATGCATGGCCAATGGAATGACCAGTGATGAAGGGCAACAAAAACGAGTGCAAAAGAAGTGCTGAAAAATGGTATGTCATTCATAAAGTCCCACTCTTGAAAAAACTTTTCTTAGCCAAGCTTCAAAGGGAGAGAAAAAAACACCTGTGTGGCAACCATAAGACCATACAGAAACACCAACTGTTTCCGAATAAGAAGTGAGGCAGACAAGTGTTATCCCAGCAGTTTATGGGAAGGGGAACAAATTATGTAATATCTTGCCAGATCTTCCCGAAGCAAGGTAAGGTAAACAAGCCAAACTGCTAACACTAGAAGATCTCATTAGAGCTTTTCATTGATTATCACTTGTAGAAACGTAATAGTTCATGCCTAACAGAACAGCAGGTATGATTCTAAACACGAAGAGGTGGTTTTCGCTCAAGCAGTACGCATTTGAGGGAAAAAAAGGAAAGAAAAATGGGCTTTGCACTTTGCCACAGCCAGGCACTAGTGGTCTAAGCTGAAGGAGTAAATTCTGAATCAGGAAATACCTTGCATAGCCTACCTGATAGAATTTTCTGTTAACTACTCGTTTTTGCTTACAGCAAGTAGACTCTGGCTGATGTGTTTTGGGAGATTTCAGTTACAGCATACTGAAATCCTCAGTGGGTTGCAGGTCCTTCCATTAGCAGCCTCCTGCGCTGTCATTTATTGCATACTATCAGGACAGTGCTCCCAAAAGGGCAAAACAAAGTCTGATTTTTAAAATTTAATCCCTTACTTTTAACTATACTGCTTTCTGATATTTTTTTCTGTCTCCTTTCTGATAGCACCTTTAAAAGATTTGTAGACTTGTCTCCCCAACACACTTAATTATTGCTTAGAAAGTTTATTACATAGTTGTTAACTTTCAATATGTTTCTAGTAGTCAGCTGGAATTTAATTATAGTAACTATCCAAATAAATCTGACGTTGTAGATTAAATAACAGCTATTCTTAAGTAAATAACATTTGAATATTCTCTCTCTCTGTCATACACAGACATTACTCGGAACACTAACAACCTTGCAAGACACGCCATTTCCTAGCTGTTTGGTCTCATTAGATATTGTTCTAGCTGTCATTTGTTTTATTAGAACCCTAGGATCATTTGGGTTGGAAAGGACCTCCAGAGGTCTCTAGTCTAACCTCCTGCTCAAAGCAGGCCCAGATATGATGAAATCAGATCTAGTTGGGATAGATATACAATCAACCCCTTTTTAAATTGTGAATCTTGGAGCCTTGTTATGGGACAGGAATAGGGTGATTAATGGCTGATTGTAGTGAGCATTGTGCCTTTAAGCAGAGTGGGTGTTCTAATTCTGACCACCGTGGACTAAGGAAACTAGTGTTATAGAACGATCATTTGGGGTTAACGTATGATATTTGGAACATCTGAAACCTGTTATTTTTCCTAGCTGAGGTTTATCCTGAAGCTTCATAAACTTTCCATTTTAAATTACAGAGCTTCCTTTTTTAACTATAATAAACTTTTATCTTAAAATGGTGTGTGCCTTTTAATCATTCCAAAGTATTTACTTTAATTAGGTTTTAAAAACCCTGCAGAAGACAGCACTGTTCTTAATTTTGGCTGTGAGAGTTTGTTCTGCATTCAGCTAGCAGCAGTTCCTAATACCCTTACTGAACTTCAGCCAAATAGAGCATTTGAGGCAAAGCAAGATGGCATGAATTCAAAAAAGAAGACTTGTTTTCATGAAAACATTGGTCCAGTTTCATGGCATTATCTATAAACCACTCATTTAGTAGAAGAAAAGAGTTTTCATCTTTCTTTCTCTACAGACAGGCAGCATGTGGCATTCTTGGAGTGTCAATATTTTCTTGGTTTTCCCATGCATCATTAAAGATTTGAAGTTCAGAAGTCCTCCACCTCAGCAAAAACCCTTGGGAGCTGCAAACACTTACCTCTTAGCAAATCAGGTTCAAGCAATATGTCCAACCAGAGGGCAAAAAGAAAAGAAACAACAAATACTTTCTTATCTGGGGTTGCTGGAACTTCCTACCTGAGACTATAATAGCAGTGGAAACAAGACAACTAAGATTTTAACTGAGGTTATCAGTTAAAGTAACAGATAATTGAGGAACTTGGAGTTCATAGCAAGTACTATCCCAAGTTAAAAACCCAAAATGTCTCTTTTCTCTGGCATTTTAAATCAAGGTAGTTAACTTGGCTTAGACGGTCTGAGTTAACACACACTGGCAAATTTTGCCAGAGCATAAGACTTTTCTATCTGAGTAATCCATATAGTTCTGGCCCTTTTCTGATGTGGGGTCATGCAAACAAGACTTGAGATGGGAGAAAGACTATGGGTTGAGCTAATTACTGCACCTGAGGTTTTCCCATACTGGACTAACTGCTGGCCACCAGCCGGAAGTATTGAGATTGGCGTGAAGGGGTGTGGGAGTAATGATCTCTTGTTTATTCTGAAGAGACATTCTAGCAAAGAAAAACTATTACTGCTTTTTATTTAGGACACCTTTCAGTGGGCCAGAGTGACCAGACTCCTACAAGGCCATTTTGTAAGGACTTCCTTTTACTCTAGATGTACAAGCAGGAAGAGTCTCTGCAGCTACAGACATCCACTGACACAGAAAAAAGAGGAAGTTGTTTCCTCCAGTTATTTCTGGGAATATTGTAGAAAAGGATGCCAACACAGTGAGGCCTATTGGCTCTTACTCTTCTCCCACTCAGTCAATCTGAAACTTCATAGTCTTTGAAAACAGATTTCTTGTAAACTGGACTGGGGAACAGGGTTATTGGTGCTCACACACATAGAGGAGTGAGTGGTTGCTTTGGCTGGGTTATAGTCCTTGGCCCTCAAAAAAGAGAAAATGGGAACCAAAATACCTTAAGGATCAACTTAATATAAGGGTCACAGAATAATTGCATTTCCCTGGAGTGCTAGATCTTGAAAAATAAAGATGCTTGTAATATAGCTTCCTGGGTTTTAGATTGCCCTATATTCAGCGGTATGTAGGTTTTCTGCATTAGCATTAGGCTCTTTTTCAGTTAGTCTTTGTTCCTGTTCGTGTTCTTAGATGTCAGTTCTGCACAGGAATAATGAGGCTAATAAACCTCACAGATGTATACTTGCCTGGTGACATTTAAGAATTCTGGAAAGTGAATCATATTATTTATTAATCTGGCCTCTAGTCCTAATTTAGTCTCAGAACAATAGAGTCTGGTTTCCTACCTAATGTAGCCCCTTAGATGATATGACTTAAAGTAGACTTGTAATTGAAGGGTAAGAAACATCCAAGTAAATCACGCATTCTGAAAATGCCAACCTGACTTTTTTTAAATTTTGCTGAGCTGGTGACATTGGGGCTGAACTTCCACCAGTGCAAAGCCCCAGTTTGCCTAAGCAATCTAAGGACACACTGAATTTTAATCACACCATTCTCCTTAGCACGTCAGCATGGAACTACTGAAATACGTAACACTTGGCATGTACTTAAGTATCTTGCCAGTGTGAGGCCCAAACTAAAGCTGCATGCCACTAAGGTCATCGTAGACTTTTAAATAGATTCAAACTGGTAAGTTGCAAAGTCAAGCCATGGGTTCTGATCAGTTCTTACACTATATGAATATGTGTTTCTCTGGCACTGTGGAAAGACCTGAAACTAAATGTCTTTCTGATAATACTATTTGTACTGATTCCTTTACAAACTGGTGCAGCACATCACTTTTGTTGACATTTATAAGAGTAAAACTGTGTTCACAAGAACATTGATAGAAAGGAGCCGGATGGGGAATGCCTAAGTCATGGAAGTGCCATGGGTTCAGCAGGTACACAGTCAGGGAGAAGGAACCTTGCCACTTGATTTAAGTGATGAGGTACAGCATGAAAACCAACTACTTTTAGCAGTAGTCATCACAAAGAATTCACAAGTGATTCACAGGCTGAAACAACTGAAAAAAACCCTCAATCATCAGAGAAGTTCAAGTAGTTAAAATAGTAAAATCTGCTTTTGGAAACTTCACGGCTGAAGGTTCATTGACTGCTGTTTCATTTGTTCCAACTGAAGCTGGAAAATTAAAGGCATGAAATGTCATTTGCAGAGTCCTTTGGCTGGATCAACTAGAAATTTTCATAGCCCCAGTGACTTCAGGGAACTCATAGACTCGTCTTGGCTTCCACAGAACCATGCCAATTCAGACCAGCTAATCACCTGGTCTTATGTAGTGGTTGATTCACTGCCAATTTTTGTTGTGCTTTTATGAATAATATATAAGCACCTTGAGTTGCGAGTAGGCACTATTTGTTACACTGAAATAAATAGAAATAATAAGAGCAATTTGGCACTTGTTCTTTTACTACCCAGTACTATATAATTATAAGTCATTGGGAAATTCTAAGGGAAGCAATTTGGAACAAATGTTGCTTGTACTAATGTTTAATATTTAGACTGCTGGGTCAACAGAAAGAGTTACAAGAGTCATTTATGGTGGCCTAATTGAAGCCTATGAAAAATATATTTATACTCAGTGGTGCTCCCCTTTTTCATTTAATGGGCTTACTGATCTATAGATTCACTATTTGATCAGTGCATCTGGCCCCACAGGCTTCATGGTTTGCAAACCACAACCTACTAATAAGCACCCTGCTGCCTGTTTGTTAAGCAGATCAGTGCTGGCAGGCACCCAAAACTCTAGCCTTTGAAACTTGGAGCTTTTTTAACTTACCCAGCCTATTGTGTGGCAAGAAAGACAATAAACTATGAACCTCATAAATGCTGAGCAATTAAACATAAGTTAGTAATATAGTTGTGGTAATAGAGACTGCTTACCTCAATCCAATATATGTCTCATTTCTTTTTTGTGTCATCTCTGCTAAAAGCCAACCAGCCAACCATAAGCAGTTTGCATACACACTAATGGTTGAGATTTCCTTGTAAACAAGATGGTGGCTGCCTACTAAGGGAAATCCATCATCCAAGTAGCAATATGATTTTACTTTCATGTTTGGCAACAAAAGCATCCACTCAAGCTCACAGGCTCTATGTTTCAGCACACTGAGACAATTTCTATTGTAGATGGAAGTTCAGCTCTGTGATCTGAACACCTCCCTTTGCTTCCCTAGAGAAAAAGCGATTTACTTTTGAAAACACATTTTCAGAAGAAGCAGCTTTCCTTTAAAACTGAGGAGCTTAAAATCAGCTTGGTTAATGACCCATTCCAAGCTTGTAATTTGAAAAAAAACAGTGTTCTCCCTATGCCTATATTACGTCCCTAGATTCTCTAAGCTAGGTGATTCCAGTAGCATATGGAATGCAGTAGGACTTCAGTACTTAGGTCCCATGGCCTGGGGAAGAACTTGAAGAAGGCTAGGTACCTGTGAGATTAAGGGATCAGGAACAGCCATAGGAGTTTGGGAAAACAAATATTATTTATCTGAGTGCATCTAAAAATGTGAATAATCAGAAGATTGTTTTAGAGGAAGAAAAACTGATACAGAAAGGAGAAGACATGAGGGGCACAATATTTGCCCATCATCTGCAGAACGTCATACATCCGTCCACTACATAGGGCCCTTTCTGTCATATTCACAGCACCTGGATATACCTGATGCCTGTTAGAGAACTGATCTAAACTCTGGGAAAAATATATCTGGCTTCACGACTAGGCACTGCCCTAGCACACAGGAGTGAGCTATTTATTTCTACATGAGTCAGCTCCGCCTTGGACTGAAGAAGTAACGCAAAAAAGATGCTCCAGGGACTGCAAAGCTGTTTAGGGAAAAGCACTTGTGGAAAAGGTTAACTCATCCTTCGTACTTCTCAGGATTCCCAACTCAGCAATAATTATGATCCATAAAGTTAATTCAGTGTAGGTATTTTGGAGGAATTGCTACAGGACAGAAAACGGTAGGAAAAGTTTCCTGAACAGGTGTCCTTCTAAATACACTTTGCACTTGATAAAAAAGAAAATGGAAAAATGGGATACACAGGACAGAGGGAAGTCTCCCATACCTAACAGCTCCATTTCTAGGTGTTGAAGTGATTAGTTCTCAGCTGGATATTGGCTCACATACTTTTCCGTATATCTAAGAACTATGTTTCATGCTCAGGAAACATCTTTGGAGGGAGAAGGGACATGCACTATGTGCTAGCCTTACTATTTTAAACAAAACCATATTGGTAACCAGCTGAACATTCTGCTTTCTTCAGACAGGGCCAATATGACAAGCCCTTTCGAAAAAGGCAATTGTTCTTCATCCAGTCCAAAGTCTTCCTTTGGAGCTAAACAACTACATTTGTAAAGTACAAAGGTAATCTAAATTCTTATTCATAGCCACAGGAACTACTAGGTTGATTTTTCTCACTAAATTATTAAAATATTTGCAGCATCTGTTTATACAGTGTGGCTAAGGAAGAGATCGCAATCACGAGACTTTTATTTAATGTATTTGTTCTTTGTCATGTGTTTGTAGGTCTTTGTATACAATGTACGTGCCTGTTATTGTACATAGTAAACCTGTCAGTCTGGGATGAGTGGCCATTTTGTTTCAGTAATGTCACTCTATGGGGAAGTAAGGGGTACAAACATTAGGTCACTGGTGTTTTCTGCTGGCTTAATCTGAAAATCCTATTAACTGAAAAGTTAAAATGAGTTGATCATTTATATACATCCCCAAAGTATGCATCATCTAGGGAGCTCCTGGACTGGAATAGAAAGGATGATCACGTCTGTGTGCATTGGCATAACAGCTTATCACATAAGTTTACAGCTCCATAGAGATCATTCACGTCACCATTTTGTTTCAAATGCTAACCCGGAGAGGCCCCTACAGGGATGGGGAGGGTGGTGCACATCCAAGATCACTTCATTTCAGTGTCTCAGTTAGCAATGCCAACAGTGGCATTTACAGAAGAGGTTTTAGAGGTATCTACTAAAAACTGGACAGAAGCTATCCAACAATAAGTAGCTAACAACCAGTTCTAGTTAGTACTAATCTTGGTTGGATACAAACCTGTAACATACAGGGGGAAGTCATACAATACCGATCCCCAGAGACCTCAGATCCTCCCTGAAGTCTCTGAGGTTGGACACTGCTGATATAAGTTTTCTTCACATTACTAGTGTCATTATTTTTATAGAAAACAAAATTATCTGTACAGCTTTCATATTTCACATGAAGTGATGTATCCATAATGTTAATTGCTTGGATTTTACTATGCCAGCAGTCCAGTCACAAGAGAAAAACAAGTAATCCATTTCCTTATGTGAAAGCCAGAAGCACATAATGTTTATTAATAAAGAGCACAGTTTACATAGATTTTACTGTTATTGACCATAAAATGGTGTATACCATAAGCAAGGGTGAAATTTCTAACTAATTAGCCTGTGAAGACCACATTTAATGGAGTACATAAACTTAAGTTCTTTACAAACCTTTAGGGTCTTATTCATTAAGCATATACATATGCAGTCTTTATGCTGAAACAGAATTTTGACACATAATTCAAGGTTAAATTACCCACCTTGAGATTCACAAAATAGAACAGCTTACATGTTCCTGTTCTTTTAGCCTTTAAGAAAGGAATCAAGTGAAATATGATGCACCTTCCTCAGCCAAAGAACTCTTAATACATCCAGGAAAAAAAGCTGTAACTACCCAGACACTTAAAAATGCAGTCAGCAGGAGAACAACAGTGTTTGCAATGTACATTTTTATCTCCTTGTGTCTTGATTCAGAATACAGTTAGCTAATTCTCACAAGAAAAGCTTCTACACTTGTTTTTCCTAGATTACCTATTACCACTGTGCAGGCTGACAGTCTTGCTATACTGATGACCTAAGGATTTGGACTTCCTTTTGCAGTTCTTCTCTCAGCAAAACACTTCAGCATATGTAAGCATCACTCACATCAGTGAGACTTGTGCATATTTGCAAGCACTTTGTTAAAGTAAAATCCTGTGGTAAAATGAGTAAAATCTCATATGGGAACAGAATTTAACTCATCACATGGAGCATTATTAGTCATGGGCAGCTAGATGAGGAATGGCTAACCCAGTAACACTGGACTACTGGACCCAGTCTAGTCCTTGTTCAGTCAAAACTTCTAGTAAAATCACTTAAGCCTGAGACCATCATGTAATTACATGACTATTTCCCTGTTGTAGTCCAAATCTTGCATCTGACTCAATCTCTGATCCAAAGTCAAACTGATGTCCTTGAGAGCTTTCCTACCAACTGAGGTCCTCAGGACCAGCCTAAGTGTCACCACCTGTATCGATATCTAATTTGCATTAGCTATGACTGTGACTTCAGTAGCATTACAGTCACAGAATGCGCAGAATTTTGGTCCTTGTTTAATTTTGTTTCCATTTTTGTTTCAAAAGACCTGTAATTAGAGGGCTGTAGGTGTCATAACTATAACTAAGGTGTGGTAACCACTACTCTGAGGAATGTGTTACTATTGGAAGATAACAAAACAAATATTATCATGTCATTGCAGACACTATAATGCTCCTGTAATTCTGGATTATGGACTTGCTTTGTCTTAATGTCAGAATAAAAACTAGATTCTGGTTTTAACAAACTTAACAATTGTATTTGTGTTACCTTTTGGAGTCTCTCCTGCTTAGATTGAAATCCTTAAATTATATGTATTCCTCACTTGTTGTTTAGGTTGATGCTGCCCTCTTCTGAATATACTGGATTATGACATTCATTTCCCAGGAATTTCAGGACACTCAGAAGGCAGGCGATTAGTTACACAGTAATCACCAAATAAGACAAAGGAATTTTTTTAATCTTACATAGCTCTTCAACTTTGATTGGCTTTTATTAGAAAGGACTTGGGTGAGACACTATCTTTATTTCAAGGCCTTCAAGGACAAGTCTTACTCTACTTTTATCATCTCATGTTCTGTCATGACGACAGCTTTCTGCCCCCCATTTTGCAATGCAAGCATTCATTACCCACTTGTTACACTTCCAGAAAAGCCCCCTCATGCTTTATCCCACATGGCCTTTCATGTATGACAGGAGGTAACTGTAAAACTATTTCACTGTTCTCTTCCACGTCACTCCATATACTCTGCTGTAATGCCTATGAGATATCTGTGTTCACTACTGTCTTTATTGTGCTTTCCTGCCCATGCACTGCAGTTTCTACAGTGACTATAAGCCTCTTGGGGCAGGGACTATCCTTTTTTTCTGATTGTGGTCAGCACTTAGTACAGTATAATATTTGCTGGAGCTCTTTTCTGTTGCCACAATGCAATTATTAAACTCGTCTCAGAAAGAAGTGAAACCAGTCATTGATTAATAATATTTTTCACAATTAAATCACTATGGGTATATTAGTGAATTTTGTGCTGTGGATGAGGAACCCGCATGAGTGAGCTTATTGATTCTTCATGCTACTGGTTTACATCCATCTCCACTGGAGTTTCCAATCTGGTCCTAAATGTGTTTGAATATTTGATAAATGCAAATTACTAACAAATAAGGGAGATAAGCGAAGAATAGAAGGAAGAGCAGACTATAACATTCCCTTCTTTAAGAAAAATAGAAATTGGGGCCATTTGAGGGAAATGGATTCTTATTTTATTAATTGAGGGACCTACAGTGGAAGAGTGAATCCAGTTTCTGGTTGGAATGTCAACCTTTGAAATATCCAGAACTTGAGTTTCTCATTCACTCAGTGCAAGAAATTGATGGGCAGCAGTCTAGCATGAATCTGGATCATGATTTGAGTGTGCCTCACTCAAAATGGTGGAGGCTTCCTCCCTTCCCCCAAGCTTGACTCTATTTCTTTCTTAGTGGTCCTGCTGACCACTCAAAGCAGATCATTACATTTTTAGAAGTGAGTTTTAATGTCTGTATAATTCTTCACTAAGATGGTACTATGAAGGTTTTATTTCTCGATGCATTTCACTTTCAGATAAGAACAGTAGAAAAAAATTAGTTTCTGTTCTCACGGGTTGTACAAACTTTTCTTCTGGTTTTGGTGGTTTTGGTTCACATCTGCGTTCACACCCTCCAAGGTTTGCTTTGAGTTTCACATTCAAACAAGCTGATAATCTGCCAAAACCACCAAGTTTGTTATGCCCTAGGCCATGTTAGCATGAGAGCTATTCATAAAGCACATAAAGGTTTTCTTTTTGGTGGGCTCAGCCTCACCAATCCCACACAATCCCAATGCTTACTAATTTCTTTGGAGCAAACAGTTTCTTCAGAGCAAGCACTTGAAGGAGCAGACCTCTAGACTACCGGCATTATAAGGCTGTATTTTTAGGGCAGTAAAAATACAGCTAAGTGCAGTTCACATGACCAAATGCCTGCCCAGACGAGTCAGAACTGGTACCTGTGGCAACATCATTTTTTTCAAAGTTCATTACTGGTAATCAAAGTAAAACAACAATGTAAAGCTATGAAACATGTTGTTTAAATAAACTACTAATTATGATCATCTGGAAATAAGCTATTGTGCTGACAAGATACTAATGCCTTTTAATACTCAGCCCAGATTATCTTTGAAGTTGTGTATCATCTGCGGTACTGAACTCTGAGGTTATTTGTAACAAAGAGTGTTCACATCAATACAGAGGTGCAAACCTTATCACAGTCCCCCAAAGGGCACTTCTGTGTGTGCATCTGAAGTGGGGCTTGAAGAGCTGGGGCAAGCAAATGCTCCAAAGGTGGTTTCTCTGTAAAGGAATGTAACAGCAGAGCGGGCAGGGCACTTTAGAGGTACATTTGGTGCTCAATTCCCTGGCACCTTCTGGCACTGCCGTGCAAAACTGGAGTGGATATAGAGTCAGTTGAAGAAACAGACAATTAATTAAATTAACCTAGAACTTATCCTGTCTGTTGAAAAGGAAATCACGACAGTGGCTAGCCCCTAACAGTCCAGGGAACATGAAACATTCCTCAGGATGTTAATTCTTTTTTTTCCTCCCCCCTATCTAGACAACTAAAGTCAACATTTTCAAGTTTGAAATTTGGTAACTAGGCACCTGTTTAAGTATTCAAGGAAATGAGCCTGAGTTTTGAGAGTCAATTCACACCAAAGCTGGTTGAAGTCACCAGAAAGATCAGCACTTCTGGCAACAAGGTTATAAAGGCATAAAAGATTAACTTTTTATTCTTTCAGACATATTTTGGGAGCTGTAAATACCTCCCTGTTTTTTAAAAAATCTTGGGATTCTTTTTAGGCTAAGAGATATTTCAAAGGACCTCCTTACGTCACAAAGAAGGGAAAAAATGAGCCCAGGGAGAAGAAAAGCAAACCTATTCAAAACCTGAACTTGAGATGACAAACACAAGGAAAAAGTTGACCTTCTGCTAAGAAACAAGAACCTTGGGCCTGGGAGAGCTGAAAGTCTGAGCAGGGCACCAAATTCTGCTCCTCTGGGTACCAACCATTTAGTCTCTCTTTCAGCAAACCATTTAGTCTCTCTTTCAGTTTTCTATCTATTATTAAGCTAATCTTTTTTCCAGGGTGTCTGGTGAGAATTAACAGTGCACATACAGCTCAAGAAAGACATAAAGCATCAGGGAGTACTACACTGCCTACACCAAAAATTAGAAGATCATGAACCAGGCCACCCAAATCAAGACATTCATAAAAATAATAAATCTGGGTTTCCTTTCATCAGTCTTCCTGTTTTGCACCTTCTATGTGCATTTTCGAGATTAATTTAGTTTACTTTGAGAACTAGAGTCTTCTTTTAAGGAAAAATGAGATTCTCGTGCAAGTCTATGGGTAAAGATAAAAAGGGAAAAGGGTCTTTTTAAAAAAATGCTCTTATTTTACTAGTACTAAACTATCATAACGTTAAATGTTTTAACGCCTCCTGTTTGTCCCACATCACACAACTTGTTCTTGAGCAATGTAGTCAAATAGGCCAGTGCTTTTTGCTGTTCGGCGTTATTTAAAAAATGAAATGTTATTTCTAGTTTTGTTTTCTATTTTTCCTAATTAAATATTATTTTAAGATGAGGCATTAACTGCTTCCTTCAGGATATAAATTCATCATGACATATACAGTGCTAATTTATGTAATACTTGAAGCCCATTCCAGGGCTAACAGGCACTAAAATCAAACAGTGCTGAGTTGCTTGGGGGATGTGTGTGTTATTACACTGATTAGAAAAATGAAAATGAAAATAGAATGATCACAATTGTTTTGATGCTAACAACAGAATTGTGCATATGCAAAGAGTTAACCATCTCTGGCCAGAAATCTCTTATTTGTTGAAATAATGCAGAAGGGAACTGCTTAGTAAAAGAGATGGGCCAGAGATTTGAGAGATGATTGTTCAGCTATCTGATATGAAAAATAAATGAAGGTGACAGTGATTTCTCCACTTCTATATCCATGGAGTTAAATGTGAGACCACACAGACTGCCATAATAAAAGCCACCTGATACCTGGCCTAAGGCACAGATTATTAATATATTAAAGCTCCTTGCCCAATCAGTAATTTTGTAATAAAGACAGTACATCACTGGAAGTCAAACAGACTGACCCATTAGGCAGGGTATGTGGATGTGCCTGCAATTTTGCACGTGTTCTGGCATAGTCTGTCTTTACAAAGATGCCAGACTTGGGTCAGAGCCCCTGCTTATTTCCTTTATACCTCCTATTATAAATCTCAGTAGGACTGAAAGATCACTGTTAAAATCCAAGACTGTAATTTGCAAGCCACCTACAGTGTTTGATGCCCATTTTCTATTCATCGCAGTGGGATTTGAATTCCTGAATACTTTAAGTATTGGAAATCTCAACCCAAATCTCTAGCCTCATTTTGGGCTCATTTGAAACTTGCATTGTCTCCAAAGGGAGCTTGATTGGGATTTATAATTAATCCAACTATACGAGTAAAATTACACTGGCAATATCTCAGCCAATTCCCTATAGCTGCTCAAGTCTGTCAAATCAGCTCTTTAATCTGATGGTGAATTATTTAACCACCACACCAGAGCCAGCATATCACAGGAGCTTCAATAACTTCTATTTATGTTCTGAATATGTCCATAGCAGCTGTTAGTGTGTGAATAATGATTTCCATAGAAATCTTCCTTGCATTCCTGTACTAAGCAAAGACTGGAAGAATTCAAACAAACTAGGTGATTTCCAGGTATCAACCTTAAAAGCAATCCCAATCCTCACCAGAATAATTGTTTCACCAGGGAAAGCCAAGATCTTAAAAGTCCCTGTGAAGAACTACACTGTCCACCTGAAAAGAAGTCATGTCCAAGTAACCACACTGGCACGCTACAGTGAACAGAAATTTCCATTAAAAGAGCAATGTTGGTCAGTCAGCATTTTCAAAATATGTTTTTGCCCAACATATTCCACTATCATAAAAATTACTTCATTTAGAAGTTTTATTTTTATTTTTCATTTATTACATGAAAACTGAATCAATTTTGTCCAAAAATGTTCATTCACTGCTAACAGAACTCAAGAGAACTGAAAAGTAGTCTTAAATAAATTTGAAATACATTTTAAAATCCTACTATCCTACTGCAATTAAGGAGCGATATATAAAAGTAATAAAATTTAAAGTAATGAAAACACAAAATGAAAACAGTGTAAAATTTTAGCAACCATTTTTTAGAAGGTGTAAAGTCAACTTTGAAGTACTTTAAAAACACATACATGTTAACAACTTTGTTTCATTTCTGCAATATACTCTGATGAACAGAGAGACGGAGGAAAAGAGTAGGTAATCTTGACCAGCTTTAGAATTCACTGATTTGATTAACGGTCCATTTGTAGTTTGACAAAAACTCCCCAATGCAAACAATATAACATCTTTAACCTACACAACATCCACTGATTGCAGAGAATGTTGCAACCACAACTGGTTTCTGGGAACTACATAAATATTGTTCCATTTAGCAGGTGATGTGGGTAGATATTAAGCAAGCTTACAAAAGGTACAAACACTGCGTGAGCTAGAGGTAAAGCCTTGCCCCTACAGAGATGAAGAGCCAGTTTCATCAATGGCTGTACTAAAGCCAAGATTTCCTCAAATTTATATATTAATCTCATCATCATCTTTGCTCCTATTGCCATACAGACCTAGATCCAAAAATGAGCACTGGAAAATAATACATGCTTTCTCTGTGCCCACCTCCCCCCCATGTGAAATTAACTTTTACAAAGTCATAAAAATGAAGCCTCCTGAGGCCCCAAAAGCTATTCCCCACTCCACTAGTGTCTGTCAGTTCTTCTCTCTAGCTCCTTGTTTTATGAAAGTGGACCGGCAGTGGGAGTCAATGGGAATTTACCACTTCCTTTCATGGAAGCAAAGTTCTGTCTCCAATCTCCTCATTGCCTGTCAGCTTTTGAAAGAAGTGTTGCTAGAGGCAGGACTACTTTAAAAAAAGCCCAGCAGATCTCTAAAGTTGGCTTTAAAAGTGTCCTTTAAGAGTCTCCCTGAGGTGTTTATGGCTTATATTGCTCAATTAGCTACTTTATATTGCAGTATTTTCTTCAAAAGCAATATTTGACTAATTGTAAATTCTTAGAAATATGCTTCATATTTTAAAAGTCCTATTTTACAGCTGCAATAATGTCCTCCAGGGCACATATTAGAGGCCATAACGGCACATTTTGGCCATCAAAATCCATTACTGGACTTCAACACCCACCCCATCATCATGATGGGTGTCTCCAACTCATTAGCTTTACCTAGTAATAAGCTGATGTTAGCACCTGTTCTCACAAAATGGATTTTAATAGAAACAGGGCTAAGCTGAATGTATCTGGGGAAGTTCAGTTGAGGGCTGGCTGAGTTCATCGTAAACATGTGGAGGTTTTATAAAATCTCAGTGTGCACAGATTCTGGGGTTTAGTAGTTTTGACACTGGATTCCAGTAAACAAACTATTTAAATGAACAGCCCAAAGCACGTTTCATTCTCCATATACCTCGAACAGCTAAACATGAAAGCTGTAAAACTGGGAGTAGCTGAAGTTCTGAATCTTTAAAAGCAGCCAGCTCTAGTACCTAGGACTTGGGATAAATACTTTCACGTTGAGTTCAGTTTTGAAAGAATGCTGCTTATTTTCTATATAGTGTTTTTACTTGACTCAAAATAATTATAATAGAAGAACCAAAATTTTGTAATTTCTTAATTAGAAAGTAACATTCTCCCCAGAGTCATTTATGTCACAATGGTGGGTAAATACAATAAGCATTGCAGGAGACTTAGGCTGATCTGAAACTGTGTAATTTGCACTGTATAAAGAAAACTTTTCCACCTTCACATCACTAAGAATTTTAGCATCTTGAGCTGATTCATTAACTGGTAGAACTCTTTTGTCTGTAGGAATATTTGTAAAAAAGCAACTTGAAACCACTATTCATAATTCTCCTAGAAAAAGATGAATGGCACTAAATAACTCAATATTTTGCAGTTTGTCTAGGCCCTGTTCCCAAAGTAATGACAGTCCAGCTCCAAAGACACTTTGAAAAAAGCTCCCAATGGGAACATGCAGATGAAGAACACAAGCAGAGGTTGACAATCTCTAAAAACAAGGTAGTCTTTAATAGCTGTCTTTCAGACTGTATATGGAATCTGTCATCATGGCATTTTTTGAGTGAATTTGACACAAGCCAGGGAACAGATTATCCTTACACAGGCTGCCCCAGGAAGCAATCTTGAGTGCATTTGGATCTCAGAAGAGGACAGAGCAGGACCAGCAAGGAACCA
This sequence comes from Burhinus oedicnemus, assembly GCA_008921705.1. NCBI lineage: Eukaryota > Metazoa > Chordata > Aves > Charadriiformes > Burhinidae > Burhinus > Burhinus oedicnemus. The sequence goes on from VFFE01006529.1 coordinate 71,718, forward strand.
TCAGACATGCAGATGTTCCAAAATCTGGTAAGTCTTTGTCCTGGCTTCCAGCTCCGAATGCCTCATAGCTCTTCTATTCCTAATCCTTCCAGCATGTCTCTTTTCAGAATAGGATGTCCTTAGCACAGCAGAGTAACTCCAGAAATGCTAATTTAGGGGCTGGGGAAAGGCAAGCTTCATTGCTGTGATGACTGAGCTTGCATAAATGCCTAGGGGGCTAAATTCTCCTTTTTTTAAATCCTTCTCTTCATTAGGAGAGGTCATAATTTTGGAACAACATTAGCATTTATTTGTTCTGTTTTAAGATTAACTTAGAGTACAGAGGTAACACAAACTGCAAAGAAGAATTGATTCTCACAACTCAAACCCTTGTGAATTAAGATTCTGCACATGACAATGAGCTTTCCAACCTCTCATGCAATACAGTCATCACTTTCAACATAGATCCATTCCTGTTTACTACCTGTATGCATTTATTATTGTAACCTGAGACAGGATTGTCTGGGGACACACAGTGGTAACCAGGACTATGTAACCCTAACAGGGTCACATTTCCCAATATGTTCTGTTTAATATATTTATAGGCAAAAGAAATAAAGTCTCATTTCAAACTCCTATAACAGGCAAGAACCCAATGGGTCTCTCTGTGCTTCCGGGAGAGGTTGTGGCATCTCCAGCCTTGGAGTTATCAGAACTATGTTACTGTGACCCTGAGCAATGTAATACAACTTTGAAGCGGACTTTATCTTTGAAGCTGGCCCTGCTTTCAGTAGGGTTTCAACCAGGAGACCATTAGAGATCCTTTTCAATCTAGATTATCCTGTGACTTAATATCTCTATACCGCATTGTTTTAAGTATCTAGACACCACTTCTGTTTATGTCTGTTGGTTTCCATTTTGATACATGTGTTTTGTATTATCCAGATTATGCCTTATATCCTCTCCTCACTGAGCTTACACAAACGGAAAGCCAACACACTACAGTCAGAGCTGCATGGCAGAACTGGGGCTCTCATTCAGTACAGCAGGCAAAGCACATCCTGAGCTTTAAACCCAAGGGCAGTTGCACTGACACAGCAGAACTATTCCCATAGTTTCTCTTTGCTTTGTGTGTTGGTCAAGTCATATTTGTGCCGTATGCCTGCTTCTCAACTGACAACGCATAATACCTGAGCTCTCTGGGTGAAATCAAATCTGCTATAAAAGTGAAGTGAAATATTTATCTAATTAAATGAAAAACATTCAGGATTCAACTCCTGTCATAAGAGTTCTATTAAAATTAATAAAACCAGGTTCATTATATGGCAAATTTCCTGTATAAAACTGAAAACCATTGCATTAAAAGTACTGTGGAGCAGCAAAAAGTTTAAATGATGAAATATTAACAGCCTTCCAAAGCCAAGTGAAAATGTGGAAATGAGGCAAGACATGAACGTGAAGTAACGATCTGTATTTCCCAAAGTCTAGGATTCTGGACAGCCCCCATATCCAGTGTGTGAAAAGCCAGACCACTGCGACTGAGAGCTGAACACAAAACCTGAAATGTCCAGAGCTGCATGCTAACCTAGCCTAGTCCCCTTCATAAAAACCCCCTTTTTATGAAGTGTAATGTGACTGACATTAAGAAAACTTCTGAACCACTCACCAATAGCATACCAACATCCCAGAATCAAGACTTTAAAAAAAGTTTATTACTGAAGAGGCTAGTTATACATTTCGTAGTTAAGTATATACATTTATGCGTGCCTCCCCACTAAGGTACTATGACGCTGTTTTCTGTAGCAGAGAAGACTAATTCCCACCAGACCATGCACTGTGGTCTCGAAGAAGACAGAATAAATAATCAAGATGCTTGAAAACTTCCAAGTGCAGTGCTAGGGTTGCTGGACAACATGAACAGAGCAGCATAATCACCCAGACACACACACATGCCAAGACAACCAAGTAATGCCTGGTTTCTCAGCTCACGTTAACCTGCATGGATCCAATGCAGTCAAAAAGCTGACATTGATTTTTGCCAGCTGAAAATCTGCCCTGAACCTTAAAGCAGCTGGAGGACATGGCTAAATATCAGATGCCTTCAATTTAAGATAACTACATTTGTCCAGCTGAAATCTTTATTAGAAAGCCATATTCCTTTTGTAAGTGAGCATCGCTTTAAATAGCTAATATGTACAGTGGGTGTCCAAAGCATAGGCTTTGTGTTTGGAGACATCTAAATATATTAGCCAATTTAATAAATATCAATGGTCAAAAAGCATGGGTCTCTCCCTGAAGGTAAAGAACACCCTCTTAATGAAAAAAAACTTGCAATAATCTTGGATCCATCTCCAATTTAGACCTTGTATTTTCCCTTGTCATCAGAGTTTCAATTGCCTTTGCTATGAGCTCTTGGTTTCAATTTACAGAACATTAGCCCTAGGCTCCTCCTCAGCATCTTCAGGTCCACTGGGACATGCATTCCAAAACCCCGAGCAGTTGGAAGAGTGTCAACAAAATCCTGAGTGACAAACAAAGCAGATGAGTTCCCCAGGTAAATGGGGATAGCCCCGATATTTAAAAATGCCAAATGGATCCAAAACCAGTCTGAAGATGTTGACAGGAAGCTCTGCCTAAGGAAGGATGCCTACTGTTTCATTCAGATAAGCAGCCCACAAGCCAGGGAAGACTAAGCAAAGTGAAAAACAGAAGCATCCAGAAGGAGACATCAAAATCATAGGTATGTAGAGATTCTATGCATTTGTGTAGCTCTTATTACTACAACACGCCACATAAAGTGCAGACAATATGTCAGCAACATGCATTACAATAGAAAACAAGTTAACACAAGAATCATGAGGGCCACTGCAAGGAAAGGGGATTAGCTCTCAGCTGGTTTCTCTCTCCAAGCGACCTTCTTAAAACAAAGGCACATGCCTATACAGAAGCCCTTACTTTCCCTGCTTGATGTTTCACTCCTTGTTAATCTGTTTTCCAGTACAGCATACCAGCCCAAGCACTTGAAGGAGCATTAGCAGTATGCTCCTTCTTGGCACAGACCGCATGTGGCAGCTGCATAGCTTGTAGTCAGTGAATTTTGCAGCTGGTCTGGTAGCAGTTGGCAAAAACCTACTGTCCAGATGGACATTAAATTTGCATTATTTATAATATATCAAAAGTGAATAAACCTATACCAAAGTGATTTAAAAGGACATTTATTTAGGGACTTGTGTCTAACTGTTATGAAGCCACTTTCATCCAAACAATGCTTAGATGCTGAATGCTTTACTCACCCATAGGAAAAAGTTCCACAGCTCTCGATCACTTTTAACCCTTACATACCCCGCAAGTGTGGAAGGAGAACTGGAAAGTCCAGTCCTTTTCAGATTATTACCTTAAACTTCATAAACCCATTTATGATTACAGCACCTGTGTCTGAGAGCATAACTTGTGCAAGGAACTAGCCTGCTGAAGTTTTCCTACTTGCAATATGAAAGAATGGAAAAGAGGCAGGTCACAAGCTGAAGTTTCAAATGAAAAACCAAATAAATAGTGTCCAGAGAGGTAAGCCACTAGAAGAGGCCAGTGCTTGATGGACTGCGTGACCTGAGTGCTATATCACACCAGACAATGCAAATAGGTTTCCCACAGTGTTCCTCCTATCTCCCAGCCAACTTGTAAAATTCCCCTTTATCACACAGATGGTAATCCCTACAATGTCCATCACTCTTCAGAATTCACAGAAAACAGTCATTCTTTATATTGAGAGTTCTTTAGCTTTGTAAAACTGGCACAGGATACCGTAACGCAGAATGATCAGTTGTGTCCTTTTTTCGAATAACCTGAACTGAGAAAAGATACCTTTTGCTTTGAAAATTATAGCTTTAAAAAGGTCATCTTCATTTATATCTTCAGTTATTAGCACTTCTGGACTGTCAGTATACAATCCATTTTGCTAATACAGGCTTTAAAAATGTTAACTAAAACCCTCTGAAAAGAAAACAGGTCACAGGAAGATTATTTTTGTTCCTATAGAACATGTGAACCAATCATTTAGAGTACAGCACCACAAAACCCCCTAGTATTTCCATAGCATAAGCAGACTGCGCAGCCCATGGTGTTTTAGCAATCCAAGGTCACTTGCCTTACAAATTACTCATTCCTAGATTCCACATCATTAAACATCTGATTCTGTTCACTGAAAATAGCACAAGCTTCACTGGGAGAAAAAATATTAAATCAGCCATGACTGCTTTGCTATAGATTTGCTAATCCAGTATAAATAGTTAGAGTGCCTGTCACAAGTCCAATAGGATACAGTTGAACAACATATCTTAAGTAGTGGCTGTTAATCACAGTTAAACAGCTATTTGATGGAGATGACAATTCCAGTCTAACAAGCAGGCACTTCAGAGGCACATGGTGCTGAAGGCAGTGCTGTCTGCACTGTATTGCCACTGATTCTACAGCTTGCTCAGTGCTGGGAGCAGCCACGGGAAAACACCCTGCAAGGCAGCACAGCATTCAGGGATGGCATGAGAGGAGCAAAACAGCAACCAGGAGGAACATAGGTCTCAAGTTTTCATTTCTTTCTTTAGATATCCCAGGTAATGAGAGAAAGCAGCTATGAAGAATGGAACTAAAGTCACTATGAAGCAGAGAAACTGATAGACTCCAGTAGTAATAGAAGAGAATATTTCAGTTGGAAGGGACCGACAACAATCATCTAGCCCAACTGCCTGACCAATTCAGGGTTGACCAAGTTAAAGCAAGTTATTAAGGGCATTGTCCAAATGCCTCTTAAACACTGACAGGCTTGGGGCATTGACCACCTCTCTAGGAAGCCTATTCCAGTGTTTGACCACCTTCTTGGTAAAGAAATGCTTCCTAGTGTCCAGTCTAAACCTCCCCTGGTGCAGTTTTGAAACATTCCCATGTGTCCTATCACTGGATAACAGGGAAAAGAGATCAGGACCTCCCTCTCCACTTCCCCTCCTCAGGAAGCTCCAGAGAGCAATGAGGTCGTACACTCAGGCTCATCTTCTCCAAACTAGACAAGCCCAAAGTCCTTAGCTGCTCCTCATAGGACATTCCTTCCAGCCCTTTCACCAGCTTTGTTGTCCTACTCTGGACATGTTCAAGGACCTTCACATCCTTCTTAAATTGTGTGGCCCAGAACTGCACACAGTACCCCAGATGAGGCCACACAAATGCTGAACACAGAGGGACAATCATCTCTTTTGACTGGCTGGATATGCTGTGTTTGATGCACCTCAGGATGTGGTTTGCCCTCATGGCTGCCAGGGCACACTTGCTGACTCACATTGAGCCTGCTGTCAACCAGCACCCTCAGATCCCTTTCTGCAGGGCTGCTCTCCAGCCACTCCTCTCCTAATTTATACTTGTGCCTGGCATTACTCTGTCCTAGGTGCAGAATCTGGTATGTGGACTTGTTAAATTTTATCCCATTAATCATCGCCCAATGCTCCAATCTATCTAGATCCCTCTGCGAGGCCTCTTGTCCCTCAAGAGAGTCAACAGCACCTCCCAGTTTGGTATCATCAGCAAACTTGCTAATGGTGCATTCAACTCTTGCATCCAGATAGTTGCCAAATATATATTGAACAGGTCCAGTCCTAGAACTGAACCACATTATATTACCGCAGTATCCAGTTCAGCAAGATTACTGCCTGCATTTAGCAACATCCAGTGTCAAAGTGTTGTTAGATTCAAGTCAACTCCTTTGTTGATGTCCTTTTGTTGATGTCCAATCCTGATGTTGATTTCTTTTACAAATGCTTAAAACTTGAGCTGAATCTGGTGCCGAAGTCCTTTTGATCAATTAGAGCAAATGTGTGCAAGTGAGGACATTTTCCTAAGTGATTTAGCATCAGCTGGCATTCTGTTACTGTATTTAGGGTGTATACAGGTGTGTGCTTCAACAGCTGTGCCAGCGGAGCAGTTTACAATGCTTTGGTCCTCTCTACTTTTTCTTACCCTCTCTTATTTTCCACCCCACTATACCAGCAGAGCAGCTATGGAAGTGCCCCTGTTACAATCAAAGTCGGCTGGGTTAAGTATAGAACTTTCTGAGCAAGCCTGTTTTGTGTTGATATATTTGGAATGGTCTCTTCAGCAGCTTTGATGGTGGCCTTAAACACTGGGTTGGGAACACTAGTGGCAGCAACTTCTAGCCAGCATATCAAGTTATAGAAAGGGACATCAAACTAAGCTAATGTTAAGAAGAGTCACACTTAAGTTTGCAAAAACTAAATTATTCTGAAATGACACTGATAGTAGAGTCGGTGAAACATTTGTGTTTAAATGGCTTTGGGCTTGTCTAGTATACCAAAGACAAAACACAATTATTAACTACTGAATCAGATGTCCAAAAGAATAGCCTCTAGTCTACATACATAAGTGATCTATTTAATTTTCTACATCCAAGTAGTCCCATAAAAGACTTAAGCACATAATGTTCACACCACTCAATCCTATTTTTAGCTATATGCAACATTATAGTGTTGTGGGTTGGGTTTTTCCCCCCCAAAAAAGAATAAAAGAAATCTCAAAGACAAAGCTTCTCTTCCAGTAAACAGTCAGGTTTTTTTCTTGTAATTAATATCATATTGTTGATGTAGATGTTAAATAACAGAGGTTTCTGTTTCTCAGTAATTCAATTCTACTTAGTTATTCTAATACTGAATACAAATCCCATAAGATACTTAGCTTGCAATAATTTTTTCTGTCTTTTTGTTACTGAACTACGCAGTAACGCCAAAAGAGCCTTAAAAATTAATATTTCTGGTTATTGTGCATGGAAGAATGCAACACTGGCTTGATGATAAGCTTCCAGTTGGAAAAATTATGCTGTAAATATAAAATGTGTATTGAAAAGCACAACTTGAATTAGTTACCGTAGCACAAAGGAAGGACCAAGGAGATTTTAAGACACGATTAAAACCAGGTGTCCCAAATTAAGAATTTGCATCAGGTTCCCAACCCTTCCAAGACACTTAAGTGTCTGAGCCCAAGCCTCCTGCAGACAACAGGAGTGTTACTTCTCCAGCCTAAGTGGCTTTGTATCAGGCTTCAAATCACAAAAGACTCAAGCAGGCTTCCTCTTAAAGTAGATCTTCGGCTTCACGTATAGAAGTGCATCACAGACTAATGTGAGTCAAGACAAATCCCTCAAAAAGACTAAATCTCCCATTCCACTGTCACACCATTACTGAGAAACTCCTGAAAAAATACATTGCTGTTGTGGATGATGCGCAACAGTGCTGAAGTTAAGACTGCTGCCCTCAGGCTATGAAACTGTAATGTTTCTTTGCAAAATGAAAATTGTTTTCAAACTTTAGTGTATGGCACCATATTGAGCAAAAGCAATTGAAAAATTGGTCAGAAATTTGAATTCTGCAGGTGGACTTGCGAATAAAGATATGGGACAAGCAAAGCACAAAAGGAGGAAAAGAGCCCTAAGTCAAGTGTAGTCTCAAAAAACAGTAACTTCATCATCCTGAAGGAAAAGAAAAAGCTTCTTGAGGTGGTAGCTGAAAGAGGGTCTGTATAGCTACATACAAGGGAACTGCTTCCTGTTGTTCAGAGACTCCTTTGTTCTGAAAAGCAGGACTCGCACTTTCCTCTGAAAGGAACAATATTATATCAATATGCTTTTTTTTTTTCCCCTCCCGAGTATTTTTTATCTCTGCCCCGTCAATGGAAGAGTTTTATGGAAGTGATTAAGTGTTCATTGTCACTTCCAAGGCACTGACTATTGATGTCCTCTGTACGGTGCTGAGAAGAGGGAGGGAGTAACATATTATATCCAGCTCCCTTTATAAGCTATATAATGTGTATTCAAACAAAACAATTTAAGCTCATAAGTAGTTCTGTATGGTTCTTAGTAATTTAAAAGTTAGTACCTCAGAACATAAGATTATTACATTTGAGACATTTCTTGGAGCTTGCTTCTATGCACAAAAATTATTTTCTGAGAGAACAGCCCAAGCATTTGGCATGACATGGAACCATTCTGAGATAACAAGATGAGATCTTCAGCCAGTATAAAATGCCTCAGCTTCATCAACTTTGTACTATGGTATCAGCTGCACTTTAACAGTTTGTATAAATGAAGGAGTACATGGTTTTTCATTTGGACTAACAAAATTATAGTGGATGACCATAGGTACACTGTCTTTTTCTTCAAAATTAAACAGTAAGCAGAGTTTATGCATAAGAATGCCCTTACTAAATGCATTGATTGCCACTTTCTTAACATGTGTTTTACATTTGGCACAGCAACAATACAAAAATGTTTAGAAACTGGATCAGAGCCAACAGATGGCTCCTCCAAGCCATCAGTCCCAGAATCCTACCCAGTTCCCACTCCTTCCCAGAAAAAGCCTGGGAAAACAGATTGGGAAGACTCCTAAGTACACACACATGATTTATAAGTGTCTTTGTGTGTATGCATGTGCATATATAGACACATATCTAAGTCTGTACATGTATAAACACGTACACATACAGTATGTTCTACATGTACAACAGACAGTGCTCAGATGCAAAATGTTGTCTGGGCTCTTCAGGTATCTAAGACCCTCCCAAAACCAAAGTTTATGCAAAGAACTTTTTCTCTGTTCAGTGGAGATACTTCGTTAAAAGACAATGCTATTTTGGGAAGGGCTAGAACTAAGACATCTGTAACTAGATATTCTGGTTTCTTCCAACAGGGTATTCCACATCTAGAGACCAGTTTCTCTGTTCCATATCTTGGCTGAAGGCCTGTCACAGCAGGGACTGCAATACCAGCTATGCCTAGACAGAGCTGGGGGTAGCTGTTGAGCCTCTTGTTGAAGGAGGTCAGGAACAGGCATTTCAGAAATGCACGGCAAAAGGAGAGGCCACATGCTGCAAGTACTGTTTTGGAGCTGATGACTGCCACTTCCCACATTTCAAAAAGCAATTCCTCTCTCTGGCATTGCCATGGGGAAATTTTCTCATTTTGACAGAAAAGAGCAGCTTTTATACTTCAAAAACTGCAGTTGTTGAATTGCCCCTTGTTTGTGCTGATCACCGTAACTGCTAATACTAGAAAGGGAGAAGAAAAGCGGGTGTCTGTAAGGCAAATATTTTAAGTCATGACTTGTTGAGATGACTAGTTGCATGTTTTCAGCTGGAGCCCATTTCTCTCCTAAATGTCATCAATAAAACCAGGACCTATTCCATACATCTGATTCTTGCTAGAGAAATGTACATATGGTTCTCTTGAAATTGTTCCTTGATTATTTCTTCTTATATCACTTTGATATTTACAACACTCAACATCTGTACTGTAAGCCTCTAGAAAAACACTATGAGTATGCAATGCAGGTAACTTTTATAGGCAACTCCAGAAAAACAACAATATACAAGTAAGTTTAGAAATAGGAGAATATTAAAGGTTTGCATTCAAGATCAGTAATTTTTAACCTTACAAAGGTCCACCAGATCTCACAGACTTTTACTTCTATAGCTTAGTCTCCAAGAATCCCAGTGTGAGCTGAAGGCCTTGCAAGAAGGCCCTCCAAAAGCAATAACCATGTGCCTTTCTCTACCTGTTTTCTCAGGCAGGCGGAGGCATGATACAATCTTGCTTAGTATTTGAGGTTTGTATGAGTTACCCTTCCTCCTAAGGGCACCATCCAGGAAACAGAAACACTAGTTAGGGCCACAGCTTTCCTACTCCAAGATAGGCTCTGGGGTATTGCCCCATTGATACAACTGATCAGCAAAGGCCCACACATGCAAGTATTTGTGCCAGAAACCACTCCTGAGATTCATAAAAGGAAAAAAAAAAGTTATTTCTGACTGGCTTAGGAATGCAGCACAAAGTGCAGCCATTTTTCTACAGGCAAAAAGGGGTCCACAGACATGCCAGAATACATAGGGTGATAACAAACAGTAAGGAAACCAGAGAAAGTGTCACCTGACTCATTCCAAATACAGATGTAGATCTGACATATGACAAGGAAGCCACTTCATCAGACAGGCTCTCACTTCCATGGGAAGAAACATGTCTGAATCAAAATTCAGAACATGAAGTATTTTTTATTTTACAGAAGACATTAGGCTACAGCCAATGCACAGTAGGTTATTAGAAAACAAGATTAGAGCTCTGTCATCTAAAAAGATAGAATCTCTCAACAGAAAATCTATGGAATACAAAATTGAACAACCCATTCAGGTTTTGTAGACCCTTCTTAGGTGACTGCTAAATGGAACCTAATACAAAGTAAATTACTGGAAAACCCTAATATTGTTTTTCTACCACACATAATATGGAGAAGGCTTTCTATTAAACAAACATTTTCTAGCAAAAGTTGTCACTAATCATCTTACTAATCCAGAAGGAAGCAGCTATTTATTCGTATCCAGCAGTTCGGAATTAGTCTTGCCAATAAGGCAAGGACCCAAGGAAAGTTTTGTTTCCATTCTCAACCTTGTCACAGACTTCTTGACTGGCCTTTAGGAAATGTTCTAATTACAATCAGTAATTAATTATAGCCAGAAATTTTCTCATTGAATGGATTTTCACTGGAAAATACTGATTCATAAAAACAATTTCTATGAAACATTATTGCATGTTCAACAAAGTTCTGCTATAACACTGGCCACTCTCCTGTCAGTTCAGCTGGCAGGAATGGGATCTTCAGATTCATAGTTTTACTATGGGGACCTGTTTATGTAATGAGATTTCACAGGATGTCTCCTGGGAGTTGAGGGCAGCTGTCTGCTCCATATCAGTAGCAATAGAAAAACAAATTATATTTTCAGGGCTTTCAAGAATGTTAATTTTCTGGAAGCCCCTTTCTGTGGGAAGCTTCAAAATTTCTACATTTTTCTCCTAACCAGAATAACTTTCGGAAGCTTCCTGAAGTTCTTGTGGATTTTTCCACAGAACAAAAGGTCTGAATTCCCACTAACTCTCCCTCAGTCTCTTTGGGCCATGATCAGTTGGTGTAGCTTGTGTCCCATTCATACCACAATGACTCTTTCCACATCAACACAGGACTCCATGTTTCCATGAACAAGGGCGCAATAGAAGGCAGCTTGAACTGTCCAAGAAAGCCTTTCTCCACCTTGGTCACTACAGCAGAAATACCGAATACTGTCCTTGGTGTTTCAGCTCCCTCTCTGTCACATGGCAATTATCACTGTCTCTTCTCCCTCCCTCAGTCTTTCTTGGTTGATTTGAAAACACTCCAGGAGAGGAAAGTTATCTTTTATTGTGTGCTAATTTTTGGCCTCTGGGAAAATCTACAATAAATGAAGACTCTAAGCAGAGCTTCCTCATTAAGTTCTGCCTGAGTTCATAATTGTAAGGATCAACAGCAAAGCAGATAGGGAAAAAAAGATCCATCAATTATTATTTTTAAGCAGAAATACAGCTTAGAAGCGTTGCCAAATGGAGCCACATAGAGGGACAATATTTAAAAAAAGTTGTTTAGAGATCTTTTGAAATCATTGGTCCTGCCTTGTGCTGTCTGCAATGTACATGAGCAATCTAAGCAGACAGAAAGAATCCAAATTATGGCTAAATTAAAACAGTTGATATATTTTAGCACAGCTAAGGCAAGGAAGACAAGAATTCAAAAAGATTTGGATCTGTTCTCTAACTAGCCAGAAAAATGAGGATAAAATGTGAAATACAGGCTTGTTATTTTAAAAACCATACAACAGAATTAAGACTTGAGAAAGGAACACCATAGAACTCTACGATTTAATTGCTATGGCAACTTGCAAAGCAGTTTTATAGAGTGGTTCTAGCAGTTCTCATACTATCAAAACAAATATGCTGAACACTAAAATTTAAAGAGAAATGGTCATTTAATGTGTTGTATTAATACATTTAAGAGTGTTATCATATGTAATGTGAATTTTATATTACATCCACACCATATTGTAGCACTTGAAACCATTCATTTAGGGATACGGAACTGGGGAGAGGACCTCCTAGGTTACAGGTCCAATCTACAGCTGATTTAATCTTATTCCACTCAAATTTATCAAGTTCTGAATTAAAACTAGCAGGGTTTTCTTACTCCCACTACTCTAACAATGTCATTCCAAAGCCTCCCTCTAATGATGGTTTGGAGCCTTCTACTAAGTTCCTGTTAGAACTTACTTATAACCATATTATGTTTTTTTGCTCTTTGCCAATATTTTCTTTCAGTTTATATAACTTTTCCTGCTTTGGTATTTATTCCATCTCTAGCTCCTCCATATAGAAATCTACCACACTCCCTCTTAGTTTTCACTTTGCTATGCTAAACAAGCCATAAATAACAACATTTAAGTATACACACACACATATATATAAAATATATATACACTATATAAACACACAAATATATATAACAAATATTTATAAATGTATATACACACATATATATGTAGATAATTATGAAGGAATAAGATTGTGTCAAACCAGATTATATAACTGTAAAAGAAAAAAAGTGAATTGACAAATGAGGAAAGTATAGTTTTATAGACTATTTTCATTGCTTGCGTTGAGATAAAGGTCAATCAATTGTGTTGAAATGGCATATGGATACGCATAAAAATGAGATGCTTATGTGTAGAACTATCATAGGAATAATTCAAACAACTGTGGGACAGGCAATGATGTCTACTACTAGCTAGAATTCAAAGTACTTCAGGAAAAGGTGACTGTAGTGAAAGTTTAAGACCTATAAATTCTGTTCATGCCTTGAAAACTAAGGATCTCTTTCTTTTGTGCCCCTCCCCATTGAAATGGAACAGTAATTCTCATGGCCACAAAATAGCCTCAAATTTTTCTGACTCAAGTTGTTCAGTACCTTGCAGTAGAATTCCATGGGTTAATTATAAATTTGCTCTTATAAATTCAAAGAGTATCACTTAACACTAACTGGATTCCTTTTGATACGAGAAATGGCAAATGACTTCTGCTCTACCTTCTCAATCTATGCTAGTCATTATTTCTTTTCAGACTATCATGCACTTTCTTATTCATTCACATTTGAAACAAAACACAATATATTTTCAGCCTCCTCTCCTATGAAAAGCTTTGTAGTTTCTAACTATTTTGTCACCAAAACCACTAGATTTTTCTTGCAAAACGGTAACCAGATCACAGCAATTCAAGCAAATACAAGTCTTGGTTTTCTACAATGGCATTTTAACCTTCCATGCTATTCTCCATCTCTGTGCAATCTAACGTTTTCTTTACTCTTTGGGATACAGCCCAACAATGAGCAAGCTTTCATCTCAGCTGACTTTTGAAATTTATTCTATGATGTAACTGGACTGACTTGCAAGTGTATTTCAGACATAATCAAAGATGGAGGTTTGCTGCATTGTTACCCATAAAAAACACAGTTAGAAGTTGCTATTGGCATGAAAAAAGTCAATATTCTTCAGCCAATCACAGTGAAAATGAACAGCAGAACTATTCCTTTGACAGGTATTTGAATTGAATACCTGGGTTCCACTGAACTAGACAGTTCTGTCACTTGATCTTTGCTACATTAGGTATTACATCAGAGTTTTCATTACTTAGAAGGATATTGGAAAAAATACGGCCAATGAAACTACAATGCACAGTGCTTACAGTGTAGCACATATGTTTGTCTTCACTCCCTCTCCCCCCAGGAAATAAAAAGAGTACTCAGATTTGCTTTTGTGCATTTGGGAAGTAAAGAAAAATTGGATTTTGCTAGTGAGGAGTAATTAGATGATTAAGGTGACAGAGCTTAACACATGCCTTCCATGGACACTGACTTATCATACCAAAATTAAGAAGTTGCAGCTTTAAACTGAATTGCCAGCTATTGTGTGCACTTACTGAAAACTCATTTTGAGGTGATTTATCTAATAAGCGTTTCCTTAAGAGTAGCATTAGTACTGTTTTATCATCATACCAAGTTCTTAGGAGGTTGTTGATTACACAAATGACTCAGAAGTTGGCCATATCACAGTCTTCACATGATGATGAAATCAACTCATCTCATTCATGCTAGCTCTAATTTCTCTAGCTTCTTTTATACCAGGATCAGATTCACTGTTTTTAAAGATGGTTCGCTCTGAACTGATTTACCATGTGCATAAACAGCTGAGTTGGAATAGAGGAAGGGAGAGTGAAATGGTTGGAATGACCAGCTGGTTGGAATGAGAGTATAATTACCTCTGAGCAGCAGCCTTGCTTCCTGTCAGCTTAAGCAGTTTGTGGAATTACAGAGTTAGTTTGCAAGCTGAAGATGTTTTTAAGTACTTTGCGAAGCCACTGTAGCCTTACTTAAAAAATGTAACAGATTAACAGCCCAACTATATGCTTTAGAAGAATGAATGTCCTTCTGGCAGTCATCGCTGGTAAATAGAAAACCTGTCTATCTGATAATTATTATCCAGTTATCTGATATCTCTGACACAATAATTATCCAAAGCCAATGTCCAGGCTTCAGTGCACAACTGGGGATTCCAATTCATATACTTAGACTGATTAACTGGCATGAATCCCATCAGCCCCACTGCCAAGGTTACTTCAGTGAAGCCTACTTCATCATGAGCAGTTCACTGTGTTCCATTCAATAACTCATCTTAAATTATACCAGCATCTTCTTATTCAGAGACCAAATATTAAAAATTGAAAAGCTCTCAGGTCTATAATTTAAATGGCCACCTTATTTAAACTGTCATGGGCTTTGAACCCTCAATGACTGCAAAATGTGCTTGATCTGAAAAATAACACTAATGCAAACCTAATGTTGCCCTTGCACAGTTCCATAAGGAATTCAATGCGAAATAGTCCAAGAATAAAGAAAGAGCTACATTTTAATTTCATTAAAAATTAAGCATCATAACAGAACCAACAGGAAAACAGCATTAACTGAAGGCAGCATTTCTGAGCATATGATGAAGTAATAGTTTTCACTGAAGGAGGTATGTTTGAATGCTTGCATGTATACCCATATGCTTTATATTTATACGTACACATAAAACCAAAAAAAGTTCAACTTGTATTACACCACATATTTCATTATATTACAAATTTCAAAGAATATGACCTTACTTATGAAAATATGGGAAAGCTGTATCGTGCTTTATTTTTAAATTGCATTAGATAAGCATATATTTACTACTGGTAGTCATTAAAACATATACAATAACTGCCTCAGTAATGGCATCCTTAGGGGAGGGATAAGGCTTGCAGTAGTAAAGAAGTAGTATACCAAATAGCTTATTAAAAACTGAGAATATACCTTATCTCCCTGGTTAAGTAAAAGCTAAAAATTACATAAAAATAGGATCCTGTAATAAGAAAACTCAGAAAAAAAGCAAAAGAACAAAATATTGCAAACATTATTTTTTTAAGAAATGTCACGAGAGTCCCTGGAACAGTTAGACTTAGAGAATTCCTGTGTCAACTGTGTAGTAGCTTTCATTCACTAACTTTGAAGCACTGATTCACTAGTATTTTCTAAAGAACTGACGGTGAAGTGAGGGCTGCATTTAAAAAGTAATTTAGAAACAGTTATAAGAATTTTATAATTACAGTGGCTGACATTAAAAAAAAACTTTGCAAACTCACCATGTGCTATCCAACACATCAGAGCTGTTGCCTATTTCAATTTGGAGAAACTGTTTCAGTGTGTTTCAGCTGCTACTGTGTGGTAGCTGTTTAAAAAAATTAACAGAAAAGATTTAACATGACCACTTTGTAACACAATATTGAAGTTGTTAGATAGAAGTAAATTTTATATTTACTTCTATTATACACAACATGCACAAAACCATAAGCCAATGTAAGTTTCACTGTTTACTTTAGCACAAGCAGAGTTAGACTCGGTCCTCTGAAACACAGAGCACAAAATGACTTTAAGCTGATACTGAGGAAAGGAGCTAGGAAAGCTTGGGTTTTTTTCTGTCAAGCTGAATGCTTAACACCTTTGGACTCTGAAAATTCTTGTGGTATTTTAAATAAAGTGATTCACTTGGAGATATAAAGAGCCTAGATTTGTTAGGAAACAGGTAGGACTTGGTCCACTGCGCTCAGTGTAAGCAGAAGAGAGGCTTTCCTTAGAAGCAGGAAGTCTTTGCTTTTCACATGCTGCAGCCTTCCACATTTTGCCACCAGGTGGCAAGATGACAGCAAAAGGGATAATGCTAAATCCGAGCGATTCACACATTAGTAGCCAGCTGCCGCCCTCTAATGTAGAGATGAAGAAAGCAACAGCTCCTTAAATGCAGAGACTCCAAAATAATGGCATTTTTCTGGATTTGCAAAATGTTGAGAAGCTGAAAGTAATTAGGGTCCCACATAGCTCTGTAAACCAATTTATAAAATGTCTGGCAAAACAGGCAAGGGTATTGTATTGCAGTCTGTGTTGTAATTGAATTCACATACTACTCCATCTTCCTATACACCCTGATAAGTACTCAGTGCTACTTAGTTCTAGAAAAAACACAACGATTGAGCAAAATGAAAAGGAGCAGACCCTGATTTTCACGATCTTAGTGAAGTCTAACATACTTTAAAATAACTCAAAATCTGAGTCAACATTCATTTGCACAGAAATAAATAAGGCGGCACTGAAGTCTATTCAATTACACAAATGAAACACAAGGACAGGTAGACGGAAACACAGGTGACAAAATAGAAGCCAAGGTCCAAGGTAAAGGAAAAAAAAATACCAGTGAGTCCTTGCTAAGCTTCTCTAATGCTAAATGCTCACTCCTAGAATGTGGAATTTGACACGAAACTCACATCCATGGGGTGGGATGGGCTCCAGTTTTAAGTAAAACACAAGAAAGGATTCATTGTAATTGTAGAGGAGAATGTCTTTTTTAAAAGAAAAAAATCTTTTGTTACTGGAAATTTTTAAGATATTTTCCATTAAGAATAATTCCGGGGGAATCATTTCAACAAAAACGTCTGTAATATAAAGTTTCTGGTCTAGAGGGCTATCTCCCCACCTATTCCTCCATTTCTCAGAACCACACAATGTATTATACCAAAAAACTAACTCAAAGACCCCTCCTACCAGTATTGTTCTGTAAGATACTACAAATTGAGGTCACAAAACCAAAAAAAAGCCTTTAAAACAAGTAAATTCTGTTGTTTCTCAGATGCTTTTAACAAATATTACCTCAAACGGGATGGAAGAACAAGGAGAGGGTGAATAAATGTACCTCCCTCCAAACAGATGCTGGAGGGCTACTGGCAATATCTTATTCTTTACTGAAGTGACATAGCATATTGAGAAACAACACTTTAAGTAGTGACCCAGGTCTGATCTCACTTTACAAACCTGTAAAGCAGAAGTCAGTTGAGTTGCACTACTGTAACGTTGGAATCGGGTCTAAAATGACAATTTCCATAATGCGTGGATAAGATTTAAACATCTACAAAAGAAAAGATAATTCAGCAGAGAAAATCTGAAGAACCATTAAACTGAGTAACAATAAAAAGAGTGTCTAAACACAAGATTTCTTACAAGCAAGTCCTCTCACTACAATTCAGAGTTAAAATAAGATATTTAAGCTGGGTATATATTTTTCTTCTTCCACTGCTGCCTCTCTAGAAAAACTTTTCATTTCTGTGGATCAGGCTAGATGCACTAACCTCACAGGCCACAGAGTTAAAAGTAACCAGCATGTAGAAAATGAATGTGACTGGCATTCCTCTTGCTCCTTAAAACCATGATTTATTCCACAGTGCTAAAGCATTGTTTGCAGTGCAATGTGGTAAACAATTTGCTGTGACAACAGCAAATAAAGGCCCATGTTTAATTCAGACATTGTCATTACATTATTCCCTTTGACCTCTGTGAATTTGCTCCAAGTCTTGGTCTAATCAGTATGCAATATTCTAATGATTTCAGAAAGTGCAGGACTGCGCCCAGTGCTTTTCAACTATTTCTTCCTCCCTCCACAAACAAACATCAAAATCAGTAATCATAGGGTTGCAAAGCTGGGTGCATCTCATTCTGTGCAGACAAGATACAAATGAGAAACAAATAAATCTTTCCTGAAGGAAACAGAAAGATTCTTTATTGTGTGGAATAAACAGTGAGCTTTTTCACCACAAGGTTTTCTGCTTTAGGCCATGTGAATACTGTGCATGCATTTTGGCACTTCTTCCTATTTAGAAAATTATTATTTACCCCACTGACCTAGCATGAAAAGATGTATATAAATCAAGATCTTTATTTTTATATTGATAGGACAAGGGGTAATGGCTTCAAACTGGAAGAGGATAAATTTAGATTAGATCTCATGAAGAAATTTTTCACTATGAGGGTGATGAGACACTGGAACAGGTTTCCCAGGGAAGTTGTGGAGGCCTCATTCCTGGAAGTCTTCAAGGCCAGGTTGGATGAGGCTTTGAGCAATCTGGTTTAGTGGGAAGTGTCCTTGCCCATGGCAAGGGCGTTGGAACTAGATGATCTTTAAGGTCCCTTCTAACCTAAACCATTCCATGATTCTATGATTTTTTTTAAAAGCCAGTACATTGTTATCATATACTTTACTGAAAATTTTTAGACTTCGAAGCCTATGAAGTCAGTGAAACAGTGATGGCTTTCAACTATCCACTGAATGAATAGTGATTTGCATGGCACTGCTCATCCTGAAGTGCTCTACAAAAGCATGAGTGCTGTTAGCTCCAGCTGAAGTCAAGAGAAACCGAGGACATTCCTCACCTTTCATACATGCAGACAGCATGTACGTAATGGGCTGCATAACAGCAACATTTGAACCACATGCCACAACAGTGACATTTTTATCTTAAATCAGTATTAAGCAGAAAGATTCAGATTAAGTTATTCCAATCTACAGGTGTTCCATGGACAGGAAGTGTTTAGGACAGAAAGACAGATTGCTTGCATAAAAACGCATTACAGCGCTAAAGCATGCTCCATAAGGAGAAAAAATGCTGCTTTCCTTTGGAAACCTTTAGATTTAAAAGCACCAATATCCTTCTCTAAACATAAAATATTATCAATTACTTTGTTATAACCAGAAAAGATGTTCTAAAATGGCACAAATACGATGTCCTCCTCCAACTTCACTGATCTGCATGATCTTTCAAATTCAGATGGATGGAGACACAACTGAAAAACTGTTTCATTTTTCCACTCACAAATATTCACTCAAATTTGTGTCTCAATCTCTCAGGTCATGGCCATTGTTTATAGATACTTAGGAGGAGTACTCCAATTTATCAGCAAATGTGGTGAAAACAAGGAATTTTGTAAGTACAAAGAATAATTTGCAAATAATTTAAAAACCAAACATTCATTGAGGAAACTAATCAGAAGAAATGAAGGTCATCAAGTCACAGAAAGGAAACACATCATGTGACCTAAAAATCCAATCACAAATATCAGCTTAGAATTTAAGTTGTCAAATGTACGCAGTCAATTGCCTATGTGCAAAATACATACCATGAACAAATGCCCACAGCTATTTGATTAATAGTTCTGAATAATAAGCTGGAGAAAATAATATATTGCTCACATTG
The DNA here is from genome assembly GCA_008921705.1 of Burhinus oedicnemus. Lineage (NCBI taxonomy): Eukaryota > Metazoa > Chordata > Aves > Charadriiformes > Burhinidae > Burhinus > Burhinus oedicnemus. The sequence continues at coordinate 91,243 of VFFE01006529.1, forward strand.
TGGGAAGAGAGGGAAAAGCTAAATTGCTTGCTCCAAATTGCAACTTTGCCATCTGTGTATCTTGCATACTGTTCTTTTTACTTTTCATTCAGCAGAATTAGGGAAGTCCTAACTGCTCACTACAAATTTAAGAGAGTCCTTTTCAGTGAAAACGAAAGATGCTGTTATAAAACTTTCAAAGTTTGAGCCATACCGTGTGGCAACAGACAGGGAATAGTTTCTCCCAGAGTTATCATTTTGGTGTGTTCTCAGGGAGAAGTCCCACAGCAGTTCAATCTCATCTGAACCGCAGCTGCTGCTGCCAGACATTTCTCCACCCTGAGCAACATACTCACTCTGCTCTAATGGAGAAGCACTTCAGAGAAAAATAGCCAACAGAAGAGTGACTAATCTTGAGCAGAATAAACTCAAGCCCTAATCACACAGGAACACTGTCAGGAAAGAGTAAAATCATGGAAACAGGAGCAACGTACTATACCAACTTTAACTGTTACATATTGTTATGGAACCACATCCAGCAGTAGAAACTGCAAAAGCAGAAGCAATTTTTGGTGAATTGAACTCAGACAATGCAGCTTCAGAGAAAACCACACAGGCCAGGGTACTGCAAAAAGTACTCGAGCAGTTAACAGCATGCACTTGGGGTGGGTGTAATAGCTTACTTTATTTTTTGTTGTATGTTTGATTAGGCTGGGGAATAAGAGGGTAAAAGCTAGGCTGTGCTCCTCTTACTGAAGAGGTTGAAAAGCTCAAGTGTTCAGGAGATCACAGTAACAAATTGTGCTCCTGATCAGGTTAGTTTTTATAAGAATGAGTTCATAGCAAATACAGATACCAATGCTGCATGTACTAAACAGAAAGATTACCGAAATTAATATGACCTGCAAATGGGACAATTTTTATGCATGAAATAAAGCTTCAGAAAGTCCAGCACTATCAGAAGGGACTAGAACTTTAACAAATTGTATTATTAGAAATTTAAGAGTCATACATCATAAATTTAGTACACAGAAAAAGCTCCCCTGGTGTTCCTCCCCTCCTGCCTTAATTTCATTTCTTCTGAGAACTCAACTATCCTGTACATTACTTATAGAATAAGAAGGTCTGACATAAAATGCATCCCATCCTTGAAGTTGGGGTGATAAAACTCTTGAGATCAGCTGAGTGGTAACAGCTATGACAACACTCAAAGTCTCCCAGTAAACTGTTCATATGAATTATGCTGCTTTTCACACACTTCATCCAAAGCTGTCAAAAAGCACATATCAGCCTTTGTTCATCTGTGTTAGCTTGTCTGGCAGTTGAAAACTATTGAACACATGGAGATGAAAACTACGAAGCACATGAAGCTGCATAACATTGTTAAAGGCAGTGCTTTTCTAAAAAGCATGATTTCACTAAGTGGTTTATTTGTCTTGAGAAGATCATATTTGCCTCAATGAATTTTGAATTCTGAAGTAAAACTTAGATTCCATAACTCAGATCCATTTTACAACCGTATCTTTCAAATGTTTCTGATGCTTTTTCATGGTTTAATTTTGGAGTATTCATATCATGCTATATGAAAAGTGTCTGAGTTACCAGACAATAGAGTAATGTTAGGAAATCAAGCTCCTCAATTAATGCCAGTTAAGCACTCAAGATCAGTACCGAGATTTAAAAATCTTGCTCTACAAATTTGTCATGAAAATGTCATTTTTTGTGGCTTGTTCCACAGTGGCTATCTGAGTTTTCAGTGGAAAATATTAGAGTAATGACTACACTTAAACAGAATGGACTTCAGGAAAAACGCTTGTATCAGATTTGACAAAGCAGCAGTATGCAGGAAGCCAAAAGCAGGTTGGAAAACATGACTCTTATTTTGGCCTAATTATTTCAAACAACCTGACAGGCAAAAAAAAAAAAAATAAAATAAAATTTAGTACCTGTGTTGCAGAAACAGTACTAAAGCAGGTAAGATCAACTATTGTGAAACAGTAAGGAATTAGAGTGCACTGGATGGGGTACATCATCACACTAGATCAGCATGTGTAAGATCAGTGAATTCTGACAGTTCTGCTGTGGGGTGAACTAACTTGGCTGGATATCAAAATGTATTGGAAGGTTTCGTCACATGGCTGTGACATGGACTAGTTCCACTTGGCGTTTATTTGGTCTGCTGAATGTATGCTAAGAAGCAGTTCAAAAGAAGAACGGATGTGTTTAACATCAAAATAGACATAACAAGTAAAACAACAAATACAATTAAACATTCACAACCAAAAGAGAGTAAAACCATCTACAGTATTAATATCAAAAAGCATAAGAGAGTCAGGTATGCAAAGGGAAAAGTCAGCAGAAATACCCAGTAGTGCTGCATATTGTAGCTAAAATTTTTTTCCTACTGGAATCAGTAGCAAAATTACCTACAAATTCAATGAGTCTAAAGTTTACCGTACAGATGAAAACAGAGCAATCTTTAACAGTATTTCAACAGAAAATGCAATTTGGGTCATTGTATCCTTGCTACTACTGCATCCAGTTTGTCTGATACACTGTAATTCTTCTCTAGTTTGGAGGACTACTAAACACAGGATTATTTGTAATGAAGTTTTTGTCCATCAGTACATTCTGTAACATCCCCTGCAATAGCTAAATGACAGCAACACAGCATAGATTCTCCAAAACAAAGCTATATTCTTACACGTAATTCCAGGCAAGTAAGATTTTTGAAAGAACTTCAGGTCATCCAGCGCCTACTTCCACAGATATTCATACAAGATTCAAAGCTTAATTTTTAGACAGCAACTTGAATTCGCTGTGCAGCAGAGAAATCAGCACTGCTACATAAACTGGAAATAAAGGTCAACTTCATCTCCAAAAAGCATGGATTTAATGAACTGACTGACAATCTTACACCCAACAAAGTAAAACTTCAAATGAGCGTATTTGAAGTAGGTGTAATAAATGAACTCTTGCTTTAGATAGCCAGGAGAAATGACAAATTTCTTATAAATCTGTCATAGGACTCTTCCTGCCCACTGACCTCAATTCCAAGACATGAAACCAATTATTGTTAGTCATGTCATTCTATTCATGGCAGGAATAACAAAAATCTCATTTTAATATACATACATTTTCAACTTACGGTGATGTCCATTTCCTTCTGAAGTATCAATAACAAATGTGAAAGTTTTCTTTCAGATTTAACCTGCCTCCCTATTTATCTCATTCACTCCTTTTCTCTTCCTCTCATCCAAAAACAACGCAAAACAGAAAATCCTAAAGAGGAAGTTACTTACAAGAAGAAAGCTCATTGTAAGGAAAAATATATACACAATATTTCAGTTCTGTTGACTGCCTCAGTCACTGGTAAGAGCACCATTCTGTAGGCTGATCTGGAAAAAAACAGGTAAAAAGAGGGACTGGGAGTGAGGAAATGTAAATGCACTTGACTACTGACACACTTTGCTAATGTATCGAGCAGGTCAGTTAACTTCACTGTGTGTATTTCTAAAAGGATGTATTAATTTTATCCACCTTCGAATAATATTTTCATCTCATACCTCTAAAGCCATGGACTATGCTCTTATTTGTTACTAAAGCCAAAAGGGCATCAGATACAGGCAGATAAATCCTGATATTCTATGGCAATATGTGACACCGTTCCCTAATTAAACCATTGGAACAAAGCACAGTCATTAACATGGAATGATTCCAGATTCACACTGTTCATTTGTGCTTCCCCAAACACAGCAAGTTAGGATTATTTAAGTTCACATACTTCATCAATTCAATATAGCAAAGTTTTTCAATGCTGAGATTTAAAATACATGTTTAAGACATATGTTTACACATACATACATCTTCTAAAATAATATGAAAATTGCTTCCCTACTTCCAAAATTATCCAGTGCCTTTCATTAATGCATGCGATGCACAATGGTTACAGTCCTCTGGAGTGATTCCAACTAGTGCCATCCCAGCAGTCTTCTTTCCAGGGTCATGGGCCAATTCTTTAAAGCATGCTTCTGTTGATTGAGGACAGACATACAAAAAGGATTCTCAAGAACATAGTATTAAATATATACAGTCTTCATGCAAAGTTAGCATATTGTCCTCTTATCTTTAAAGCTTTTCACACCACAAGTTAGTTCAGTTTTCACATTGTGAGGAAAAGCGATCATCCACAGATCCTTCAAACCACTTGTACGGCTACCTTGGATAGCACTTTGTGTAGCCAAGTCTTGCGTGTCCATGGTCACATTGCACCTCATTACATATAAGCTGACTCCAATACCTACAATCATTAGAAAAACAGGTTTGTCAGAAAAAAAATCCTCACTTCTTCTATATGTTCTTTCATTTTTATAAAAAAATTAAGATCAGGTCCTAGCTTTTCCAAACCTATCCCGCTGGCATCCTATCTGACTCAGGTAAGAGTTCCTGGACTGATAATGCCTCTACTTGTCCCATTAGTATTTATTTTAAGTTCAGTTTATCTTTATTTCTCGAAGTTCATTGTCTCCAAGTGACTTCTTAATCACAAATATCCAATATGTACACACTCAATTTCCTTTTACTTTCTTTCCTATTTCTGCTGTTCCTTTATTTCAGTGTGCTAAAAATAGAGGACTTTTGCATCTACAGAGAAAGGTGTTTACTGAAAACAGACAAGACTTATTTCATTCGTCCCCTTTTATCCACTCGTATCAGCTTCATTGTACATACTATAAAGTAACACCTAAATAATAATTCATTTTCCCAGATGGGCCTCTTGGTCTTCCTGTTGAGTGTTCTGCATGAAAAAGCAAGCAAAAAATAAGCTGATTTCATAAATACCAAACTTCTTTCCACTAATCAAAAATAGAGCATAAGATATATCTAACCAAATTCCTTTTAGAGATGAGTAATAATTGGTATATACTTTTCTCCAGTCAAGATCAACAATAAATTGATGTATTATTGTGTTTTAGAAAGAATCTTGAATATGGATTCTGTTTTGACCAATCTCGAAAACTTTAAAATACAATTAATGACAACTTCTCTCTTGAAGTCACCAATTGTTTGTTGTTCTAGAAAGATCTTAACATTCAGTCTGTTGGACTTGACTTCACACTGCAGAAAAAAGCAACTATTTCTATGGCTTTGGCACAATAGCACATTTAACAAAACTTTCCCAGCTGCAAACAAAATTAAAACATCTTGCTGTAACACTCCTTTTAGCCAACACTTTAACGAGAGTCTTTAGATTATAATCAAACTTCTAACTGAAATAATAAATGCTAAGTCCCATTTATATGAAAAGGGGGACAAGTCAACCAAATCTAAATCTTCTGCTGTTCACTGCCAGCTATATCAGATTCTTATTCTCAGTTAAATATATTACAAAATGATTTAAAATCATTTCAACTGTTTACAATACCAATCTAAAACAAAATGCTGGCAAGTTAGAAGACTAGATTTTAAAATCAGAAACAAGTGTAAGTGGATTTATATAGACCCACAAATAGTATGCTGAACTTTTACTTCATTCAGTGGTACAACTTGCAAATACTTGGAATCTCAGGTATTCCCGGTTTACTTGCCACAGTTCTATTGATAAAGGCCTGGGGCTCTGCATGGCACGCATCGTTCTTAGGTTTAGCTGACATTTCTTTTATTCTAAGCAGTGATTTGATCAGAGTCCTTGCTGGATGTTCTCTGAGCACTCCCTGGCAATTAACTCATAATAGGCCCAATTCTATTCGTGTTTCTACAAATGAGAACTGACCAAGCTCCACAACAAATAATAGAATTTTCTTTGTGACCTTTCTGACCTTCTTTAACATATAATGAATTTTTGTTTATAATTCTTGGCGAAGAATAAATGTCTTCACATTAGTTTACTCATGCTGAAGTTCGGCACTTCCCATAGCTTACAAAATGGAAGGAGTAATTATGATGCAATTCTAGTGATCTATCAGAGAATGATAAATCACAATAGCTTTCAACAACTGATCAGCAATCCAAAGTCTGAATGACCTACACACATTTTTCAAATTTTAAAGCTTATCACTAGAAATGCCAAGAGGACAGTCCTATTGTGACAGGCAGACTGAAACTGAAAATTTTCCAAAAAGCTGACAAGCTACTCATCATTTGTCCATTTAGAAACAGGAACACAAGAAGAGGTTGTAGTGCAGGTCACAGTAATGAAGACCCGACTCCATAATTCTGATATCTGCTCTAATGCTCAGCCTACTCAATCATACTGAATCCCTTAAAGAAACCAAAAAACTGTTTGCAAACAGTCTGCACATAAATTGACTAATTTTATTTAAGCATTCAATACAAAAGTCTCTCCTAGTATTTTTCTTATGGATAAAGGAATCATACAGAGCTTCAAGTTTCCCTGGCAATTCTGCCATTTAAAAACAACAAGCAAAAAATGGAAAAAATACCCCACCAATGCAAACCATACCACTGTTGATCCTGACAGTTAAAGACCTACAGTTAGTGATGTAAACTCCTTATGCCAGACTGTTTAAGCACAGAAGAAAGCACAAATGCACATAATTAAGATCTGATGTTTGCTTTTTCCTCCAAACACAAATGCAGTATTTGTGTTTGAGGCCTGGCAGTAACAACTGTGAACTATGCTATTAATGTCTGATTTAAAAATGCTTGTGGCAGGATCCTGTCTGGAGGAACAAAAATAAAAACGTATTCAGACAAAACAACAGTGAAAAATGCATTAAGAAAATTAAAAGCAGTGATTACAGAAGAAAACCATGTATTCTTCTCTCAGAAAGTTATTCACATATAACTTTTCTTAAAATGGATCCAAACACCGCCATTGTCAATAAAATCTAAGTTTCCAAGAGGTTATAGTGTTAAAGTGTATGCAAGTCCTTGTTTTATTTAAAGGGACAAATATAGCTCAGTACCATTTTTGCTTGTTTTCCCCAAACATTTTTCAGGTTAAATAAATTGGTACCAAACAGGCTGAGGATTCTAGCTGCATTAATGGCTTCATTTATTAACTTGGTTTTAAGAGTTTACATTTTTAAAAATAGATCATAGAATTGGGTCTTCTCAATTTCAGTAAGGGAAACTGCTGGCAGTTTAGAGAAGCAGTTCACACCAAACTGACATGAGGCATCCATTTGCTAGGTAATTGATCTCTGTCTTTAAATCAACATCTGGAGGTGCATCCTTTCACTGACTACCCATGGAAGTTAGCTGCCTATTATAAGTGGCTAAAATAGGACAATATGAATTTGTTTCCCTGGCTGTTCCTATTAAGACATTCTCTAGTATTTGCTAATGCTATTTAAAATGAGTCCTACCAATTAGTCTTTTTTTGTGAGATATGCACATAGAAACATTCTGGTCATTATTGCTCCAAATTTTTAAGGACATAGAAGACTGAACACAGCCAAACCAGAGGCTTTGGGAAACCCATGATCCAGGTAGGAAGAAAATATCCATCCTGTCATCTTCTTGCTGTGTGGAGGTTTCTGGCAGTCACTTCTGGCAAAGCATCCTGCCAAAATTTGTCTATTCATATTGCTATCAGTCATGTTGCTTCCACTGCTAGATTTAACAAAAACAAAACTTCACAAGATGGCACCAAATTTCTCTTGAAAAGCAACTGCTCTGTTGGATCTGTAATCAATTAAGTTTTGGGGAGGTTTTTTGCGTTTGGTTTTGTTTTCCAGAAAAACACAAATGGGCAAGACTATACCAGCTAGAGACACTTGTGAATGTCGCCAGCTGTTCTGAAGATGGACATTCATTCCAAATGCAGCTGAGTGAAGTCTGGATATGGAACTCCTGACAGAACAAAACAGAATCCTCAATGTCATTATAAGCCCTTAGACAAATGAGTAAAAGGATTATGAGAATTTTATATCACACGGAGATTTAGGTTCAGGTCAATGTGGCCTGCAATATGTTTCTTTGTCTCAGGTTTCACATGTGTTTGCTTGAGATGAATTAGAGAATCACAGAATGGCTAAAGCTGGAAGGGGCCTCTGGAGACATCTAGACCAACCCACTTGCTCAAAGCAGGGTCAGCTTGGGCAGGTTGCTTTGGACCATGTCTAGTTGGACTTTTGAATATCTCCAAGTATGGAGATTCCACAACATCTCTAGGCAACCTGTTCCAGTGTTTCATCACCCTCACAGGAAAGAAGTTTTTCCTTATATTTAAACACCGCTTCCTGTACTTCAGCCTGTCCATTGTCTCTTGTCCTGTCACTGGACACCACTGAGAGGAGTCTGGCTTTGTCATCTTTCCTCACTTCATCAGGTGTTTATACACATTGATAACATCCACCTGAGCTTTGTCTTTTCCAGGCTAAACAGTCCCATCTCTCTCAATCTCTCTTTGTATGACAGATCGTGCTGGTTTTGGCTGGGATAGAGTTAGTCTTCTTAATAGTAGCTAGTATGTGGCTATATTTTGAATTTGTGCTGAAAACAGTGCTGATAATACAGGGATGTTTTATTTATAGCTGGGCTTACACAGACTCAAGGCCTATTCTGCTCCTCATACTACCCCACCAGCAAGCAGGCTGGGAGTGCACAAGAAATTGGGAGAGGATACAGCCACACTGGAACATGTGTACCTCAAAGCCACTGTGGCTGTGGATAAGTCTATGCCGCAGGAGGTATACCCCTGAAGAGACTGTGGTGCATAGATAAGGCTCCACTTGGAGCAGGTACAACTCCAAGGGACTGCAGTCTGTGGATAAGTCCAAACCGAAGGAGGGGCAAAGGGAGGACTTCATTGCAATGTTAAACCCTATAACCTGGCCATAAAGTGTTGCAGTTCCTACCTCTTGGACCTTATCACTGGGAAGACAGAACTGCTACATCAAGTTAAAGTGCCAGTAAATGAAAAACCTTCCTTAAAAAAACCCAACTCCTTCCTTTGAATGAGACTTCATTTGCTAGCCTGCCCAAGAAATACGCTAATTCCTAGGACAAAGTCAGATGCTCAACTGTATCAGAAGAAAGAGGGGAAAAGGAAAAACAATGAAAAATGGGTCAAAGAGGGGGTAAGGAAGAAAAAGGAAAAAATACTTAATTCAATTTCTTTATTTCACAGAACACAACTTGTAGATTTAACTGTATGAGCCTAATAAAGCAAAAATATAACAGATCAGTAAAATGTCAGAATTTCAATGTCGAAATGGTACATCATTCCACCGGTGCTTCAACACTGTTTCAGTAACCAAGTCTAAGTTTTAGCACACACCAGAGTGTGTTACCTCAGAGTTTTCTTGACTGTGGACTAAAGATTTTCAACAGACAAAGATGCTAGAAATAATATCTTACTTTTGCTAAAGTCATTTTAACTCATTTGAAACTACTGCTTTGCAAAATGGTGCTCTTAGCTTTGGACATTTGGGTAATGAGTTCAGTGATGTTTAGTTTAAAAGAAAGGTCTAGTTGCTTCACAAAAGAAGAATTGTAATTCCAACATAAGAGTGAGATAATGCAGAGTTTGTGAAGTACTAGGAAAGGGGATAGAAGTGTTTTAAGTCAAGACAATAGATTTCACATTGGGAAAACACATCAATACCTTGATTTTTCTCCTCCAACATGATTACAGGTAAGTGGTTTAAAGAGACTTACAAGGTTTTACAACTCTTAGAAATGTGCTTACTTTAAGAAAGCCTGTTATATACTAAGAAATTTACTCAAAAACTTTTAGAGTGAAATTCAGAACACAATTAACATTTTATGCTGCTGGTTTTGGTATTGTACAAAACTCAGTAACAGTTCATTTTATTTGGGCACTGAATATTAGAATGTTAATATTTCGTGGTTCTTGACATTCATATATTGCTTTATTATCAATATCCCATGTTTGTGCACGTCAAATAGAAAAATAATGCCTTTTGAAGGAAAAAAGGCAAGTCTTATTTCTCTATCAAACAGAAGATTTTAAAAAATGACTTTGATTTGGTATGACAAAAACACACTTGCATGAGATGCAAATCTCAAGTACTTCAGCAAGGAGAAATGAATAGTAAGGGCAAAAGTTTTATATTGCCTCCAAAATGAAAGCATTCTCTGCAAAGAGAAACTTTAATGCCACAGATTGGTTTTGTGCTATTTTAATATTTGACTAATTAAAAAATCATATGCATCTGAGAACAGTTCCATTACTGTCCCGCATGTGTCTATTTTAATGTAAGAAAAAAGTTCTGGCTCTTTTTGAATATAAGTGTTGTTTTGATGTTGATACTATAAAGACTGTGGTAAAATATCAGCCTATGGAATATTTAAATAAATAATGCCTATATAACATTAAAACTTTTTTTTTTAATTTCTAGCTTTATGAAAGAATCACTTAGATAATCCTATGAAGATGCAAGCATTCTTATATTTACAGTTATTTCCATTAGCTAAGCAAAATCCTTGGCAGATTAATATCACCTATTATAGCAGTGTCTTTTTAGTAGATGACTGTCTTTTCACCTCACTGGTAATATTCAAACCCCACATATGAATTAGACAGCTACCTTCTGCTGATAGATGTGCAAATCTCACCATTCATGCTAACATCTTCCATCAAGTTTAATGTTATCATTAAGTAGTATCCACTTCAATTAAAAACCATGTGTTTAATACTTCTTACAAAATTATCATAGGAGGGACTCTTAAATCCTGATTTATTCAGTAAATCTCTAGTCAAATCTGCAAATCTATAGACAATGTTAAAGGCATCCAAGAAAGGTAAGAAAAAAGTAAACCTATCATCTGTAAGTCTGAATTCACTACTAGTACTTGCAATAGCAAAGGTCTGCAAATGGAAAAACCAAAAACCAATGCTAGGTACATCAGACAAGTGGGAAATAAGCCCTATCTTTCTTCCAGTCAGACAGAAGTTTCTTTTGGGACAAGGGTTAAAAGGGGTTTAGGAACATAAAAAAAAAAAAAAAAAAGAAAAAATATCTTCTTACCTAACATATGAACAGGAGTTGCTTTGATTAAAACATACTTATTATAGGCATAATCTGGAGCATTGCTAATTGACTAAATTTGTGTCCTAGGGCAATATAAAAATTCAAGATTTCAAGTATGCAACCAATAGCAAAAACCTCAATTCTCCATATCACAAAAGTGTATACGTAACTTTCTGCCTGCACTTACTTAAAGTTTTTTGATAAAGCTGAACAAAAGGATGTGCTTAAATACTTTGAGTGATAACAATTTAAATTATTAGAGATTTTATTTACAGTATCTATATTACACATGCTGAAATCTTCAAAGTCTATTTGCAAATAGAAGGGATATTCCTCATCCAAGTTATGCACTGACTGCAACAGGATTATTTGCATTAAGGGGAACGAAGAATTGCCTTTAGAGGCCTGATACTGTAAATTCACAAGCGTTGTCTGTTGCATACTTTCCATTGTCATTAACTATTGCAGAATATTACTGGAAGCTGAAGAATCTGTATCCACTGGAAGTCACACAGCTGAATCTGTCCCTCATTTCATATAACTGTACTCCACTTGAATAATACCTTTTTAGATCAGCATCCCATAAACAAATGAACTAGGACAGAGTCCTGAACTTTTGCAGTGCTCCACCTAAGCAAATATTGTTCTCTGACAAATAACTAATTTCAAGCTGAGGACGTATTTCCCTCCTGTTTGTGCAATGTACCATGCAAGCAGTGTCCCAAACCACTTGTGGAAAAAAAAACTAGAGCAGAGGATGTGGTATAAATTCCAGAAACCCATGGTGCAAAGATATTATCTGAGGCCAAATTCTGACCTCATTTTTGTGCATACAGCAATCAAAGTTAATAAATGGGATGGCAGAAGTTACTCTCATGCTGAATACATTGCAGTACCCATCCATAAAGCCAGAATATTCTAAGAAAAAGTAGAAGAGAGAAAGGAAATTGAGATACAAGCATGCACAAGCCAAAATTTCATAATTTCACTGCCAGACAAACCTCAGACTGCAGAAATGGTTAGGGAGCTGAGCTTTGGTGCATTTTTTTTTTTTTTAAAAAAAAAACAAGGAAATCCTCTTCTATGCCACTTCCTGGGCCATTGTGTTTTCTTTTGAATCCCAACAAGATTTCCCAATTTACATTATATTTATACCAGACAGCGTCTGGCTTCCTTAAGCCACAAGTTTTTCTTGTATACTTACACAAACTGCAAAGCACAGAAATTTTGCTTGTCATTTAACTATGCGTTCCATGAACAGCAGAACTACCAAAGCTTTTTGATGGACTCACGTCCTTTGTCCTTAACTTTTCTATGAAAGTAATCCCAGCCCTTCCTACCCACCATGTCCTCTGTGAACTGGAGGAAGACAGAGACAGCACATGCTGGCTCCAGTAAGCAGAGCCAACACTTACTGAATTTTCAGCCTATTGCTTTCAAACACACCGTACAAAGGCCAAATTCTCTCCAGCTTTCCTTCATTAGGCGCATTAGTTTGAGTCATCCTCATGTATTCGTTCAGCATTTTTCCCAATACTCCTAGGTTATTTGCTCTACTATTCTTACCCGTCATTTAAAGTGGCCAATTGGGAAGGACTGACAGGTAGACAGACTGCATGACTAAACAAAACCAATTTCCACAGGAAAAACAGCACAAAAGAAAGATGTTTTAAACATCAGCAGCAGTTCCTAATTCTTTATACACCCTAATTTTTTCAGCAATGAAAAAAACAGAAATGAGATCACATATCCTGTTATGTAGCTTCTCCACACAGCTGACAGAAGAACATGGATTTATTTTTCATGCTGCAAAGCCTTTATTCTCACTTTCATACAACTCAGTAAATTGCCAAGAGAGTAATTTATTCTCCCCTATGCTCTCCTGAATATCCATACACATACAAAAGATAGATGCTGGCAGGCAGAGCTGTCAGTAGGAATTTCAGCAGAAGTAAATTGTTTAGTACTTATAATGGAGCATAATAGCTGTAATTTCATTTGAACTGTTGCCACTAATAAGCTAATAAAACTACGAGTCAAGACCTAGCCATTCATCACTGTGTAGCCGCTGGGAATTTCTCTGCGCACACTTCACCACAGAGACAGGTAACCCAGTCCTTTAAGTGTTACTATACCTGAAAGAATGACGAGCCAGGCCTGGCACATTCTTTCAACAGTGAAAGGCACAGCTGCATATCAACCACAAAGCAGTTTCCTATCAGTATTTAACAGGTGTCTCCACAGCTATTCCAATCCTCTGCCAAAATGCAAACTAGCAATTTGAATGCATATGCAGTTGAAAAATGTTTAAAAGGAAATTAAAATATAAAATACAATACACAGCTATGCAAATATGGATATATGCATATTGTACATTAGTTGGGCAGGAAGCATATTTTTCTGAAGTACCATGAAATATTACAGTTGCCACATATGAACAGATAGAAATTAATATATATTAGATACTTGGCTAAAGATATTATTGTCACATCACCAGACAGTTGTTCTTCACCTAAAATTTTGGTAAAGCATCTAGCAAAATGCTTTAACTTAAATGGTATGATTAAAACAAACTACAACATATTTTCTTGGTCTGAGAAAATACATATAACCAGAATTATATTATATTCTGTGCTGTCTGCAGACGGTCTGAATGAAAGCACAGGATTAGTATACAAGCTATAAAGGCAAAGAAACATAGCTGATTCCAGAAAAAGTGCTTTGATTGTAATAAAGATTACTTTTGCAGTGGTACCCTTTCTACTTAGAAGCTGCACATATAGTTGCCTCTGATAGACAAAACTAATTAACCACTCTGCAGGCAGCCACAAAGGTCTATATGGGAGCTCAGAGAGACTGAAGCAGTGAATAAGCCATTAGTTTTCGCCAGAGGAATTCATTTTGATAGGCATGTCTTTCATCACTGCTAATCAACCATGATACACATTCTTTCTGCCAAACTCCCTGAGATATATGTATAGACTTCTGCAGAGTCATGAAAAAAACCTACGTACTTTATATCCCTGTCCAAACTATAGCAGGCAACAAAAGCGAGCAGTGAACTGCACAGCGCGGGCATGCAGGATGGGCTAGCAATTCAGTGGCTGGCTCATGAGTGATTCAGTATATGAAAACAGTGAGGGCTGCTGTAGGGAAAGAACAACAGATGTGGTAAGAAGAGAATGTAAAAAGAAAAGTTCTTTCCTTTTACTATGGTAGAGAGCATAGCAAGCAAATACTTTAAAGAATAAGAAAGTAGAAGACTAGAGGAATGAGGCATCACAAAGAACAGGACAAATGTGAAGGCTGGCAAAGTTCCCTCACAATGTAGTATTTTGTGCTTACATTGGGTAACATCTGTAAGGATTGATTCATTCAAGTTTATTGTATCTGCTTACATACTGCAATAGCCACAAGACAAAGATTAGAAGCAAACTCATAAGCAATCACTACTATTAAAATTTATAGTATGCTGTGGAAGATTTCTTGTATCTTCTTGAGAGTAGGAATAGGTTGGTGCTTTCTATTTTAAATGGGAACAACATATTATGTATACCATTATATCACCATTATATCCTATAACCAAAAGGGAGTCCAGTTCATTATTTTGGTGATTGTGTATATCTGAGTTCTTGCTAAGATAGGGACTAATTTTCATGCTCTCCCATAAGGCTTATGTAGCACTTGGGATGAAGACAAAAGCCTATATACTACCTTATATATTAGCTTTAATTATCTGTTAAAAGTTGCATCATGAACACACTGCATAAGGATTTCTGGGCCGAAGTACCAGCATCAACTTTGGTTACCATAAATAAATGTTGCTAGAATGTTAATAGTGTCTGTAAACCCTTCTGGACAAGCTAACCTCTCATCTGGAGAAACCAGAGGAGGGCATACAGGCAACAAGAGGAGCACAGATTTTTTTCCCACTACTGATAGTAATTAGTCACATTTCTCAAAAATAATTACTAAAATGGAAATTTTCATTCTCCTAGCCACTTCTCTTAGATGGATCCTTACTACTTCAGACATCATTAACAATAACAGACCTTTGGCTGCATAAGCAAACCTTAGCAATGAAGGTCCAAGTAACTAGGTTGTCAGAGCACGGGCATTACATTGTTTCTATACTTTTGTGGGCAATTTTTTCAAAATATCTGCTTCATCTGAGAAAAGCAGACCACTTGCTTTTTCTTGTGCATTCTTATACATTTAGCAGGTCTCACCTAGTATTTCCTTAGCACAGTACCTAATAGGGAATGGAAGTGACAAGGTTTCATTAGCCCTTCTAATTAAAAGTGTTATTGTCAGCATGGACCAGAACTGCTCATAATTGTCTTAAGAAAATCTGCTTGCATGAACTGAAATAAACAGTTGTATGGAGGGAGCTAGATTTTTTTTTTCCTTGATAATTTTGCTTCATTAGCAGAGACATTGTGAAAGTTTCCACTAAGATTTTAGCCTTAGGACATGCTCACAGAGAAAAATCTAGAAAACATTCTACAACTATACCCCAAAAACTCAAATGAGAATGAGGATTTGCTTGGGAAGATTCCAAAGTGAACATCTGAATATTTCTAGCTGGCCCCAGGCAGAATAAGGTGCACTCTGGACAAATGCAGGTGCCTCACAAGACTTTTAGGAACCTTGACCCTAACTTTTTTCCTAAATGAGTCTTCCTTCCATACAGAGCCCCACTAACTCCAGGGCAGCCCCACACCACAGCCTGTGCAGAAACAAGGGTGAAATAGGGTTCCACACTTGCAAACATTTACTTGGTGTCTTTATTATCTAACTTTACTACGGCTCCTCCAGACAGTCAAGCTAATTATCTGTCCGAGTATGTGACAGACAGATTTGGACCTTCATAGGTTGACTTCTAATACATAGAAGTAGTATGTTAAATAGCTCAATTAAATTTTTTCAGAAAATCAAACCATTGTTTTATATGCCTAACTTTAGGAGCTAATTCAGGCATCCACTTTTACTTTCTTTCAAACATAGCCTGAAATTTCAAAGTGTATGAAGTTCTTACACCCAGCTTACTCTGGGGCTCTTTGAAGTGAGTATTTGGAGTCTGTTATCCTGGTGGCTGTGTGAACAGATTAAACATTGAGACTTCCTAGATGATGTATGCTACAGGAAAATGATAAGTATGCAATATAAGTGATAAATACACAGGACACAACATGCAATGTGCCCTTGTGGCAAAGAAAGCCAATAGCATTCTGGGCTGTGTAAGAAAAAGCTTCACAAGCAGGTCAAGTGAAGTGGTACTTCCCACTTCTCGGATTTGGCATCACCAGTGCTGAAGTGCTGTGTCCAGTTCTGCACTTTCCACTACAAGAGAGACATGGCCATACTGAAGCAAGTCCAATGAAAAGCTGGCAACATGATTAAGAGACAGGAGCATCTGTTATATAAGGAGAGGCTGAAAGCTGGGACTGTTTAGCCTAGAGAAGAGAAAGCTCAGGGGGATATTATCAGTGTGTATAAACACCTGATGAAGTGAATAAAGACAACAGAGCCAGACTCAGTGGTGTCCAGCAACAGGACATGAAGCAATGGGCACATGTTGAAATACAGGAAAGTGTTGAGCCATTAACAAAACACCTTTCTTCCTGTGAGTGTGATCGAACACTGGAACAGGATATTCAAAAGCTCAGCAGGACATGGTCCTGAGTAACCTGCTTTAGCTGACCCTGGTTTGAGCAGGTCCATTGGTCTAGCCCATCTCCAGAGGCATCTTCCAGCCTCAACCACTCCACAGTTCTAAATTGCTCAGAGCTTTAAACTCCTGGGAGCAGAGGCAGGAATTCCCAGAGGAATTCCAGTTCCAGAGACAGACTTTGGAACTGATCACTAGCTCTACTGTAAAGGTATTAGAAATACTGCCTGTATTAATCAGCTGCTAAACAAAAGAAAGCATTGCTGAAATGCACCTCTAACATCAGGCTCCCAAGACATGAAAGCAATTATAATCAGATAGCTGTTCTGATACAAATTTTTCAAACCGCACAGCACAGCACCATCTTCTGGTCATCAAAAAGTTGGATTTTTTTTCTTTCAGGCTTCAGAGAAAAAAAGCTCTAACCACATCAAACATAGTTTTCATACAAGAAATAGTGATGTTAAGTTTAAAAATACACAATTTAAAATTAACAACATCTATAAAACACAGAAGTCACAAAAAATTTTTATTAACCCCTTTTATCCCTAGAAAGCCACAAAGTGAAAAAATATCCTTTAAGATGTCTTACCCTCTTCATCAAGAGGACCAGGCATCAACCTTGTTCTAATTTCTGCAAGTAAATAAAAAAAAAATACATATTGCTCACATAACAAACAATGAAACCTCAAAGTATACATCACAATGCAATGTTCTTCTGAGCTTGTATGTCGACTGCAATCACAAGGTCTGCTTTCTAGAAGAACATTTGGATGAGCTTTAGAATATGGTAAGTAAGAACTGTTGACCATGCTCTAGCATGAGCCCAAACACATACCCATGAAAAATACAAGTGTGCCAAGTGGATCATGTACACATTATTGCTCAAGCTGAAGCTCCACGAGTAGGCTGCACAAAAACATGCAGGCCAGAATTCATACTTAGCAAACAAGACACTTTAAAGTACTCTGCTTGTTACTAGCTTGCTACACTGACAAATAACCTTAATATCACCGTATTGCCTTTTTATTTGTTGAATTTTCCAACAAGAAGATAATCAGTCAATAGTTTGATGCAAGTTACTTGATTATGCAATCACTGTTCAACTAACTTTACTTTCTTGCACAACTGACTCAGTTAGTAAGAGTCAGACTCGGTATCTGGTAGTTTCCCAGGTTTGCATATAAGCATTTTTAACTAGATTGTGAAAATAGAACACAGGATTAAATATATGAAATAGGAAAATTCTAGACAAACCAACCGGGAATGCTTAGGAACAAAGGAAATGCTCTGTTGCCATGCTTTGCTTGCCATGTGAAGTGCAGAGTTTCTCACAACAGTACACATGAAAGCTTTCCCTCCAAGATGGTAGCACTAATATAACTAAAGTAAAGTAAGCATATCTAAGGTTTTTTTGTTTGGGTTTTTTTTTGGTACAACCAACACCTTTAGGAAATAACTGAATCCACATACCTCTTTGTTTTGAAATTAACTGCTTTATGTGGAGTGCGAGATACCCCAGTGCCACCACTCTGCTACAGCCACACACCCTGGCATTTCACTGCACTGCAGGAGGCCTTCTACAGCCAGGCTATCAAACCCAGAGGCACCTACCTGCCTACCTTTCCTCAGCTTTTATCAGCCCAGCGCTATTTTCAAGCTAAAGCGGCACAGACAGAACACCAGCCGGGCACTGCCAGCTCCATTTTGCTCTAGCCAGGGCAGGGTGAGGCCAGTAGCTGCGCAGGCTCACCTGCGGCACCACACGGCCTGAGAAGAGCCTGGTGCCACCCGGGGGACAAGTCGGCAGCTGGGCCCGGCTGACGGAGCGCTGGCGCCCGAGGCCGCGCTGAGGGAAGGCCCTTGAGAAGCCCCCCCAGCCCATGGGCACCTGCAGGGCGGGCGCTGTCAGCCGCGCGAGGGCCGCCTGACGCCTCCCGGCTTCCCGCCACGCTCGTTTTAAAGGCTTCGGTGACGTCACCGCTGAAGCCGGCCAGCGGTTAGACGCGCGCTGCGCTGCCCCGCCCCCGGCGCTGGGCCGCGGCCGCGCGGCGCGCACGTGCGACGCCCCCTGCCGGGTCTCTGGAGGGGGCCGCGAGCGGTGCCGTTAGGCGAAGGCGGAGCGGGGGCGGTGCGCAGGCGCGAGCGCGGTGCGTGGCCGGGCCGCGGGCGGGTGGCCGGGCAGGAGGCGGCCGCTGTCGCCGGGGCGTGGGGGCCGGCGCTCCCCATGAGCAGGCGCTGCTCGCCGGCCGCCGCCTCGCTGCTGCGGGGGCTCGTCGGCCGCGCTGCCTTCTGCCTGGGCAGGAGTATGAGCCTCTGCGGGGCGCCTGCCGCCTGCGCCGCAGGGCCTGCGGGCGGTGGCGGCGCGGGCTTCTCCTCAGCGCGGCTGAGCCCGCCGTGGCTGCGGCTGCCTGAGGTACCGGGCGCGGAGCCACACCGGGCCAACGAGCTGCTGCTGCTGCTGCCGCCGCCGCCGGCCCCGCGCGGCCCGGCCCCGCCGCAGCATCACGTTGTCTATTTCCCGGGGGACGTGCAGGTACGGCGGGGCGAGCTGCCGAGGGCGATAAGCAATGGCGGGTTGGGAGCGGCCCGGGCGGCTGAGGGGGCCGGGAGGATGGGAGCGGGGAAGCGGCGCTGGAGGGGGCCGCTGAGCGCACCGGCTCTCCGGGGGTGAGGGGTGGGGAGGGGGTGGCGGCCGCAGCCGCCGCCGGGGTGCGGGGATCCCGCCGGGGCGAGTCGGAGCTCCTCTGGGGGAAGAAGCATCTCTTGCGCGCTCTCTGCCCGCTACCGTCGGGTAAGCGTAGCGGGAATGGGCCGTGCTTGAAAGCTGAAACGGGAGCAGCAGTGGAGGGAGGGGTCTTCTTCCCTAGTACTGCCTGAGATTGGCGCTGACAGCAGTATCTGAAATCGTATCAAAAAGTCTCTGTGGAGAGAAGACGGATGAAATCCTAAAATGGCACGTTTTCCTCAGCAGGCTTAGCACCGCGTCTCTGTGCAAGTGTACAAAGAGCCCGGGCAGTGCCCGGCGGGTTTTTCACAGGCGCTGGCAGTTTCTCAGCGTGCCCTGGAGGAGGCACGCGTTGTCTCCGAGTTGGCTGGAAATTGCGAAGAGAGACTCCGAAGCGCTGTCCCTAAAGCGTGTGGGTCGAACTCTGTAACGTTACATACTCTGGGTAGTCAGCTCATCTCATAAGTCACTACTTGTCAAAAGCAAGGGTATAGTGTCTTTTTGTTTTGGGAAAAGGCTTTCCTTTTCTGTAAGGTAAAGATGCAGACCTTTGTGGATTTTCATTTGAAGGATTGGAATGGCCTAAGAAAACCTTTTTGATTACCATTACTAGGTATGGTTTTATTATTCCTTAATAAAATAAACTAATTAGTATTCTCTGCCCTTATGAATTCAGAGGTGAGGATCATGCACGATTTGGGGGTTAATTTTTTTCCATCTATGCCCCGCATGGGTGTGAACAAGGGAAATAAAGACTCCCTACAGCTGAATGAGAGGGATTTTTTTTTCTGTATAAAAAATAGAAAACTGATTATGAAATTTTACGTCTATTGTTTGTCTGTAATAAGATAATCAGTATTTCTGCCAATTGAGATAATAGAGTAAAATTATGTTTTCTGTGTCATACTAAGTTGAATAATACTTTAATCTTCTTGTGGAGTGAAGTCAAGAAAAATTATGAATACTTCCATGTGCTTATTTTTATTGTATTAATTCTGGGGGTATTAAAAATGTGTGGCAAAAATATTAAAGTAGAATAAGTAAATCTAAATATGGCAATTTATTTAACGTGTTTCTTGTTCTGGAAGCCTAGCAAGCAAGTGCATCTAATGCGTGTTTCTCTGTTAGTTACGGTCCTTTCTTATGAATATAAGTACACTAGATGGAGCTGAAGTATTTTCACAATGTAGTAATGCATTTTTTTCTATTTTTTTTTTTAATTTTTCAGAACTATCATGACATCATGTCTTGCCACCCAGAAAACTTTCAGTGGGAGCACTGGAGTTTTGAAAATGTTGCTACCATACTTGCTCGCCGGTTCCCTAATAGCTTTATTTGGGTTGTAAAGTGTTCTCGAATGCACCTGCACAAATTCAGTTGTTATGACAACTTTGTGGCAAGCAACATGTTTGGGGCACCAGAGCACAGCACTGACTTTGGAGCTTTCAAGCATCTCCATGCATTGCTAGTTAATGCATTCAGACTCTCTCAGAATATTTTGCTGTCCCAGAAAAGCGTGCATGGTGTCAGCAAGGATGCAAAAATAGCTGCTTGTAAATCACAGCCACAGTCTGTTCCTACAACGAATGGCCGCTCATCCACAGAAAGAGAGAGAGATTGTGAGTGCTCTAATAATTCTGCTATGAACTTCATTATACCGTCTGCTGTAGGTGCAGTGTCGTTTACTTTGATTGGCTTCAGTAAAGGTTGTGTGGTTTTGAACCAGTTGCTTTATGAGCTGAAGGAAGCTAAAAAAGACAAGAATACAGATGCCTTCTTAAAAAACATAAAAGCAATTTACTGGTTGGATGGTGGTCACTCGGGAGGAAGCAATACTTGGGTTACTTACCCTGAAGTGCTGAAAGAACTTGCACAGACAGGAATTGAAGTTCATGCTCATGTTACACCATACCAAGTGTTTGACACAATGAGGTCATGGATTGGGAGAGAGCATGAGAAATTTGTACAGATACTTGAAGAATTTGGTGTGGAAATAAATGATCAACTACATTTTGCTGATGACGTTCCCTCCTTAGATAACCATTTCAGAGTTCATGAAGTATTTTGAGACTGTATGTATCTGAATAGTATATTCATTGTAAAAGCACTTTTGATACTGTAAATGTTGTCATTTAGATTTACAACTTTGAGCAGATGCTTTCTGAAGAGAATACTAAATCAGTCCTGCATTGCTGATAGATACTATATATAAATTTCAGTAGCTTAAAAAGGAGGATTGGGACCTCATACCTACAACAGATGTCATTTGATTCCTGGAAAAAAGTATTAGGAAGAACTCTCCTGTATGGGTTTTTTTTATAAATGTGAATGTTTATTTTCAACTGTTGGCAAAATTTTTAGTCCTGGATGTCTAATGTCATATACTGCCTTTAAGGGGAGCTCAAGGTATGCAAGACTTTCAAATGTCTGGATACTTCCATTTAGTAGCTTCCAGGGCTAAAAACCTTGGTCTTGGTCAATAACAGACATAACATTAGGTTTTGGGCTTACGGAAAATGATGACTGTTAGAATGATCTTAGTTAAATATTCTGGTGAATATTGTTTTAATTAGTTAATTAAATCTTCCAGTTTTGTAACATTTCTCCTATTGAAACAAAGTCACAAATATTTACATTTGGAATAATAGTGCCAATCCATTTTTCTTCCTTATGCGCGCCTTGCCTTTTCTGCCGCTATAAAGTTTCGTTGTGTAGTATCTGCTACTGAATAGCCATTTCACCTGGGGGCTTGAAAATTTTGACATAGCTAAGTGACCAAGAATGTTGGTGAAGGTGTAGCTTATTGCTGTTTCAACAGACCTTGCTATTGCTTTGACTAACTTCTATAAGGACCAGCAGTAATATCTGTATTTTCAAGTCAAGAGGTGTCTTTATCCCTGCCTTGGACTGGTGAGGTTTTTTCTTGATAATTGCTGCACTGATGTTGATCTAAATCAAGCCATTACAAGTTGCTTAAAAATTTTAGACTGTGTTGACTGCAGCTGTTTCAAAATGCTTCAGTTTTTAGAACTATTATCTCCTTTAAATGTGTAGCAGTAGTTGCTTCTACAGCCACCCAAAAATCTATCTTCAGAGCCCAATTTTTCTTACAGAAAAATCATCCTCTAATTAAATACAAAGCTGAACAAATCAGATACAAAAGATGTAATCTAGTTCAGGCCCCAAACCTGAATGTTCTTCAGAAAGAATTGCTGAAAGATGGACAAATGAGGATATTAGTGGAACTTTTCTACTGTTGTCATTAACTTTTTCCATTTATCTACAAATAAATCTTAGAATCACTCTTAAAGACAACTGCAGCTATTAACAATGAACCAGAAGCTTAAAATGTTTTTGGATTTCCTGGAAGTATAGGAATACAAAAGCAAGTTAGCAAAACACTGAGGATTACACAGACAAATCCATCTCACTGCTGAAAAAAGGCATTTTATTCAACTTTGTTCCTATGTTTGATGGCTTAGCAACATCTTCCCCTGGTTTCTTGCTTCCCGTGACTCTTACACTGTGAAAGCAAAGTCCTGGTTCATCTTTCTTCTATTGTCATCATTAAAACTTACAAGGTTCACTGGAGATAGTATTTTCACATGCTCTTGCAGTGACTGTGCACATGTTAGTGATAACTGAAGAATGAGAAAAGTGTGTTGAACTCTTAAGAAAATTTTCTTGATACTGAAAATACTAAGGGTTGTAGGATTAGGCATACAGTGTGTATCTTACAATGTGAATGTAATAATTAGACTAATGTACATAGCTGATCATAAGGGGAAATAATCTATTTTAATTGATGGAGAAAAGTGGAACATGCAAACTAATTCTAACATTTTATGAAAGAATCTGAAATCTAGTTCCATCATCTTTTTTTCTAAACCTCTTTCTTGGAGACTTTGTTCAACCATATTTATTGATTACCTTCTTAATGGGCTTATAACAACTTGTTTATGTGTTCCAAGGAAGGCTATTTCCCTTTTCTGGTCCTTTTGATTACGCTTGCACCACACACGAGGACTTTTTTCTGTGAAGGAAATATGGGTCACCTAACAAAGTGGTTTTAATAGAAGGCCTACAAATTGCTTGGAATATCTTTGATTATCCACTTAAAAAATAAAAATAAAAAAATAAAGAAAAAAAATTAAACACCCCACTGATCTTGTTCCATCTCATTTCAGTTTCAGACTGACCAGACTAACTTGAGTATGCTGACACTTGCCCTATCCAGTAACAGTACAGATCACAGACCAATTTCTAAACAATTCTGTGCCAGCCAAAACAGCAGGGGTAGGTTGTTGCAAGCTTTTGGAAACAGCTATTAAAATATTGACATTGTCTTCAGAAGTTTCTGGATGGCTGTCCTATGAAAATAATATTAACCTGTTTGATGGAGGCTGCTTACAATAACTGTTAAATAGGCTCAAGTGTTGCTGTATTAATTTGAAGAATAAGCACTTTGTTGTAAAACTAATCTTGTATTGAGACTTCATGTTGTGGAGGGAAAACTGACCGGTTGTTTTTCATTCTCTAAACAGTTGTAGTACTCTGTTGGAATGTGCCTCTGTCATTCACTACAATGCATGCTAAAAATAAATTTTGCAAACAATGTAGAAAATAAACTATTTCTAATGGGTGAAACCACTTTGATGTGAATGTAAAACCATTAAACAAGGAATGTGCAGTTAAGTTTTGTGGATTAAGCTTTATCAGGTGTTTGTGGAGACCTAGTTTAAAAAATCAGATTTATTTGATAACTTCTTCAAGGCAGGCTTTGTATTTGTGTAGTCAGCATCTGTCATTCTAAAACAGCTTACTGGCATCTTGCATACCTGGGAAAGCTGGCATGAAGTACCTAAGGGTGTGAACATTTCTATGTTAGGATGAAATGGGTCAGTTTGTATATGCCTGTTTCTTGATGTTAACTGTAAAGGCAGTTTTTAATAAGCTTAGATGTAAATGCCTAAAGTTAAGTGATTCTCATGCTTACTTACACTGATTTAGTTCAAGACATTTCTGTTTTTGAATGGAGTGAGCAACATTACATAGTCCTTAGTACAATACCATATGTAATAGCTGGTATTCTTTATATTACATGCTTGTTTCTTGTACAATAGAAAAGACATTCTTCAGATTTTGAGAAATGCTAAAATGTTTTAAGCTGTGCCTGTTAAATTCCTTTAAAACAGGGATTGATTCTGTGGAATTGGCCAGATTCTTTATGACTTAAATTATTTTATTTTGTGTGGATCCTAAATCCTAGAAACTTTGGTAACCTTCTTCCTATCTAGGACTAATTTAATCGTATGTCTGTAAATGCTACTGCATAAATCAGTATCAGCCCCTAATTTTGAAAGGTGATTAAGGGTCTAAGTCTTAACATGTTGCTGAAAGGAGCAATCTTTTCTGTCCTCCCATTGATAACATCCTGCTGCCTCCCTTGTGGTAGCACAAGCACTTTATGGTGAGCTGTTCTACCTTACCAAATTAACATTATTGCTGATAGAGATAACTAACAGGAGTGCTATGTATTTACATAGTAGTAGAAATTATTAAATAAGACTGCAAAGTCAGTTCAGGAGTTGGAATGTTACAACTGTGGATATTCACAGGTAAAAGCGATGGTGTATGATCGTGTGCTCAAGTTTTCCCAACGGGTTCTTTTTGAGCTATTTGCAGAAAGAAAACGTCAGCTGGTTTTTTTCCTCCCTCTGATGGTGCTTATTACAATGCTGTCTTTCCTAAGCTAACAGTTACTTCACCATCTCTGCAGATAAACAATATTTGTTGTCTGAAAGTTGAAGCACTGAGGTCAAAGTATACCCATCCATTTACCTTCAATTCTTATTTTAAATTACATAGGGTCTTATTAGTTAATATAAGAGAGAAGTTAAAGAACAGTAACAATTTTGGAATGCATGTGCTCTGTTGTGAGCCACATTTTTAGGTACATCACTGCTTAGCAGAATCCACATACATGAATGGTGTGTCTGGGGTCCCTGTGCAATACAAAAGCAAATATGTACGTCTCAGACTGCAACCCACAAGAGACAGCCTCTTCAGATTGCCTTTGGAGTTACTTCTTCACAATCTTTTTAATCTTGTATTGGAATCTCATTTCATTTTTTTAAGGATGGTAGATTAAAGAAAAAAAAAAGTTTACTTCTGATGCTTGTAACCTGATGAAAATTTAGACACATTTAAATATTGCGGATGGAAACCCTAGGCCAAGACCTTTCTGTTGGTCTTATGGATCTCTTAACTCTATTCAGATGCAAGGTGACTGTTTTTAACTCCAGTAAAATAGCATGAAGCAATTAAGCAAGTAGCCCAAGGTAGTAGAACACCTATGTGGCAGAGATAGGCACTGTTTCTCCCAATGCCAGATATACGGTTCCTGACTAAATTCATTCAATCAGTATTAACAGCAATTATACTCCTCCCACTGACAAAAAATGCACAGGATTAGCTGTTCCACATCACTGTGGAAACCATGGAAAACTGATTCAGGCAGTCATTTTGCATATAATGTAGTGTGGGTTATAAAGTAGTGATGACTTTGTAGTCATTTGCTGTCATTAGGGCTTCATTACATGTTTCCAAGTGACCCAAGAAGTGCTGAATTCTGCTTAAGCAAATGACCAGAAAAGCATCTGGTAGAACAAAAGGGAAAACTACATTCTTATCTGTTTTTAGTTCATGTGTATGAATGTCTCATGTACTTGAAAAGGAGTAGAATGACATTACTTCAAGGTTCAGAATAAATTTTCCTTCTTTTAGTAAGCTTTCAGAGAGCACTTTCAGTCACGATTGTTAGTTTCCTTTGTTAAACTTGGCACTTCAGAGCTGAGGGTTGTTTCTAAAGAACGCACTGCTGCAAGACACAGAAAACAGTCAAGGACATACCAGTGCTCAAATGCAAAACAAGGCTCGACTCTCCCACACCAGAGTTTAACCTCTGAGCAATACTCCTAAGTGTCAGGTGAAGCTATTGCATCTCTTACAGGCCATCTGCATAGCTCTTCCTTCTCATTCCCCATCATGAGAAATACATTGATTTTGTGTGATGGAAGTTTTAAGCGATTCACGTACTGCTTCACACTGAAGTATAAATGTTTTCACAGCAAAAGTTGTCCGTTACTGCAATCTACGTTATTTTTGCAAGCAATAGCTTCTGAGCATTTTTGTACAAACATAGCATCGCATGTGGAGCAGCGCGTTTTACATGGTTGAGCAGTTCTTTTAATATTTTCAATCTGGGCTTAAAAATGTTGACTAGCAACCAATCGGAACAATTGGAAAGGAAGTAATCTGCTCTTGTTGCTTTCAGGAATCACCACTTAAAAGAGATCATTGCTCTCAGGAATTACCACATAGAGATCAGAATCTATCCCCAGTCCCAGAGTCTGATCTAAACCAAAACAGGACACCTTAACATGCAACTTTACCAAAAACTTAGATTCCTTCTAGTAACACTGGAATCTTTGGTTATTGAGTCATAGTGTCTTAGAGAGAATCCCTTGTAAAAGTTACTGTCTTAGAACACGTATCTTCAACACCTGTGTTGCCTGTATGGAAACATCTAAACGTATCACATTTGCAAAGATACATTTTGGCCAGAGGAAAAAGGAATCAAGGCTGCACAGGAATTTTTTTGAAGCTGTGAAGTAATGCATATAGAGATCACACCATATGTAATATAACCTCTAGTATGGTAAAATCATCCTCTTAGTCAAGTTAGTAGTCCTGTTGTGGGACTAACAGCATGAATGAGGCAAATAGTTTCATCTTACACATTTAAAAAGGATTGCAAATATTTTTCTGATCCTTCATGATCAAGTCAAACCCTTTCACGTTAAGCATTTAACTTGATACCTGTATTAGGAACCTAGACCCTGTGTAGCTCCTGGAGAGAAACACATTCTTAAGTTAGGTACATCAAATCTTCAGCACATACATGATAGGCAGAGTTTTAATGACCTGTTTAATAGTTTGACGACAGAATGTTTTGACATAATTTTTTTTCATTTGATACTTTCCACAGCAATCACATCAAGAAAAATGTATAAAACATTTATCTTCTGAAATTATTTGTCATCCTTTATATTTCATGTGACCAAGAATAAACAATTCTTTCCAGGTGTTGATTTCCAATAAACTTAGATTTTAAAAGCCTCAGTCACCAAATTTTTAGAGTAATTCAAAGTTTGGGGTAGGCCAAGTTCAAACTGCTGATTTCAGATGCTGTCTATATTTAAGTATCTTAACTCATTTTTCAGTCCCGGGCAGTCTGTATCACCTAACTCCTCTGTTGAATGCACTGTTTGAAGCGGCTAGTTCGAATGCTTAAGATGATCAGTGTTTATTTTTTTAATACCTGTTACCACAAGTTCATCTGTTTTATTGTGGCATGATCCCACATTGCTTTAGCTCTCTAAAGGACAAGCTTCCACAAACTGTCAGCAGCTCTAATTCTTGGTGTTATTTCAGTAATGGATTTTTAAGTGTGGCTACATGTATTCTCTCACTGTGTTAGCTGGAAGTTATTCCTTTAATGCTTTCACCATTCATTCATCACTTTATTGCCTGTTTCACACCATGTAGCACAGTTGTTAGAAGGCACTAAGTAATTTTTTTCTTTTTTAACACAATAAATTCAAGATTTTTATCACTAGTCACATTATGCTCAAAGTAAGAAAATACATTTTTAAACTGCTTGTTTTCTTCTTTTATAGCATTTCAGAACCATTGTTTTACAGAAGTTATTTAACAAGAAATTGAAGAAACTGGTTCAAGGTGAAAAAAAGGGTGGCACTGACAGAACAATTACTGTGCTGGTCTCCCACTGATCGACATAGTTTTTGTTGATCTTTCTTGAATAGGCACTTACATCACATCTGGTGGGGTTTACTGACACTCTTAGAGAAGTGAAAACCAAAGGGGTCATGGGGAGGGAAAAAAACCCCAACACTATCGTTGCAGAGATTTCTCGTAGAACACTGGAAGAGAAGCATGAGCAGGGGCTGGGTTATCCACCAGGGTGAAATAACCTCATTTGTTGACATATAAAAATAAAATAAAGGTTTCATTTTAAAGTTGGTAGTGTGAAGAGGAACTAGCTGCACTTGCTATAGCACTTGTCTCACATTTAATTCAGCATGACCCTCTCTTCCCAGCCAGATACACACTTTCCAATCCAAACTTCACACTAGCCCAAACACGTAAATTATTGCACCTTTCCTGCTGGGCTACCTCAGCACTAATAACTGCAACTAAGGAATTCAAAGGTTTCATTTGGCCTAAGGTGTTTAGATTAATAGTTCAATAGCTTCCCTTACAAAATAAAAAGGGGGATTGAAAAATACTCAAAATGACAGTCTGAATACTTGTGGCTTGACAGATCTTATTTATGCTTTTTATATAGGTACTATGAAACACATATTATTGAAGATCTTAATATCACCATTAGATGGCACAGCAGTGAATGCATTTGACTCACAGGATTTTCCGCCTTTTATTTCTTGTTTCCCCAAGAGCCCCAAATGGCTCCCACCCTCCCTCCAGTGCACAGCAGGCACTTCTCTCAAGCTGAAACATAAGCAGATCACTCATACACAGGTTGCTGCTCCGTGAAGCTTTCCTTATCTATACTTGCATGTTGAAGGGAGCTGAGAACACCAAGCTAGCACCTCTGTTTTGGGAATGGAGAATCAAGAAACGGCATAATGAGGGATCAGTACTGTACTTCTCTGTACTCGCACATTGAGAAACTGCCAGTGGTTAGAGTTAACAGAGACAGTAGCTGTGCAGGCACAATGCTGGAACACAGTTTTGTGCAGCCCTGCAGGCTCTCTGAGCCTCTCCATTTAGTCCTAATGCACAAAGAATATGCTCTGTACACCTCTGCAGAACAATTCAGATGGGGCCCTCGACTGTACCAGTCCAACAAAGCCAAGAGGCTTCCCCAGCCTAACACAGACACAGAGATTCTGTCTCAGCAGTATGCACAAGCAATCCTTGTCCATTTTCGAACAGAAATTTTGGGAGACCTATTTGTGATCCCAAATTTGAATTCTACCCTCAGAACATACAATGGTGCCCATCAGAATCGCTTGGCTGGTTCCATTCATGCCTATTCATTAAGATGGCCAAGTGCCCATTCACATGGTAGCAGACTATTTTCACTGTGTTGAACTGCCAAGAACAGGTTTAGAAGAATAATCTGCACAGTGTTGCAAGCCCCTCTTCCTCTGGAGAAAGTTTTTTCCAGCACATTATTAACACTACGTATCTGTTTAGCCTAAGAGCTTTTGACAAGTTAGAGTTCTCAAAAAACACTGCTAGAAGTAAGAGACTGACCTAAATGTCAGATAACTGCTGCGTTCCCCAAACAGCACAATAACATCAGAGACATTTCAAAGAGACAATGACAACCTATCTTTTCTGTGAGACGCTTATCTTTATTTCACAAGGCTTTTGTAAGCACTGCAATCTGAAAAGTAACCATCTACAATCCCTCTACAACAAACTCCATCCCAATGGTGCGATGGTAACATAATGCAGCTCAAACACCACTCCCAATAGATTCTACATCTACTCCAGAACGATGAACTTAATTTCAAATTCCAGGACTGTAGCTGGATGGATTTGCGGGCACATTAGTTGCACGTGTTTTACAGCTGCAGAAACTGCAATGCCACCCAACTGCACTGGGGCAGTGAGAAGCAAGGTTTCCTGCACAATACCTTATTCAGCTAGGAAAGGGGTAAGTTATTTACCTTGCAGTCAAGCTGCTGCACAATTCTAAGCTTAACCTTGCATGATTAGCTTTTGCTTTTTTTCCATGCCCACTCTCACCACAAGAGGGAGCAGAAACTCCCCACACTTAGTACCAGGCTATTACTCAACAAGAAACCATGACCGTTACAACCACGACCAATAGCTTCCTTGGACCTCCTCAGAAACCACTATGGTCTTCCTAAACTTTAGTAAACGACGTGGCATTCAGGAAGACATTCATTTACTTCTAAGCATACATGCTGTCAGCCCAGCCCGGATACCAAAACTTTTGTTCAGAAAAATTTAATTAGAACACTCCAAAAACCTAGAGTTGTAAGTGCAGGCACTGCAAATGTATCCCTCATTGTAGAAGAGAGACCCTCTCCAGATCAAGCAGATTGTGCACTCACTGCATATGAAGAACAAACAAGAAAAAAAATCTACAAGATAAACATTCATCTATAACAAAGTTTATCAACATAGTTTTTATTAGTCTTACAGAACTGTAGGT
Organism: Burhinus oedicnemus; assembly: GCA_008921705.1. Taxonomy (NCBI): domain Eukaryota; kingdom Metazoa; phylum Chordata; class Aves; order Charadriiformes; family Burhinidae; genus Burhinus; species Burhinus oedicnemus. The sequence goes on from VFFE01006529.1 coordinate 121,881, forward strand.
ATTTATACATGGACAGTCTCCATATTAACATATGATTCTCTACTATCACAGGAGCTTGCCGAATTACAATGTGTTATTTTATCCATAATCATTCCTATAGGCTTTTTCTTGGATGCGTAACACCATTCTCCGCGCATAAAAATCCCTATATTCCTCAGGTAGTTCTTCAAGTGTTTTCAAGGCCCTGTCCAAGATCTGTATAGCTCTAGAGGCTGCCATGGGATCTTTATTTCCGTAAGTGTCATTCTTATCATAGGACTCAGCAGGAAGATGCTTCCAAAAGACATTCAGTGCCACTCCAAATTCCTCAGAAATCACATTATGGAACCACAAAGCTGTAGAAAGAAGAATGTCTGAAATGAAAATTACTATCTGAAACTTCCATGTGACTCATGAGAAGTGTCAGAACCATCCAAACTAAATATAGTTGAAGAAAAGCCTGAACTACTGTATTTTCTGTTTATTTATAGATATTTATCCCTGAATATATTGCACTGTACTAAATTTAAGAAATTCTTCAAGATGTTCACATTGATCCATAACTTCACACAAAAGTAACAATTACTGAAGTATAAAGAGATACTCAAAGGTAAACAAGTGATAAGCATGTGTAGGATGAAAATAAGACATCTTCCCTGTTCACTTCACTTCACTCATCTCTACTCTGAATGCAGATATGTTTTCATAGATTTAGCCCCTAACCTTGCACAGATTGTCCAAGCATTAATGTAAACCACCAGCGTCAGCCAGGTCACCCATGCAAGTTGTTTATGTTTTCATAGTAAAGTCATGAAGCTTTTCAAATGAATCATCATGGCTGTCATAAGGAAGCAAAGACATTTTTGCCTCATTGAGTACATTTTAAAAATAAATTTAATATGGTATATTTACCCCATTTCAATTTTAAGCTAAAAGACTGAATGCTTATTGCAGCTGAGTTGCTTGTATGTGCTGAAGACATCAGAAAAGCTTATTCTGAGAAATGAACAAGAAGTTTCTTTCAGGTTAGGAAGAGGGGCTGCTTCTACCTTCTCCACAATAACCATATACATTTCTCAAAGAACATCTCCTTTTTTCAGTGATTAGCATCCCAGAATGCTGAAAAAGCTAGCACCGTTCTCTGGACTCAAAAATCCCTATACTCCCCAGTCAGTCTTAAGAGTGCTGAGTGTGTCTTAAGTTTGGACCAGAACACCTACTGGCAAAGACAAACTAGAATCTGTACTGCATGGAACAAAACAGAAATTAAGTATGTTGACATTAGCAACAGCGCGACATACCTTTCACTAACAGTAACAAAAAGTTTCTTCAGAAAGAAACACAAATGATAAGTTCAAAATTAAGTAACAAGTTCAAGGCTAAGAATGTATTTTAAATCTTCCTAAAAATCTACTGCTGCCTTCTTTATGGGCATGAAAAGCGACAGAATAAGTATCTGCCACAAGCTTATGATAAGTTAAAATAAAAAAATAATAAGTAGGAATAGTTCAACAGGAGTAATTTAAATGCCTTTCTCTGATGACCAGAATTGTTATCTCAGCCCAGGAAGCAGTTTTATATGTTCTGCTTGTGCAGAAAAATGATTAGGACTTGTCTTTCCATTCCCAAAGGTGATTATAAATTATAAAAATGGCACTTCGCTCAAATTTTGCCCTTAGAAAACGCAGGTCACTGAAGTAATTTCAGATTTCACGAGTTGATTTTATAGTGCTAATCCATTAAGATACAAATTCAGAAGCATACAGTGTAATCTTGAGGGAAGGCAAGATTTCTAGGTAGACATAATAATACCTTTTATTAGGCTAATTAGTACAGGTGGAAGAAGTAGACAAGTTTTGCTAATGTCTTTAGATGCTCCTACTTATAACACAGAAATGCTTTAGTAGCCTCTTACCGTCCCTAGAAATGAAAAATTGCAAACAAAACTGTTTAAAAACACAACATGGTCAGGAACTACTTGTTACTTACCTGGAATAAATAACACATCTCCTGCTTCCAGAAAACATTGATAGCGCTTGGCTTTCACAAAAAGTGGATATTTCTCTAAGTCTGGGTTATCCACATCCAGCACCTCTGATTTAGTACCTAGGGAAGTTTTCAGAAGTAATGAATAAACGTTTCTACTCTTCCAACAGTAACAAAGCATTATCACGTTGCTGGAAATGGCAGTTCTTGAGTCAAATTTAATACTGGTTTATTGTTCTGTAACTCTTCTAAAAACCAGGCAAACCTGATGACATTCCTTATTTACTGAAGAGACATGTTCTCCTGCTGTCTATATTCCTCATGTAACTGCAACCTTGTTAACACTAAAAGCCACTTTCCCTGACATTTAAAACTCCATTTTGAATCCAGACAGAGCACTGTACTCCTCCACAGTTAGGTGCTGAAAAAAGAACCCGGCAAAGCTGATGTGCTCCTTTGGAAGTTTCCTAATTTGCCCCACTAAAATGATTAGCTTTGACTAAAGCAAACAGCATCAGAATTATGGGACCAAATGACTTCTTTTAGCTGTCTGCTAGTGATTTTTTTCTACAGTGCAAAACTTGTGAGCTAGAAAGGCAGCTACGATCACCAAATTCTGAACTAGATAAACGTGACACACATACCTGATAAATACAAATACGGTGCATCTCGAGGACTATACAAAACAACTCGTTTTTTCCCTGTTACTTGGATTAAGAAGTTATCCATTACCTGGAATAAGCATAGCAAGAGAAATGTCAGCCAGGAGTTAAGAATGAATACGTAGTCTGCAACTAATCTAAAATAGCATCAGCTTAAAAGGGGGAATTATTAAAACCTTCATATGTTAAGAAATAGCTAAAAGAGCTTCCACATATAGTTAATCTAAAAAACCCCAAGAATGTGATTTACTTCATCCCCTTAGCTGCACATTCTTGACAAATAGTATATTTGGAAATACAATATTGCTTCCCAACAACTTTATGTTTTGCCTTAAATAGGAATCAAGTTCTTCCATCTTAAAACACAAAGACATACCAAACTTTAGACACATAAACCAGCAAAATATAATATGAAATAAATTTGGGATTCCTTTTCTTTTTCAGTGTTACCTCTACCTCATTTTGCTGACTTTCTATTGATACAGGATTCTTTTTCCTAATTATAATGCAAAAAACTACTTTTCTTATAAATAAATTTATTCAGAATTACACTGCACAACGTTAGAAGACAATCATATTTGGAATCTACCACATCACAGCAACAGACCACCCAAATCATTGTACAATTACCAACAATCTGGCCATCAGAATAAAAAATGAAGGTAATCTTGAAGATGAAAATGTTGAAAGTTACTGTGTTTCAGATTTTAAACTGAAACTCAAAACAGTAAAAAAAAAAAAGGGAACAAAATCAAACGTCATTTAATCTTACAAGTATGGAATTAGATTTAAAAACAGTAAGATATTATGCCCACACAATATATGTATTTAAAATTCACTGTACCAGTGAATGTGATTCGTTTCACTATTTCAAAATATGGGAAGTTTGTCATTAATATATCTTTGTCAGAGATTTGCACCTTAATATCTCAACTCTGTAATGCCATCTGCAACATTTTATGCTAAACACATGTATTACCTACATCATAATGCGTCCACAACTGTAATCCAGCTGAGCTGATGCGGAAGACGCTAGAGAAAAACTGTTCCTTCTCAAAATACTCTGGAATCTGAACATCTTCTGCCAAAATAGGAAACTGCTTTCTGATATCTGCAATATCCTGAAACAAAAAGGACGTAACTCTTAGAGAACCATATATGCATACTAAAATAAGGGAGCACTTCACTATCTTTTCCTATCGTATGAAACACGGGGCTAGAACTTAGGGACTGGCAAATAGCTGAAAATAGCAATGCTTTTTGGTGGTCATCGTTTCAGCGTTGATTTGGTCAATGATATCAATAAGAACAGCCAGGGAGCTGCTTTGAACCATGGCTGCTAGAAATCACACTGAAGCAGCAAGAAATCATCAGAAATCATTTTATATTAGTTTACAACAAAAGCTAAAGAATGGGAGATGAGGAATGTATTCTTCAGTGATCAGCTAAAATCTTGTATAACAGCAACTGTTTTAGACACTTAGGTTTAAATATTCTGACCTAAATCCAGTCAGATTCAGAGGCCAAGTGACCATAAACAAGTTGTATGCCTGTACTACACAGCCAGCAGATGACAACAGGCTTTAAAAATATTCCTAAACTGCTACTTTACTTTTCAGAACTGTAACCTCAAGTAACTCACCTTCCTAGCATCTTCACCCACTGATCGTAAATAGTACTTTTCATCCTGAAGAGAACACAAAAAAAGAGAGTTGTTTTGGTTTTTTTAATATGAATTACAAAAACGCTTAAACAAAGAGCCTGAATTTTCTCATTAATCTAATGCTGGGCTTCATTAAAACATGGTACAAATAAATGGCACTTACAAATTCAGCTACTTTGTTGTACTGCCTTTACTCTACTGCTCCCTGCTGTTCATCTCAAGAAACAGGAAAAATATGTTAACAGAGTAGAAGAGTGAAGTAGGGGGAGACTTGTCAACTGCTTCAGCATTGCTGTTACTGAACAGATTCAAAGCAAACGCACATTATAATTTAAGTTCTCCAGAACACTGATGCAGGAAGCTACTTCAATTGGCTTCAAAACTTAGAGCATTCTATGTAGCACAAAAGGTGAAAAGCATGTCTGCATTCAAAACTGTCTGCTTCCTAATCACAGTTATTTGAAAAATTGCTTGTTTGAACACTGTTACATAAAGATAGCCACACATTTGCTACTCACAAATTATGTTACAATAAATCTGTATTTGTATTTTCATAGCAGATGTAATCAAACTCAAAAATATCTTCACAACATTTTCTTGCAAAACACCTAAATGATAGTTATTATTCTAAAGCAAGGTTTGATTTCTCAATTTTATGCTGGATTTTTTGTCATGTAAGCAGTTTTTGTTAACAGAAGCAGGACCACTGAAGTTAACCACATTGTACACATAGAAAGCAATTTCTAAGAAAAAGTATCTTCTCCCCGCATTTTTTACTGTGGTTCCAAGCCACACAAAACAGTTAAATCTAAGATCAAGTGCTTTACTGGCATAAGACTTCAAATTACAAACCATCGTTTTCCCCTCCACATACTGGCAAAATAACCGATACAAGTAACTGCCTCACTAAGGAAAATACCTCAGAAAGAAAGTACTCCTTGTGTTTGACTTCAGCTGCTCTTCGTACAAATACATCAAAAGGCAGAGTTCTGAAATATAAATATTTAAATTTATACAGTGAATCAATGTAACAACACATGGTCTAAATGCCAGGTTTAAAATCATAAGCTCTCTTACCATATCTAGTATAACTAAAGATGCAATATGCTGCCTTTTTTTTTTTTTTTTTTTAAAAAAAAAACCATGGTGACTAATCAGTGTTTGCAGTGGATGTTTGAAGAGTTCTATTGAGAAAGAAATCCTACACTTAAAAGCCTCTCTGCTTCAGTAAATTGCCCCAGTGTAGATCCAAACAGAATCATGTAATTGCTGAGGCTGGAAGATCCTCCAGTCTAATCCCCTTGCCAAGAGCAGGGTCAACTACAGCAGATTGCCCAGGACAGCGTCCAGCTGGGTTTTGCGAATCTCTAAGGATGGAGACTCCACAACCTCTCTGGGCAACCTGTTCCATTGTTTGACCACTCTCACTGTAAAAGAGGGGTTTGGTTTTTTTAAATAGTTTAACAGAATTTCCTGTATTTCAGCTTGTGCCCATTGCCTCTTGTCCTGTCACCACAAACCGCTCAGAAGAATCCGGCTCCATCTTCTTTAGTCCCTCCATCAGCCATTTATACACTCTGGTAAGATCCCCCCTTAAGCTTAAGAGACCTGAATGGTTTAAGTCACAGTGCAAGAAATTTCTTCACAGTCAAATTAGACTCAAACTGTAGCCAACGCCTGACAGTATTTGCTTAGACTATCTCTCTAACAGTGTGTCATTTTTAGGCTTGTTTACTGCACATCTTTATAAATTTACAGAAAAGCTCAGCATCAAGAAAACTACTGCTGGTGATATACATATGTTTATATCTATGCATTTTCTGGTACAAATTTGTGCATGAACAGAGATACCTATCTTCTTTTGTAGATCTATAAAATTTATTTCAGTTATCTGAATTTTTTACAATATGTGCTACCTCAGCTGAGCAAAACACAGGAATCTTGGTATTTTCAAGTGTTTCTTTACAGTTTTCCTTGAATTTATTAAACACAACTTCAGAAGATTCCAAAAGAATCACTGGGCATTAGACCCTGTCCCTCTGAAGTCAATAATGTGTTACGTATTTACTTAAATAATGGGAGCTTTCACCAGGATTACAGATTTTGGCATCAGTTGATAGCTGAATGGCAAACCAAGCACAAGTAGTAATACAACATGCATTCATTATTATGAATATTATGTTATGAATTCAATGTTCTGTTCTTTCAACTCACCATCTCACATTGTCACTGGATAATGAACATATTGCATGTCAACATCACATTTCAGAGCAGCCACCAAATACCCAGAGTTAAGATGAAACTATCCTAAAGCAAAATTTTTTGTGATCCTGTTGTACCTTCTACCAGAACGTGACCTGCATCTGACAGCATTTAGACCACTTCTCTAAATATTTCAGGCTTGTTTGTAAGTCAAATACGACAACCACTGAAGTCAATGGAAAGACAAACAAACAAACAAAAAACAACCCTCTGACTTCAGCTGAACTGTTATACCATGCTTATTTACTGAAGAAAAGTGAGAGCACACCTCCATGACAGCTTGAACTGATACATACTGGTGCTGCCACAGCTCTGCCCTTGCTGTCTACCCTAATCATCACATCTCCTCCCTCACAGTAGCCCTGGGACTCATCTGACCTCATGGTGAACCTGCTAGCAAAGCTAAAACAGCTGAAAAACATTATTTCTGCAGCACATCACAACATGGCTGAATGAGCTCCAGAACAAAGACAGGGGTAGGAGCATGCAACTTACAACAGGACTGCAGTACTACTCACGTGCATCAGTTTAAAATTATGGAACTGCAGGCTAAGCCCTCAGCATTTCTATTCTTTTAGTTCTACTTATTCTCCCTTCCCATTAGAATGAGAGGCTTGCTGTGGAAAGGGTCAAAGCTTCCTGAATTTCAAGTGAAGTAGGTGAAACTCCTAACACCTGTTATAATAAAGCATCATCAGAGCACCTCCATGTGGCTGTCTACAAACCTGCTACAACTAGCATGCCTGGTCAACCGTATGTGAACTCACAATAAGAGATATTATAATAAGAAACAAAATAGAGCAGGGAAAAGGAAATATGGAGATGAGGCAAAGTCATTCAGGTACAACCTAATTTCAAAGATTCAAAAGTTCATTATGCAGTGAGCAGAGTATAGCACAGTTATAAGGTGTTTTTTCCCCTGAACAACAGGCTCCACTCATAGAGACTTGTAGCTTGTTTACACTTACAGCGTATGCTTCAGCCTTCTTAAAAGTTTAGCAGACTGAACACATCTTGTTCCCACTTAGGAAAAATAAACGACAACTGAAATAAAGGCATTTACCCTTGAAGGGCAACACAATGACTGAGATTAGATGAACTCTGAAGAAATGTTTTGGCAGCTACATGAGAGGAACTTCACAGGAGATCAAGAGTTTATGTGACCCACATCAAGATTAAAGAGCTGGTGAAATGTGTGGTATCCAGTAGTTTGAAGATTCTGAGAACTGCACATGCTAACTTTGAACGGAGTTTGGTTTTAATTAGTAACATCCCTCTAGAGTGGAATAGCACGCCTGCCACATGCCAGCATTCAAAGAGGTTCAGACACATGGTGAGTCAGAAACTAGCACTATTCAGTAACAATGAAAACGCACCATATAATTAAAACAAAATAGCATATCATTTAGTAGCAAGGGGTTTTGGTGGGTTTTTTGGTGGTTTTTTTTTTTCACTAATGCCAGCAAATGCCAGGCTCAAATTTCCTACAAGAGTGCTCTGTCAAAACACTTCTTCATGCCATCACTTTTAAGGCCCTGTTTGGCTCTTCCTTTCACCCTGTAGTGTTTATGCAGGGTGTTGAGATATTTATGGAATGAAAAGAAGATAGGGAAATCAAGGACAGCACTTTGATATGTAATTTAAAGTTTTCGCACAGTATCTTCATATTCTCACCCTCGGCTTCAAACAGATGCACTGTATGTCTGAAAGTTACAAGCACACGCCTTTAAATACAAGAGACCTTGGAATGAAGTACCTATACACAAAGTTCTTACTGAGGAAATCCATCTGTGGCACTGCAGAAACATGAATCTTTACTTCTTTAGATCCTTCAGCTTGGCTCAAGTAATCTATTGTCCATTTGGTTGTGCAAGTGCCCAGTTCCATGCCTTTCAGCACTACTGGCTTTCTCTAAGGAAGAAAAAAAATTCAATGGTGAAGTGATCGTAGCATCCAGTGGAAAAAAAATCACAATTAGCTTTTCAAATGAAGTCCATACAAACAAGTCAGCTGAATACGAGGACCTCCTATACAAACTCACAACTGATCTGTTCACAAATGAACAAAGTCAATCAGAACGCTGAATGCAGAAACAAAATGGACTAGATCATAGGACTATTTCTCTATTTACTATATCCTCTTTCCTAGCAGGGTAAGGAAGGACATGGAGAGGCAAAGACAATTTTAACATTCAACTTTGTCCTGGAGCCATTAAGTAATCTAGCCAGGCTAAGGAATAGTTTTAGTCTTTCTAGCCAGAACTTAGCAGGAAACAGAAAAAGACCATACAGTTAAGGTGCAGACTGTGAGCTATGGTGGTGCTATACGTTCTCACAGAAGAATCTCTTTCCACGCTCCTTAATGCGTACAACCACAAATAGGTTTGATCCAGCTCACATAAAAGAGAAAAATCAGTAAAAAGACACTTTTGCTTTGAGTTGGGACCTCAGAGGAAAAAGGAAGCAGCGACGACAAAGAAACAAAAACAGCTATCACATTTTTTTTAACCACTATCAAAGAACGTGAACTCACAGAGAGACCAGCTGTCCGAGCTCTTCAGCAGCTCGGAAGAGATTTGCCTGTACAAGTTCCTTGCTCCTAAACTCCCACTCAATTTAACGGGTCACCATACCGCTTAGGAAATACATAAACCCCAAACCTGCGGCCTATTTGCACCAGCTCCGCCAGGTGAGCCGGTCTGACAGGGAATCTTCTGTCCCAGCCCGCGCCAGCGGGGCCCCGCTCACCGCACCCAGCCTGCGCGAAGCCAGCCCGGGCAGCTGCCCCGGGCCCACCGCGGCCCTTGAAGCCCACCCTCCCCGACGCGGCCCCAGGCCGCTCGGAGGCGCAGAGCCGTACCCGGGGGTAGATGTCTCGCAGGAACTGCTCCCGCGTGACCGCCGCCAGCCGCTCCACCGGCACCACCGGCTGCTCCCGCCGCTCCATGGCCGCTTCCGCGGCGGTGACCCGCGTCCGTCTCCCGCCGCTCCCCCCACGGAAAGAAGGGCTCGCGCAGAAACGTTCCCCTCCTCCCGCTTAGCGAAGGGCCGGGGAGACAGCGGGTTCCTCCCTTCTCCGGGAGACGGCTCCCGCGCTAACTGCGCGCTCCTCTGAGCCAGCGCGATCGGAACCGCCGGTCACCCGCACCTCCACCGCCTCCGCAGGACGCCCCGCCGCGGGGCGCCTCTGTTTCCCGCGGAGCGGGCGCCGGGGCCGGACGGGGCGGGGGAGCAGCGACTGTCATGGCGCTGCGCGCAGCTCCCGGCCGCGGCCGTTGGCTCGCGCGGGCGCTCGCGGTACCGGGGGCGGCCCGGGTCCCCCCGCCGCTCCCCGCTGCCGCCTCGGCCCTGCCGCTGACCGGGCTGCGCCCGCTCCGGCCCGCCGTGCGGTTCGCCAGCAGCGCCGGGCAGGGGCCGGAGGCCGAGGGCCCGCAGCGGCGGGTGGTTGTGGTGAGGATCACCAGCCCCTTCGCCTGGCTCCGCACCCGCTTCTATTATCTCCTCATCCGCCTGTACTTCGACCAGGAGTTCAGCGTCGAGGAGTTCACGCGTGGGGCCAAGCAGGTGAGGGCCAAAGGGGCGGCAGGGCGGGGAAGGGAGACGAGAAGGGCCGGCTTGCCTGAGGGGGGGAAGGTGCCCGAGCCGTGCGGGCGGCGCCCCGGCCCGCGGGCGGCACCTCAGGGCGGCCCCGCCGAGCCTCCCCGGGGGGCTGCCGGTGCCCGGGTTTGATCGCCCGTATGGACGTGCCAGCGCGTGTGTGCTCTCGGTTCTCTGAAACTCGTGTGGGAAATTGGTGGAGTTCCCCGCGTTGGGCTCCAAGTACCTCGCTGCTGGAGGAAATGAGAATAATTGGAGGTGTGCTTTTCTTCAGGCTTTTCGTTTTTTCACAGATTACAGAGTTAAAATGGCCTGGGTTAGCCATCCCCCGGAATAGTATGAAGAAAAGCACTTCTGGATGTTTTAGAGACTTTAAGGGGAAACGTGCCTCATCTTAGCTGTTTTTTCCCTAAAATGACAAAGCTTAGACAGGTGTAGAGCTGGTGCATATATTTGCTTCTCCAAATTTATGAACCCAATATGCTTTGTCAACGGAATGTGTCAGAGGTAGCAGTCTCAAAGCTAATACTGTAAAATTTACAGTCACCTGCTATGAAATTGTATTTAATTAAAAAACCCCAAAACAATACAAAGAAACACAAACTAAAACAAAAAAACCCCAAACCAAAATAATGCACTAAGTGGTAGGGGACCGAATGTTAAGCCACTTAAGATCAATTCAAGAGAGACAAAAAAACCTACACTGAATTTGTTGCTGTGCATGCAGAACCACCTGCTTTACCTTGCCCTGGTTTTTTTTGTTTGTTTGTACTTGCTGTAGAGCCCTAAACACACTATCAGCATTTCACAAGTACGCTATTTGAGTATGTAGAGGCGTTATTGCATATATGTAACTATACCTGCAAAATTGAGGGGAGAAAGGGAGTTGAGTTTCTTGAAGTTTAGAGACTAAACCAGGTTTATAAAGAAAATTGCTATAAACCAGGGCTTCTGTTTTGACTGAAACTAGGAGATGGGCTGAGAAAGGGGCAGGGGAAGAAAATATTTACATGGAAAGATACAGACTGTTTGAATTACCGAAAAGAGAGTAAAACCACCTCATATAGGTTACTGTAATGCTTTTTTTTTAGTAAGCTATGCATTCACTTGCCTGTTATCAAAAGGTTTGATGCTTTAAATGACAGACTGAAAAGAAACTTTGTTTTTATCTGTTCTTGTTTAATGCTAGAGGGCTTCCATTTCAATGGTGATATACTCTGCAAACATCGAAATCTTAAATCATGGAATATTTGGGTAGCTTGTTGTATAATGATTATTTTTTTTTTTGTAGGCCTTTTCTGTTGTTTCTAAGCTGCTGTCTCAGCGTAAACTTGACCTGCTGGATGAACTTGTATCAGCAGAGGTAAATGCTTTCCATCTCTTATTCTAGCAATTGATTTTCTGTTACGAAGTAACATGCATTCAGCCTGTCATTATCTACAGATACTGCCAGTTTGGTTTAATTTGGGAAAAACAGCATAACACAGAACAGGGTAATTGTCCTGCAACTCTTTTATGTTTAATTTCAGGCATGAAACTTAATTTGAAGTTACTGTATTGAAAAAATAAAAAATGTTCTTGCTATTGAGCATAAGGGCCAATTGCCGAAAAGATTGCTGGTGTACCAGAAAGGATTGAAAGGCAGTGGGTTCTGGATGGCAGGTGGAATTGCATACCTCTATTGGTATAGGCAGATAGCTGACGCTTTCGGTCTGTGCACCAGAATTCAGATGAAGAAAGAACTGGTGTGTGCACATCTCTGCTGCACTAATGCTTTACCCCTAAGCAGATCATACAGCCAATTACCGGTCTCAGCTGGAAGGCCTCAGTCTTGTGTCATGGTCTCAGGGATATGGCTGACCTGGCTAGTTAAACATCAGTGCTGTGTGTTCTGTGTTTTTATGAATTTTTAATTGCTGAAGTTGTCTTGGCCTTCCCAGGGGACGGAGGTAGCAGATGCATCAGAGTCAAGTGGAGGAGATACTTCAGGTCTATGTCTGCCTTGTTACTGGATGTCAGCTTGGCCTGCCTTATTGCCAACCATGCCTTTGCAGCAAAAATTTTGGTGCTGTTCTAGTGCATCCACACTGGACAATCTTGCCTCCTCTCTGAGCAGAGATAGCAATAAAATGTGAGTTTGTTTCTTATAGTTGTTTTGAAAGAGCGTCTCCTTTTCCTCTGCTCATCTTAAAATCTTCAGGTGATCAGGTTAACATTGATCCAGAGACCTCGTGTAACCAGAGCATGTGGTGGCTGAGGCTGTGATACCACACGACTTTGTTGTTGCTTTGGCCAGTAAATTTTATACTGGCAAAATGTACTAGAAACCAATGTGAAGATCACCTCTTGCTTCCATGTGACCTCTTGATTTGTTTGTTATTAAAAAATGGCAATTCAAATTAAGCTAAAAACTGAGTATGAGTTAAAAGTAAGTGCTGCACAGCTTCATCCTTCCTTGTGATATGTCTTTCTCATATGGTCTTTGAGGTGATGCCTATGTTCGTTTCGTGCACCACACCCTCTTTCTACTTAACACAGCTGTGCAGGTCTTAGGACACTCAAATACTATGGATGTGAATGCAATATGAAACTTAAGTCCCAGAGCAGTGATTTTTCAGTCTTTTCTGGTGGTGTATAAACGTTTTCTAATGGAAATGTGGATCACAAAATGGCAAAGATAAACTTAGTGGTAATGGAACTGATTTTCAAATAAATTTGTGAAAGATAACTAAGAAATAATTGAATCAAAAACTAAGGAATATACACATAGTGAGAAATCAGCAGTGAGAAGGCAGAGTGTAAGTATGATTGTGGAAGCAAGTTTAACTGGTATTTTCTGGGCTTACGTGCCTTGCTTTGCAGCTTCTGTTTTGACAGTACCTTTTCTAAACATTTTTTAAAATACTTTGTTTTCATTGGTTTGAACATTAAATGGACCTTCTTTAATATTGCTGAATTAGGGCTTGGGAGTGCCCAAACTTCCCAGTGCTTTTTCAGTTCCACATTTGTACAAATGTTTTAGCGATATAGCTCATTTTATTAACTGCAGTAGAAAAGTTTGTTGCTTCAATTTCCTAATGAAAAACTAACATTTTTTCTGAATTTAGGTACTTCAGGTGCTGAAGGAGAAGATTTCTTTGCTCCCTGACAACCACAGGGATGCTTTAGCAGCTGACATTGATGCGATCATGTACACAACAGAAGGAGATGTTCGCATTTACTACGATGACGATGGTATGTTTAGAATTCTAAATCATTTCAGCAATGGGCAGTCTTATTTCCTGGTTTTGCTACTGAGCAGACATTCTCCCTACAGATGTGGTTTTGAGTACTGTTTCTCATTCCTTGTTCTTCTCTTTATAGTTCATCTATATGTAATTCCCTGATGTCCTTTTAAACCAGAACTTGAGAGATTATCGTTAATAAGTCATGGTACTGGTTAGACTTCTGTTTAGATCTTGCTCATTCCTCTTCTTTTGCAATTTCAGATTTTTGTATTATTTGTAAAATACAATTACAATACAAATACAAAAACAATTATTCTACTATACGCAGAAAGCTGTTGCTTCAGCAATGAAAATATATCTTCCAAGAAGAATAGTGAAGGCTGGATAATGAAATAAATTTTGCTGTCTTCACTTTTATTCTACTTTCATGGAATACACTTTGTTCTAGCGTGTCTTGAATTTTTTTTTTTAAGCTAGTGATGAGCTCAAACAAGTTTTTCTTTTGGTTGAATACCAGCATTATGTGGTCAGTTCACTATCAGACACAGTTGAGATGGGTCTTCCAATGAGCATTTCAAATTGTCAGACCCAGTGACCTTTTTTCCTGTTTTGGGGGATAGGGATTTTTTTTTTCCTCTTAGTTTACTCCTGAGTTTCAACTACTTGCCATGGTTTAACCCCAGCCACCAACTAGGACCATGCAGCTGCTTGCTCACTCCCCCACCCTCCCCCAGTAAGGTAGACAGAAGAGGGGGAAAAAACCTCATGGGTTTAAATAAAGACAGTTTAATAGAACAGTAACAGAAGAGGAAGATAATAGTAATAAACATAATGGTAAAAGAACATACAAAATAAAGCAATACAACACAAGTCACTCTCACCACCCAATGATCAATTGCCTAGCCCCTCCCAAGCAGCGATCGTGGATGCCAGCCCCCGGGCCGTGCCCCATTTGTATACCAAGCATGACATCTATGGTATGGAATATTCCTTCGGCCAGCTTGTCCTGTCTATGCTCCCTCTCAGCTCCTATGGGAAGCTGAAAAAGTCCTTGACTAATATAAACATCACTTAGCAACAACTAAACCAATATGTGTTATCAGCATTATTCTTGTACTAAATCCAAAACAGAGCAGCTACTAGAAAGAAAATTAACTTTACCGTAGCTGAAACCAGGACACTACTCTACATGCTTTTGTAGTATCAGTAGTTAGCTTTGGACTTTGTGGTAACCAGCTTTTTTTCATATGGTTTGATTATGTACAATGTCACGCAACACTCCTGGTAAAATACATACCTTTCTACAGAGTGTATTTTTATTGTTGCTAAACAGCTTGAATATGGTTTTAAATAGCTTTATTTTTCATTATTCTATCATGCATTCTTTATGCTGAAGTCAGCTGCCCTTCCAGGGTCTCACCAGAATATACGCTAGATAGCAAATAGGAGTATTTGACCAATGAGAAAAATGAGATCTACCTTATGCTTTTATTTATTTCCAACAGGGAGAAAGTTTGTTAGTATCCTGATGAGTTTCTGGTATCTGAATGGTGCTAACCTACCTGATGAAGTACCAGGTGAAACCAAAGTTTTCCAGATTGTGTTTGGTGATGAAAGCACAAAAGAAAAAAGGCATCTTTTAACAGCAAACTATGAGTAAGTTTACTTGTCTTTTTTTTTCCTCCATATACATGGGCTAGCTGTGTAGAAGGCAGTTTGGGAACTGAAAGTATTCACACTGTGCCAGTGCAGAACTTGATATGTTTTAATTTACCTTGATTCTAGTCTAAGTTAGTTCTCATCCAGCTTTCCAGTTTTTATTCTAGGGCCAAATTTTTTTAATACCCCTTAAACTCATTATGTTATTACCTTGCTTCTGAGTTGAGATCAATGGGAACTCCTTCTCTGTCAGGAAGAGCAATAGTTGGAGTGTTGAATGAGGTTTCTGTTCCTTTCCTATACTACTCCTGCAGGTTTCAGGAAATAGGCCAATATCAGTCCTTGTTTCCCATTTTTGTAGCACAGCTAACAGCAGTGCAGTTAAGCTAAGCAGTCAAGTGTAGTCCTGTTGACTTGTCGCTTCTCACACAGAAATCAGAACTGCAATTAGCTGAAAAAATAGCTCATGAAAGAGGAAATTTTTTAGCCAAATGCTTTCTGCAGAAAGGCAGAACAAAGCAAGCATCACCTGGTGTTCAGATAATTCATGCCACTCTCATCCAAGCCCTCAAAGCACATGTTAGGTAGACAAATTTTCTTAGAAATGCTTGTAAATAATGTCTGTATTAGTGTACTGATCTCAGAGCAGTGCAGAGATATCTGCATGGTTGTCAAAATGTACTGAAAATAACCTTTTCAGAAGTTGAAAAAAGTGAGGATTTTTGTGAGAGAAATGCAATATAATCAATGACTTCTATACCCATGTTTGAAATGGGGAGGCTATGGGGTCTAGGTCAGGAGCTCTGAAACAAACGAAACACTCTGAGGACACCTGTGCTTTTTGCCTGGATGGGTTTTTGTGGATCCATCCCTTAGCTGAATTCAGCATCTTTTTTTAGAGTTGGAGGCTTCTGAGGCTCCATTAACCTTAAGAGCCTCCACTTAAAGCCCTAAATATCTGTTCCTAATCCCCAGCAGAGAGATCTTTGCAAGTATGCATTCCTTCTGCTTTTTACAGTGCTAACCTAAACTCAAAAGGGCAAAGATACTACAGGCCTTGGAAGTCTAGTGTTAAGTATTTGGGTGTCTGAAGAAAACAGTTTTCCAGAGTGGATTTGCATGTAACTGCAAAGCAATGATGTTATACTGGTCTTGTCCACGATATGCAGGTTACTTGGGACCATGACTATTCAGCTTGAAGCTCAGACTTGTAAGAGGAAGATTCTTTGAAAATAGGGGTAGATGTTTTCATTTTCCTATCAACAACTGTGGAATTTTCTTTCAGGGAGATTCAGTACTACTGATCTTTGATGTATTTCTGAAAATACTTTTTAAAATATAGTTCAGTAAAAATGAAAATTTTCAGGTAGAATATGTAGCGTGTGATTTCCCTTTACAATGCAGTTACCATCCCATTAAGTGAAACCCTTTATTTGGAGATGAAGATCTGCCGCAAAGCTATATTCATAGTTACTGCTATGAAAACTGAGTGCTGTCTTGATATCAGGGTCTATACTGTTGCTGCTTGATCCTGTCTGTGGGATCTGAACTAAAACACTCTCAAGTCAGTGCATTTTGTTTCTTAGTATAGAATTAATTTTGATCTTCCATTTTGGGGCATAAGCATCAGAGTCTGAGGAGCTTTTACAGGAATAACTTTGAAGTGAAGTATTTCCTTGTGATTTCTTGTTGGTGATCTTTAAGGATCAAGTAAATTTTAACAGCTCTTCACTTACTGTCTTTCCTTTTCCAGGTTCCAAAGGGAATTTACAGAAGGAGCAAAACCAGACTGGACAATTACACGGATTGAACATCCAAGGCTATTAGAATAAATGTCTTCTACAGTCTTTTTATGTACCATTGTGAATGTTCTGATGTAACAAATATCAGGCTTTTTTGGTCTCTTCCCCTTCCTGCCTTCTCCTCCAAAAGAGGGATGAATTTTGTATGTTTGGTTTCCCAAAATTGTTTCTGAAACTTACACTATGCTGCAGCATTGCAATAAAGCCTTTTCCCTGGAACAGGCTAGTACAAGTTTAATTGGTAGTAATGCTCATCCAAGGCATTTACACAGTGCAGTTTCACGCAGGTCAGTATTATGGGTATGTTGACTTCTTACGTTCTAAGAAGAAATGGTACTACTTGAAGATAAACAACACTTTCATGGCTGGTGGCCCTTCTGAGTTACTGTCATATGTTTCTTTTTTCCCTAGGGACTGTGCAATATATAACTGAATAATATGCAAGATGAAATAGAGGTAGGTGAACTTCTTAGATTGTCTAGCCTCAGCTGTTCA
Organism: Burhinus oedicnemus; assembly: GCA_008921705.1. Classification (NCBI taxonomy): domain Eukaryota; kingdom Metazoa; phylum Chordata; class Aves; order Charadriiformes; family Burhinidae; genus Burhinus; species Burhinus oedicnemus. The sequence goes on from VFFE01006529.1 coordinate 139,212, forward strand.
TTTTGAGGTAATCTTGCTTTTGAATATATTTGAGATTAAGAAAGTTAGAGCTATTATCAGTATTTGGTACAGGATCGGGGTAAAAAACCCAAACTTTTAGCACTGCACTGGGAAAATGGATCAAAGATATATATAGATATATATAAATAAAACCAACACTCCTTTCAATTCAATAACATACAGGCAATTCCAAGTTTAGAGGTTTATGAAAGAAAAATCAGTTGAAAACATGAATTTAAGAGAGGACTTAACAGTGAAACTAAATGAAGTCTTCTGAAATGCTTGTTGAAGAAATAAGCAAATCATTAAATTTAGATGTTGCAACTTAACAATTTCCCAATTCTCAGATTATCTGTGTTTCTGGAACATGAGATCCCTGGTGTATGTAGCCTGAGATTCTTACAGGCAGATCAACAGGACATCATCATAACGGGTTTTTTTAATCCCCTATCTCAATGTTAAAGACAAAGCTAACTTTCTACCCAGGCATATTGTAGAGATTAGTGCAGTATTTTGAAAATGTAAAATAAGTATAATTACTGTGATTCACCGTAGTTGTGATTGAAAAGTATAAATTAAATTTTCTGTAGTTCAGCTCTTATGATGCAGTGATTTAATGAGAAGAATGTTTAAAGCTCATCAACAATTTTTTATGTCAAATCTTGGCGAAATAATTATGTTATTTTGCTCTGCCTTAGCAGCGGCAGCCTGACCTTATAATGGAGAATTTGTGATTTATCCTCTGGACAAAGTTCAGTGATCACAGAGAGCCTTGTCTTCAGGGGAGAAACAAAATTATGTATTTAAAATTATATATAACTATTTTGTATGCAGTCATTCTGGAAAAGTTTGAGGCAAAGTGAAGAATATTTATTATTCTTTGGGCCATTTGCTGGAGTGATGCTAAATGGTAGCATCACCAGTTTGGCCACTGGATGATGTGCTGCAAGAAGCTGCAATCAGCTGTATTTAACATAGTAACAGGAGAAACAAACAGAACACTAGTGAAATGTGCAAATACACTTCTTCGAGAAGTCATTATTATGGAGTAGAAGAAGACAAAAGCCAGTGAAGCCATGTTTGCATTCAGGAGTGTCGGCTTTCACATTAAAGTAACAGAGGTCTATCTAGAAATGCTAGTATATCTTAATTTTTATTTTGGGTTACCTTATTAGTATCTTTTTGTTTGATTTGATATATCAAAACGGGAGTCTCTGACATGACTGATGAGGGATTGCCATTTACTAGTGAGTGCTCCATTTTTGGAATCAAAGACAGAGTAGACCCTTCTGTATGACTAAATTGTTCACTATAAACTTGTGACTTGGTATGAACATGCTTCAAATTGATAACACAGCTTTGCTGAAAAAAGAGATGTCAGTGGAAACTTACATGTGGTATTTTATTCTTTCAAAGTTGTGTTTGTCTTGTAGGTTGGAGGGGAAGGCTGTTGGATGTTTGGGCTTTTTGCCCCCGTAATCTTCATTTTTAAAATTATCCTGGAGACTACAAATCTCCATTAGATGCCCATGGCCTTACTGCACCATAAATAAATTGGAAAGGTACATAAATTACTAACCACTGGGAAGTGGTTTGCTTCCACAGTGAGTAAAACTTGTGTAACTAAACTGGATTTACAGTCTAATGTTGGCTTCAGAAAAAAAACACCACCCACCCCCCCAAAAAAAAACCCAAACCAGCCCCAAACCCAACTTCAATGGAATGGATAAACGTATATCTTAAAGAACAGGGCACTGAAGTTTACAGCAAGCTTTGACTCCTTTTTACCTGCCATCCGTAAATTCTTTGTCATAAATCTGATTGTTATAGCAATTAATGAGACTAAAGTGAATGTTAGTGAAGGGTGTTTGTCATCTTATGGCATCCACATTTCTATTGTGGAAATACTTTTCTTCCGTGTCCCCTGTTCAGGCAAAACAGGAACTTCTGGTTTCTATGTTGCCAGCCAAAAATATCTACCCAAACCTCCTATTATCTAAGATAAGAAATGTGTTTAGTGTCTTCAAGCTAGCTCGTAGTGAACATATTTCTATACACTATTAAAATTGTCCCAAATTCTCATGGCAAAAAGGATGAGTAAGGGGTTAAGTTTGTTTCATCATGATCTAAGACAAAGATGGAAGAGAATAGTGTCTTGTAATTCAGGGATTTCCAGTGCTGCCCTTCAAACACCTTCCTCTAAAAATCATAATACTAACTTGTTACAGAATTTTAAAAAAGAGCTAAAGGAACTGTTTTATTAGAAACATCTTAATGATTTAGGAATAATGGTACTGAACAGGGAACACTAGAACAATGTGGGGATCTCTGTGTCACAGCGTGCTATTGCTACCACATTCTCTTGCTGATTTGTCTCAGACATCCCCTTAGAAATCACAGTGTGTAACGATTTACAATTGTAATTATGGTGTACAACCTGTAAATCCCCATACATACCAGTCTGAAATATTTGCAGTTTTAGCCTGCAAACTTCTTCATTCAAATCACAGTAATTCTTGAAAACAATGTTACCAGGTCTGGTAGTGATTTTTAGGGTAAAATTCATGTATCTATTAGCAATACTGATATTTCTGATTCATGGTACACAGAACAGTGAGGTCACAAGGTGTCTGAACTACACTTGAACTGGAGATGGAGATTCAAAGTACTACATTCTTCTCTGAGCGAAGTCATGTTTCTTTAGGTTCATGGGGAGTTTGGGAAGCCTTTATTTATTTATTTATTTGTTTTTTGTTTGGTTGGTTTGTTCATCTGAAACTGTGGTCGTGTTTACTACTTACTGACACTGCTCAACTGCAAACAGCTCCTTGGCACAATTTCAATGCATGTGTCTAAATCTTGACAAGCACTAATTAAATCTGGCCAAAAAAACCCCCATTAATTTGCACACCCCAGTCACCAGTAGATGGCCTTGGTCACAAAGCTTTTGTGGCTGGGAAGTGACTGGTATTAATAAGAGTGTAAGAGGGATATAGAATAAGATGGTAGAGGCATTGATTCTCATTTAAGTGCTATTTAAATCATTTATACTTGTCGTATTAAAAAGTCTTGATATTCTTACTGGCTTTCATCCTGAGTCAATGATAGTGTCTTGTGTTCCCTCTGCAGTGCCTGCACATTTTAAAGTGGCAATTTAACAGCATTCTTAATATGGGAGGATGAGTTGTACATGTGAATTCACACAGGCACCTTGATGTCTGACAGTAGCAAACCTTAGTTTTATATTCACATTTTAAAGTATGTTTATCATGTTGATTGTGGTTCCTTTCCCTTCTGTTCCAGCATTGTCTGGTTAATTTGGGGACCACATTCAACTTTCTCCGTTTTTAAGGCATGTTCAAGCTTGACCTTACCTTCACTTCAGGTTATATTTAGTTAATTATTTTCAGGTCTTATGGCTGGAAAGCTATTTAGTAGTAAAAGTCATATCGTTTGTCACAATAGCGATCATACTCCTTCAAAACTTCACAAGTCCTGTGCTTCTCTTTTTAGTCGTGTGGTGCGGTTCAACTTATTTTCTGCCTCATTGGCTGCAGGTGGGGGCTTTTGATATTCCTCGCAGGCTGTAGTCATATGACGGCTCCCAGCTCATATGAGATGGGATACAAGTGTGTGTAGTGGGAAGTGTTTCCAGCTTCATCCCTTCCTCATACATGGATGTGACAGCTGATCTTTAAGCATTGGGCCGCCTGTGGGTACAGGAAGAGGTACTTAGCTGTTACAAAAGGAAGTATTGCCTATGTAGCTGTGCTTTTGTTCTTCTAAGGGAAAGGCAGATGGGCCAAATGGAGTTGCACAGTGAGTACTGACCACAATAAGTCACAGGGGTTTCCCTCCTTGTCTTTTATCTTTTTTTTTTTTTTCCATTGCTGATGTGCTACTGAGTTTCTACAGTCATGCCAAATAGTATGGAGGTTGAGTAAATCACTATGTATATCTCTAGCACTATTGAAAACGTGCCCTTCATCACAACTCTGCCTCTTATGTGTATTTGGTCTGAATTCAATGATGTATGCTTTTCCTAATATAAGGTTCTCCTATTGAAGTTGATGGGGAAACTGTCATGGATTTTAATGGGAGCATACTGAGTGTAACTTTTTAGCTGCCTTTGAAGTTATTCTGTCAGAAATAGAGGCAAGCTAAAATTAGACATGCTGTAGTTTCTCTTATGTGCTATTTCTTCCCTCCTCTGCTATCACAGAACAAGGTAGTGAGCTTGGTACTGTGGTGCTCAGGATCTATGAGGGAAAGGAGCAGGACGAGCAAAACAAAGTGCACGTGTAAGCAAGATCAGATCACAGTGGTGTCAGGCTGTTAGGACAAGATTGTCCAAGTGGACAAATCTGTCTTTTTGGCATTGCAAGTCTTCTATCCCTGATTTGCTACTATTGCACCTGGCAGAGGAGAGGGCATTTCGCCAAGGATGCAGCCCTTTGCTTCATCCACACTATATAGTGTTGATGTGACACCCATCCACAAGAAGGGGCAGAAGGAGGATCTGGGGAACTACAGGCATGTCAGTCTGACCGTAGTGCTGGGGAAGATTCTGAGCAGATCATTCTGAGTACCATTATGGGGCACATGCAGGATAACCAGGTGATCAGGCCCAGCCAGCATGGGTTCATGAAAGGTAGATCCTGCTTGATTTACCTGATCATCTTCTATGACAAGGTGACCTGCTTGGTGGATGGGGGAAAGGCTGTGGATGTTGTCTGCCTGGACTTTAGTAAAGCCTTCGACATGGTTTCCCACAGCATTCTCCTGGAGAAACTGGCTGCTTATGGCTTGTATGGGTGTGCTCTTTGCTGGGTGAAAAACTGGCTGGAAGGCTAGGCCCAAAGAGTGATGGTGAATGGAGTTAAATCTCGTTGGTGGCCAGTCACAAGTGGTGTTCTCCAGGGCTCGGTATTGGGGCCAGTTCTGTTTAATATCTTTATCAACGACCTGGACAAGAGGATCGAGTGGACTCTTAGTAAGTTTGCAGACAACACTAAGTTAGGTGAAGTGTTGACCTGCTTGAGGGTAGGATGGCCCTACAGACGGATCTGGAAAGGCTGGATTGATGGGCTGAGGCCAATGATATGAAGTTCAACAAGGCCAAGTGCTCGGTCCTCCACCTGGGTCACAACAACCCCATTGAGCGCTACAGGCTTGGGGAAGAGTGGTTGGAAAGCTGCCCAGGAGAAAAGGACCTGGGGGTGTTGGTTGACAGCTGGATGAATATGAGCCAGCAGTGTGCCCAGGTGGCCAGAAGGCCAACAGCATCCTGGCTTGTATCAGGAACAGTGTGGCAAGCAGGAGTAGGGAAGTGATCGTCCCCCTGTACTCAGCACTGGTGAGGCCCCACCTCAAATACTGTGTTCGGTTTTGGGCCCCTCACTACAAGAAAGACATTGAGGTGCTGGAGCGTGTCCAGAGAAGGGCAACAAAGCTGGTGAAGGGCCTAGAGAACCAGTCTTATGAAGAGTGGCTGAGGGAACTGGGGATGTTGAGCCTGGAGGAGACTCAGGGGAGACCTTACGGCTCCCTACAACTACCTGAGAGAAGGTTGTAGAGAGGTGGAGGTTGATCTCTTCGCCCAAGTAACAAAAGATAGGACAAGAGGAAATGGTCTCAAGTTGCACCAGGGGAGGTTTAGATTGGATATTAGGAAAAATTTCTTCACTGGAAGGGCCATCAAGCATTGGAACAGGCTGCCCAGGGAAGTGGTGGAATCACCATCCCTGGAAGTATTTAAAAGACATGTAGATGTGGTGTTGAGGGACATGGTTTAGTGGTGGTTTTGGCAGTGTTAGGTTGGTGGTTGTACTTGATGATTTTAAAGGTCCCTTCCAACCTAGGTGATTCTGTGTTTCTGTGATTCAAGGACATGGGAGATTTGGCATGTATAGGGAAACAAGTGGTGACTTGAATGTTTTTCTAAATTATGTTTTGCAGTTGACAGTAACCTTTTACATAACAAGCTATATTCCTACTCTGATTTGTGTATAAGGGAAGGATCTGAGTTTCCAAGATCAGAACTGAAGTCCAGCCTTAAGTTTGCAGAGATTCCACAGTCTGACTGGGGAGGCATGGGAGAGGCTGCCCAGGTGAAACTGTGGCAAATCAGAGCCTGCTACAGGCTGTCTCTGCCTTACACTAATTAGCAGCTGGCACATCCCTAGAAATCAGGAATGAAAAAGGGGAGGGAAGGAAATGCCTTAATTATCCCTCTCTTCTGAACTATCTGGAACCACTTGGCAAGTGCAGCATTCATACCTTAAGTACCAGCTGCTAAGCCTGGAGTCTAAAGTTTCAGTGGTGCAATCTGGGTATGTGGGTAGCCTTGTTAAAGCCTATGGATCTGTCAGAATGTCAGTTTCTGTGCTTGCTGGTGGTGTTAACGCTGTTTAAGGACCTTCAAGCTTCTTATCTGCAGTAGAGCCAAACAAGGTCATTACTTATGATGTTATTTTTTTTGTGATGTGTGTATTGCTTTGTGAACTGATAACTGATAAATATAAATAATGGCTGTGGGGATTTTTATATATACTTTCAGAGGGAGCAAGGTTGAGAGACTGCAATATAAAATGAAGAGCAAGCTAATGAAAATGAAATTGTGTAGTCTGTAACTTATGTTGTGCGAGGCATTGACCATTAAACAGGTGAACATCTAGTCACTGTTGGCTTGACTGGGGTGGAATTTAAGTCATTAAAAGATCTATCTTGGATTGGCAGCTGTGTGAAATCTCTCATTTCTTCTATGTTCGAAGTACATATAGTATCAAAATCCCTGATGTGTTTAGTCAGGTATTTTGTGATTTTTAATTATCAGTGGGGTGACTGTCCCTTAGGCCTACCTCAGGCTCAGGCCCCTATAGCAGAACCTTCTGAGCTATTAGCCTGTTCCCTACATTTTTGTGATTAGTGTCATTAAGTCACCTTTCTTCTCTGAGATAAGAGGTATTCTTCATAAAGTAAAACAATAGAGAAATCACTGATCCTCTGGCTGCAGTGTGCGCTGCTTGTTGGTATAGGTTAGGGTTTCCATTATAAATACACAGAATTCTGTATGGACTTCTACTGAGAAGTGCTTTCAGAAGGCATCATTCCTGCTGTTGTAGTTCAGTCTCTGCCTATGAAAGTATGGTGCAGCCCACTGGTGAGAGAATTAAACTGTGTGATTTCAGTCTTGCCATAAGGTTCCAGCCCTCTGTCTAAGAGGATAGTAAAATATTTGTACAAATATTTGTAAAGATGGTAGACTTATTGTGGCTTGTATTATAAACTAGTAGATTGTGTAACTACTTAAAAGTTTCAGAAGCAAATCGACAGATCGTATTTTGAGTCTGAATTTATATCAGCATTCAGCTGCATTAGAACAGTAATTATAATAAAATCTTAGGTAGTGTGATTTCTACTGTGAGTAAGGGAGGGCTTTTTCCATTATCATTCATATTATTCTGTGGTGGTTTTTGTTTGTATTATGGTTTTTGTTTGCTCCTAAACACCAGCAGTTAGGGCTGAAGAAATTGTTCCATTGCTGAGAGATAGTATAGTCATCTAAGGGAAAAGTGGATTCTTTGTCTGGTCAGTCATTGTTACACGTTTCATATTCTACTCTTGGATTCTGTGTTGGAAAGGAATTTTTTTTGAATGCCAGATTGGTAAGGCTCGCTATCTTTCTCTGCAGTGGAGGCTGTAATTTCCTGATGGAATCACCTGTATTTATTTTGCCCAATTTTCTGCCAGTACAGTGTTCCTGGGTACCGCTTGTGCTGCAGGGTCTCTTGCAGTGCACGATTTAATCTCTTGCTTTCATTTCACTGAAGTATATGGGTTTCAGCAGAGGCAGCTGGGTGAAAGTTAGTGCCTGCACTATACTGGAGATCTGTTTAAGTGGTCTAATTGCTTCTTCTGGCAAAATCTGTGAAATTATAATAGCAGAAGTAGAGAGAGGAAGGGGATCAAAGGTGGATGATAATGCAAGATTCATATAAAGAGGAAGCTGTATGTATTCTGACTTCTCAGAGCAGAAGCTGCAACAGCCTTGAAATGGAGGTAAGTTTAGAAACACATAGCAAAATAAAAACATTGTGAGATGGTCAGTGTTCTGACTGGATGTTGTTCTCTAGCTGCTCATCTCTGCTAAAAGGTTAATTTTTCTCAGAAATTTCAGCGTTGTACTTGCTTTTGTCAGGACACCACCTCAAAATCCTACAACAAATTCTCCTTTCCACTAGCATATCAGCAACCTAAATTTGCAATAGAATTTCTCTTGATTGTATGATAAAAGTAGGATAATCTCTGTTATCAGGAAGAAACTAGGTCTAGAAGATTTACAGTGACTTGCTCAGCTGTGAGGGAAGTCTTCAGAAAGCTTTAGAATGTGAAGACACATCTGCTGAAGCCTTCATTTGCAAGACCCCAGGTTACTTCTCTTTAGCAGCAGTCAGTGCCTTCTCATGAGACTGTCTGATATATTCAGTCTGCAGTCAAATGGCCTTCTTGCTTTTCTACTTGCTTTCACACAACCCTCTTCTTTCCTAACCTTCTTGCGGATCGAGCATTTGTACAGCGGCTAATTCAGGAGATTAGCTGGTAATACTCATTGGCAGATGTGTTAATCTCATTGGAGTCTCAGAATCATTTGATTGTCTTTTTCAAACATCTGTGTCTCTAATAGCCTAACCAGAGCTGAGCACACCACTGCAGATGAGCCTGCTGTATTTATCTGGTGTTGGAATAATTTCCTCTAATTTCATACTTCTATTTATGTATTCTCAAGCTTGGTTTGCAGGATCTAATTTCTCCTCTTAAGCATAGTAGCAAAGAGTACTTGAGATTTCTCCGTAGCATTATTTCTGACCCTGTGTGTGACCGGTAAGGATTTCTTTCCTTGTTTCATTGTTGGTTGGTTTTTGGTGTTTGTTTGGTTGCTTTTTTTAATCCAATGACATGTTACCACCATAGTCTCTTTTCACTTTGTGTGTTCCTAGTCTTTCTACTATATTCAGTATGCTCTTCCCTTCTTGTTCCTTTTGCTTTCTTTATGGTGCATTAAGTGATGATCTCTTTCATCCTGTGCCCAGAAAAAAAAAGAAAAAAAAATAATTTGTGTTTCAAAGATTATGTCCAAAAGACAAAAAAAAAAGTGTGCTGATTCAGATATTCAAAAAATGCCAGAGGAAGGCCAGCATGAGTTTCCTGTTCTCAGATTTTCATGAACTCTTATCTTGCTGCTTGTCTGCATGTTTCTGCTGGGACAGACATAGCTGTGTCACTTGAAGTCAAGGCATGTCTGGATGCAAGTGATTCTGAAAACTGACCAGAGTACCATGTCACAGTGTATGCCCCCTCCTGCACAGGTGTCTAGTCATATTTTTCTTATGTAAATCGATATCCTAACTCTCAATACGGTTTATTTGATATGTAAAATTTCTCTGTCCATTCAAGCACTAATCCAGCCAATTGTTTGAGCACAGAAGACCTGATTGTTTGCTTTAGCTTCTGTGCTGCTTTACTAAGGCAATGCCCCTGTAACTTACATTTACATGATCTTTCCTTACTGCTAAAATTTTTCTTGAACATTCACTAGACATCTGCTTAAAGAACCCTCCCTGAACCATTTGGGTGTAGAATGAGCAACAAGGCAAAGAGGATTTTAAAGGATTCAATTAGACATGTAGTGTTGCTTTCTTGCTTTTTAGCTGGTTTGCTGGACTCTGTGGTTTGCAAGAGCTGTTGTGGGGGAGTTTTGAATCGCTTTCTCATCTCTTTTAATTTCTTGTTTGCATTCACAACAGGCTGCCTGTTTTAGTAGTCTTCTATATTTCTCCCTAGTGAACTCTATTTCCTGTTTTCTTTGTGAACAGCACCGTATGTAATTGTTTTACCATTCTTGCTTTCTTCCTGAATGATTTGGGAACTATTTTGGAGCTTTTATCCAGATATACCTCCATCTCCCAAGTGTGTCAACTCTCCATGTTCCTAAGTTAGACCTGAGCAAGACTGGTTTGAAATCCATATATGCACTTTCACATATTTCCATTTTCCTTGCCCACATTTCTGTTGCATTTCTTTGTGGAGTCTTGACAGCGCTATTTCAGTGTGCCTTTACTGACTCTACAGCAATTTGGAGCATACAGGTATCTGAGGGAAGTGGCTTGATACTGTCACTTCAGGTGTTCTTAAACTGGTAGTCCTGATTATTGATGAAGACCACATCTAGAAATGGCGTTTGTGGGTTTTGTTTGGGTTACTGGTTTTTTTGGTTTGGTTTTGTGGGGTTTTGTTGTTGTTGGGGGGGGGTGTTGTTTGTTTGTTTTTTCCCCAAATGCTGCATCCAACATAATGTTTCAAAAAGTAAATCACTGAATAAATTTGTAACTTCTGTCATCAGGGCCCTAAATGCCTGAGGTGCTTCCTGCTTCATATTCACAGGGCTGAAGTTGCACATAATTAAAATCCTGTCATTTCAGCATGAATTATTTTGAGTCATATTTTATTCACATGCCTTTTCTCATTCAACATTCTCTGGTATGCATCAAACACTTGCATGTTACTCCTACAGTCTGCTATAGCAGCTTAACTTAGATTAATTTCTTATGCCTCCTTAGTTTGTGAAACAGTTCTGGGTTTGGATTTTAGCTTCTGTGTTTTCTGCACTTTCTTCTCTTCTGCTTTTCTCTTCCCCCTGGAAATTGTCCAGAAAGATTATATTTTCAGTGGATATTTGAATGTCTGGTCCTGAATGCAGATCAAAGATCCTAAATAGGAAACACCGTATGTGTTCAGGGGATTTAAATATAGCATGGTTATTAACACTTGTTTAAATAGCTTTTTTATAATTTCCATCCCATTATTCTCCATGCCTCATTCCATCCTCGTATTCTTAATGGTGATTGCCACTAATGCAGACAAGAGCAACACCAAGTAAACATGGAAGAAAAGACACTTTGGGAATACAGGAGTATTGTCCCTGGAAAGAGAGTACTGAGGAGAGATATGGATTTGTAATTCTTCCTATTTTTTGTCTTCCCAGGCAAGAGTGGACTGGGCTGCATGGAATTTCTTCAGACAGTGTGCAAGCTACTGCATGATTAATTTTATACTGGGATGGGTCTGCCAGAATTCTTAAACCATGTACTGTAAAGCTGTGTGTGGGCATCCTTAGGCAGCTTTTTAAATAAAAGGCACCAAAGGAAGTCCCCATGTGGCACAAGGCATAAACACTTCAGAGGTCAGAAGGCCTGTGTAAATATATGACATGCTGGCAAAATAATCCTGGTGTTTAAAGTATTGTTTCCATTTTGCTCACCTTCCTTATGCTTAGTTCTCAGTGTAATGGAATTCCTAAAGAACAACTGTCCTTTATGCTTGCTACACTGCTTTGTATTTTCCTGGGTATGTGACTGTTTAGCCAGCTCACAACCAGCAAGTTTAACAGTGCATATCATGCACTAACCCCTCAGTGTATTTGTAATACGGATAAGGTACAGAAACCTAAGGTATATATCACTCCTAGAAAGGTATTGTATACATGCAGAAATGTGAATGTATCTGTGCCCTATAAGCCAACCATTGTAACTGGTCTTTCTAAATCACTGAGAAATGAAAAACCTGTTTTGCATGCAGCTTTCAGAGCATTCTATTTAATATGTTCATTTACAGATGGAAATGGGGGGTGGGTGGAAGAGGTCTTGAATATCCAGGTTCACTTGCTGAGCCGACAAGAGAATGCAGTTCTCCAGTCTCAGCCTAGTGCAGTTTCTGTCAGGTCACAATCTACCTCCAGTATTTGTGCTTCATTAACGTGTTCTTTTAGGGCACGCATTTTGCTTTTTTGAGGCCTGATGGCTCTATTTTTCCGAAGGCCTGAGTACCTAGGGGTTTTCAATGACTTAGTGAATAATATTAGGCAGTTGCACTGCTGAAGTCACGTAAGACGTGATTCAAAATCTATTCGGTCTTGTAAATGACTCCCTTTGATTTCGGTATGCTTCAGACTAGGCTGCAATTCACTGAGGAGCCTGAGCATTCAACAGTACAAGGCGCTGTTGAGTGTACTAGCCCCAGTCCTACTAAATATTCCATAGAAGTACCACAGATTGTATAGTTTTACCTCTTGCTTTTTAAGTTGTGTGGATTTGTAGGAATTTTGGTTTGTTGTTTGTTTGGGGTTTTTTGGGTTCTGTGGGGGTTTTTGTTGTTGTTGTTGTTGGTTGGTTTTGGTTTGGTGGGGTTTTTTGGCTTTGTTTATGGTGTGGTTTGGGTTTGGTTTTTTTTCAGAATTACAACCAGAGTGCCTGCCACATTGCAGACTTTATAGTGCCAGCTTTAGATTCCTTTTATAAATCTGAGCCTCAGTTTCCCAGTTTGATAAGTTTTCTTGAGAACTCCTTGGAATATGCTCTTAAGTCTTATTGTGCATGATGCTTTGTCACAGAGCAGGAGCAATGACTCCTCTCTTCACTGAGTGCAGTCCAAAGCCCAGCTTTGCATTAAACCAGACCGATTCTACCCTAGCATGGTCTTGGAGCCGTAAAATAGCCTCTGTGGAGTTACATGGGGGACAGCCTGGCTGCCCAGAGCAGCTGTATGCTGCTTTCCTGAGAGCAGCAGGGCTCTCTGAGCCAGCCCTCTCCATGAATCAAATTGCCCAGTGTTTGTGCTTCAAATACTTCCCTGACCTATATACCAGACTAAAGCTTCCTGTTCTAGTATTGATTTAAGACTTAAGTTTATCAGTAGCTTATTTTTCTACATTATAATTCTCTTTCCTATTTAACAGTCTTCTGGGATATGCAGAAGGCCAGAGTCAGACCTTTCTGGCAGTCAAGATGAGGGGGTGGAGAAAAGGCACTGATAAAAAGAGGCAGAGTTTGAATTACAGTGCAACACACAGAGTATTTTGGTTCAGCAATCAAATTGTGTACTGTACTACTTGGCCAAATAGAAGAAACACAGCGCTCATTCTCTTGCAAGCTCTCTCCTGTATTTGTTAGCTTACCTTAAAGCTTCATCTTATTTATAAGCTCTGACCCAGACTTCTCATGAACTGTTGACAAGACACTAGAAAAGGAAAGTAGAAGGTACTTCCTGCTTCATGTAGCTTTCTGGTTAACAGCTGTGCCTCTTGGAGAAAAGAGAAAATAGTCAGTGGTGATAAAAACTCACCATGCTCACCCTCACGAGTAAAAAGTGCATGTGCTGCTTCTCCCCAGGATCCTCACATGGCAGCAGTCAGCACAATGCTCCTAAATGCTCCACACCGCAAACAATTTAATTGCAGGCGAAGAAAGGTTTACTCTTCTCCTTTCCCCCCCTTGGCTACCTATTCCCTCTCTTACTTCTTTGCTGGTTTTAATTTTTAAAAAAACTGTCCTAGACTGGGCTCCCAGAGGAGTACAGACTGCTCAGAAGTCATTGAGTTCTCTGCTCAGATATCAGCCTGGTCCAGGAGTTGTAAGCTTTGTGGAAGTTTGAGAAATCATTTATATTCCATCTCTGTATGTGATCAGCCCTGCAATACTGCGTTGCAGGATTGTGCCGCCTTTCAGCAGCAGTTCTCCCTTGTGGAGCCTAGTCTCTGCAGTTGAACCAGTGCTTGGGCAGCCCACTGTCCCCGGATGAATCTTGTTACATCAGACCATCATCTGTGTAGTTGTTGTCATCCTGGTATTACATACTAATCTTCCCTCTTTGTTGTTGTTGTTCTGATCCAATATTGCTGACCACAAGCAGTCAAAAATGATGGTAGTGGCTTAATATTTGTAAAACTTATTTGTAAACCAAACTAAACACTGAGATCTGACTGCTTTTGATTTGTTTTATTCTGGCTTTTTGAGCTGCTGTGCTCATTAAAGGCATATTTTTTTTGAAGCTTTTCTCTGTGATGTTGAAGAGTAGGAGTGTGTATTTTCCAGTGCCACTGAGACTGTCTGGAGTTCACATGCTTGTTGGAAATGGGGGTTTAGGATCCATGTGAGGCATGATAACGATCGCAGGAGTCGATAACAGTGCTTATTCCTGTTTGCAGGTGGAGATGATACACAAGCGTGAGCTAGTTGACCAGCCCTGCCTGTGAAAACAAAAAAGGGCCTTAGATCTTTTCATCTGTGTGTTGGCATTTGAGGTTCTATTTTCTTTTTTTTAAGTGGCCTATACCTTACTTCAAGGAGGTGGTGGGATTCTTGTCCAAACTGTACTTTGTAAGTCAAAGCCATCTAAATGTAATTGTACTAGTTGCTGGCTCCTGAGGCTTAAACTTTTCCACCGTTACTGGTTAAGGGAGATTTTAAAGTACTACACGGAGTTTACACTGTGTATTTTCTTCAGTCCTATTTAGGAAGGGAAAGCATTTCTAATCCTCCCAACCCAGGAGAATTTGAATGCACTGGGAACACTGACAGTATTCCCCTTATATATATATCTTCCATAAGGCCAGAATTCATAATAGTCCCTTGTGTATAAGCAAGATCAGCACCTGACCATTACTTTTTCTGGTAGGAAGCTCTGGATGCTGGACAATGTTCTTGTAGGGCGTACTGTTCCTCAAAATGTTTGATGTATGTGCAAATGAAAAAAAGGATGCCTTTGTATTTAAATTACCCAGTTTGTATTCACCTACAATACTACAGACAATTTTTGTAATTAGAGAATTTACTTCTCACTAGACAAAAAAGTAGGCTATGCAATGAAAGTAGATTACTTTTTTGCAATGAACAGAAAATCCTCTTGACCAGTTCAGTTCCTGCCCTAGAATAAAGTCTGTATGGTTCACCTCTACTCATGTGTATATACGCTTACATGTATCTGTGGAAGGTTGGAGGAATTAACAAGGATTCTAAAGTAATATAGGGAATTCTCAAGAATAAATTCCCAACCCTAAGCCTGCTTGGTACCTGGTATTTGTTACTGCTTCTAGAGATTTGACTGAAAGCGGCAGGCCCCAAATTGAAAAACAGTTTATTTGGGATAGCTTAAAGTAACAGATCAAATTCTTAAGAATGTTATTATCGATTAATGTGACTGTTAGAAGATCTGGAAGGGGTTATGTTGATGACTGTAAGGCTGTGCTCCTGGCTGCCTGAGTAAGTAAACAATGTGGAGGTCCATGTGTGACTATTTTAGTTACAATTGAACTTCCAGTTGGTAAATCTGTTTGTCTCTCTTCAGAAGCCATCTTACTGTCTTATCTCTATTCCTTTAAAAAAAATTTTAAAATCATCCATCCCCATCCCCCCCCCCCCAAAA